>BDDA01000102.1:84217-109025 GCA_001662385.1 Chlamydomonas asymmetrica
GAGCAAACATGGATGTGCGGTGTGCCCTGGCCTGGATGACCCTCAAGCCTTCTTCCAAGCACTCCCACACTGAACATGCAAACCCAATGGCTGCGCTGTGATGCATAGCACTGCGGAGTGCTGCGGCGCATGCAGTGTTTTGCGCTGGTCCCTCATGACCCCCGGCCACCGCAATATGGACCCGCATGTGTGATCGCAGGCAAACACAGGCAGTGCTGTCTTGCCCTCTGTCCCCACACCCTCTTGGTCATGTCTCGACGAAGAGCTACAGATTGCGGTGGCATTGCAGTTGTCAGTTATTTATGTTACAGTATGTACACGCGGCGCTGAGTCACGCACCTCCGCCTCATCCACACCGTTCTCCCGCGCTCGCGTCAGCGGCACGGTGGCGGTGCCGATGAGCTCATCTCGTCCCATCTCGTTATCCTTGATCTCGATCAGCAGCTCGTTCTCGCCCAACACCTCCAGGGTAAAGGTCTCGTCCCACACCTACACAGCGCAGGACACGTGCGTGCTCGTCACCCGCATCGACATACGCGTGTCCCCCGTCGCACAGGATTCACATAGTCACGTTCGTCACATAGTCACGTTGGCATCATGGGTATGGTCACGTTGGCCATGGCATCATAAGACATCGCCAGGCACATGGACAGCGCAAAGAATGCTCATCAGGATTTCGCCAGTCTGCATGCTGTCAGGACTGCGATGATGCGTGGGCGTCTGAATGCGCCATGCAGCATGCAGGCCCGGCATCACCCGAATGCCGATGTGCAGCTGAACAGGACATGCTTGGGGCCTTGCTTGTACGTACTGGGGCCTTGCCGCCTGCACACCAGCACACACGCACACAGACATGCACACATGCAGTCATGTGGGTTAACGGGGCTAGCACATGAACAGGGTCAACACGTGAACGGCAAAAGAATGTAAAGATGTACTACCGTAGCTCTCAGTCAATGGAGCATTCGTCGTCCCTGCTTGGCTGCTGTGCATACATGTGCAATATGCTGTATAGCAGTGTGGGCATCGGCTGGTATGTCCGGGCAGGCAACACCAAGCAGTTACAGGAGCCTGCATGACATCCACTGCGACTGGTCCGGCCAGTCATACAAGCACGTGCCTGGTACCTGAAGTGAGCAGGAGTCGTGTGCATGCAACGGCAGAATCCGGATGTGTTAAGTCTCAGGCATAGGGATGCATGGGGCCCATCTCATCACGCACCATCATTGCATACGCGTGTCTTGAACGTTTGGTCGCCACACCGGACGATGGCATATGGGTCCTGCGCAGTACAAAGGGTCACAGCAGCAGCAATGCGCACCTGGATACGTACTCGATGGCACATGTTGGGAGTCACGCAGCAGCTCAGCTCCACATACCGATGCATGCGCATCATGCACTCATGCAGGTTGCTGGTCCCATGCAGATTGTGTGTATTCAACGTGACACAGCCTGAGCTTCAGAAGCAGCGGGGTGGCAGCGAATCGGGTAGCTTAGGTTGTACTGGAGTTGAGTCAAGGGTCAGCTTGTGGCAGTTGGATGGCAACGGCTATCCCTAGACACAAGCTTACCATTTTGCCAAACCACTGCAGACAGCACCAGTGAGGGTGACAGCGCCAGCACACAAGCGCGCCACAGCGTAGTCGTACAAACACGTACGCGCGGCGATGAGGATGACGGCAACACAAGACGCACACCACGTAACCGCACACACACAGAGTTACAGGCACAGGCAAAGCAGCACGCAGCACAGCTCATTGTGTCAGCAGCCAACCTGGGGAGGAAAAATCCATCAAGCAGGGTTTGTGCTAACGTGTCTGTGTGTGTGTGTCCGCACGCCCACCAAGTGTACAACGTGAGGGTCTACACACTTCCAGGTCCTGTTCCGTAAGCAAACTTGAAGGAAATAAGCTGTTCGAGTTATGTGAAGCCAACGGTGGTGGGTGGAGCAGAGGACAATCTGATGTGCTGGGAACGAAGGTGGGAAGCACGGAGAGGTGGGTCAAGGCAGTCACGACCAGGGACCCCCCGGGGTCAACAAACCAGTGAGCCGACACACCAAACAGTCCTCACCGAGTGCACTACGCAACTCCCCACTTTCCCACACACAGGGGGTCAATCAGCAGCGTGTTGCCGTTTTGTTCTTGGGGCAAGTGCATCGACAGACGAAGGGCCAAGCAACTCCTCCATGCCTGCTTGCAGCCTACAGTCCTAACACCTATCACCACGGTTCCACTCACCTCAACATCCTTCAAGTCCTGCAGAGGGGCACCACACAGCAGGGCTGTCAGTCACCCATGCGGGATCTGCACCTAGGTCGCACCTGCATGTCAGACTGAAGGCCGTTCAACAACGCCAAGAAACACTTCTCACCTTTGCAAACTGCACGGTCACATTGACGGTACCGGCCATGGCTGAGGAGAGGGCCTGCCTTGCACGGGGTGTTTTGCAAGGCGTGTTGCGTGAGGGCGCTTTAGTCGAACAAGGGTCTTGGGCTATGTGCAATACGGCCTTGAGGTGGTGTTATACTTACAGTGTGGATGAACACTGTGATAATTTCTATGCGTTCATCAATCCTCCTGCCTATATATATAGGGGCACATTGGCTACCTCTCAAGGCAAACTCATATGTGTAGCTCCAATGGCAGTTGGGAACCTGCAACGAGAGCGGGACATTTTCACTGGACCATACCACACTGCACACTGCATCGCGTCCAAGGTTACATAGCAGTTATAATGGAACGGCTGCACTGCTATGCGGAACTGAGGGCACTGCACATCCACTTGGCGTTGCAGTCATAATCCAGTCCTGACCAAGTAGGTTGAAAGTCAGCGGGATAAAGCAAACCGCAGGGGCTTTGCATCCGCACTAGGCAATGAAGCTGTCATATTGTGTGCTGCAGGGTTCAGGGCTGGCAGGGTTTCACATCTTGCTGGCTTGATCATCGTGACCACACCCCCGCCAGAGGACCACCCTCGGCTTCGCAAAGCCGAGCAACAAGCTCAACGCACGACTGTTGTCTCCAGACCTCCATCATACCACCAGTATGAGTGCATAGTCAATGCAACAGTACAATGGAAAATGCTATTCTGCACCGCACAGCTGACCGCACAAGGGTATGTGCTTTTGAGCTGTCAGCAACACATGCACAGGCGGGCACAAACGAACGACCACACGCACATAGAGTCCGGGTAGGGCATGGCAGTAAAAATCTATCAGAGGAACGTAGGCGGGCGCCCTCAACAACATTACGCACCTCTGCAACAGGAGGCAAGCCTGTACTACATTTACGGTATCCGCGCTCAGGCATTGTCGCCTGCATGGTGCTTTGTGGGCCACACAGGCAACCACCACAAGCGCTCGTGCACTGCTTGCACAAATGGAATAGCCCGACAAATGGAGCAGCCAGCTCAGGGTCCTGTGAGCGCTACGCTGCTGTGCATGCCGCCTGAAGTACACGCTGCACGCTTGCAAGCTGCGCATCATTAGCCGCAGTATTCCGGTCTCGTGGCCTTCGGCAGCGCCTAGAAGAGGCCGTGGCGCCTGTCACCACCGCCTGTCATCGAAACCACGCCTGTCGTCAAAGCCACGCCTGTCGTCCGCTGCGTTTAACACCATGGCGTCTGCCACGAAATTGTCGTCACGCCTGCCAAAGCCATCGTCAAAGCCACGCCTGTCATCGAAACCGCGCCTGTCATCCACTGCGTTCAACACCATGGCGTCAGCCACCAGATTGTCGTCACGCCTGCCAAAGCCATCGTCAAAGCCACGCCTGTCATCGAAACCGCGCCTGTCATCCACTGCGCCTACAACCATGGCGTCGGCTACCAGGTTGTCATCACGCCTGCCAAAGCCGTCATCAAAACCACGCCTGTCGTCCATTGCGTTGAGAACCATGGCGTCTGCCACGAGATTGTCATCACGCCTGTCAAAACGGCGCCTGTCGTCCATTGCGTCCACCACCACAGCCGCCTTCAACAGGTCGTTGTCCCTCCGGTAGGGGTCCTGCACTACCACCGCCTCCTCCACAACCACCGTCTCCTTCGCGACGGGAGCCGGGTAACTGCCGTAGTCACCGTAACCGCCGTACTCAGCAGGAGGCGGCGGGTAAGCGCCGTAGGCTGCTGCTGCCGCCGGCGCGGGCGGAGGGGGCGCACCATAGCTGGCAGGGTATCCCGCAGGCGCGGATGGCGGCGGAGCGGTGTAGACAGGCGCGGCGGCGACGGGTGCAGTGGGCCGGGGTGCTTCATACACCACTTCACGCTGTACTGCAACCACCTCTGGGTCGGGCTTGTACGCAATGTTGAGGTAGATGTGGCCGTGATGGTGGCCTTCGTGGTGCAGGTGGGCCTGCATTTATAACAGGCAGGGTGTGGACACTGGGGCGTGTGGATCAATCCTCCGACCCGTCAATTATGATCATCAAACCCACAGGTGTCATGGGGAGGGATGACGAGGTATGAAAGGAAGGGAAGGGACCCTAGTGGCTCCTGAACCACAATCTCAAAGCGCAGGCTGCTGCATGGTGAGCTGCATGTAAGCCGATCAAGCCCGCCCTGCATGGGAGGAGATGCATGCGGTACAGATGTACTGATGTGCTGCAGGAGGCATGCAATTCCGTAATCATGTGCCACAATCACGCAGAGCCCAGGATGCGTTGGCAAGCTGCGGCAGGCTGCTGAGGGCAGGCAGGGGCGCAGCACACATGCGCCTGCTTATCCAGTCATGCGATACGGGGGGCGTAAGTACCGTATGCGCAGCGCACGTCTGTTGCTTGTGGGTTACCCTAAACCAGGCATACAGCCGCCTGCTGCCTTCCGCCCCCCTTGATCCTTTGCGCCCCTCACACATGTGCACTCGCGTTTGCATGTGGTGGACTGCGCAGGCCACCCACCTACCCACCCACAGCCACAGCCACAATCCACCCGCCGGACTACATTCAGTCCAGAGCTGCTTGCTGTCCATGCTACAGTACCGCTACAGTACCGCTGCATGTTACCTGCATGGCTTTGGTTTGGTAGACTGCATACCATCACGCGAGGCTATTAGTATTCACGCGAGGCTAGGACTCGCTCGGGCCCGGGGCCGCCCCCACCCCACCGACTAACTGACCTGTACGTCCTCGAGCCCGCGCTCCTTGGCGGCCCTGATGGACACGTTGGCGTGGCCCAGCAGCTTGTCGCCCAGCACCTCCGAGTCGTACACCTCCACGGTCAGCTCATGCGCGCTGTGGCCCACAGGGAAGGACAGCGTCTGGTCCCACACAGGGTCGCGACCGCCTGCGAGCAGCAGCAGCAGCAGCAGCAGCCGCGGTGGCGGCGGCACTCATGCATGGGAGGTTGGGAGGTTGTGCGTGCTGGCCCGCTCTGTGCTTCTGCAGCGTGAATACCCAGTGGCGTTTCGCCATCCTGGTGAACACACCTGATGCGCTGGAACCCCAAGCTCGCATGCAGGAGTCGGATGCGTTCAGGATGCATCACCCATGCAGGCGTGCCCCATAACATGCAAGCTGCATGCAGGCATGCCCAGCGCAAGCATGCTCACCAGCTGCACCTCCCTGGCATACCTACCAGCAACCACTGACTGTGACTGATGGGTGACAGGGATTCTGGCTCACCGTTTCTGCAGGTCGTGGTCTTGACTGCGTGGTCACCGCAGCGAATGACAGCATAGGGATCCTGCACCGCAGCGGCAGTGTGTAGGTAGGCACCATCTGGTAGGGGTAGGGTCACGAACACAGTACACACGGTCGGCAGGACGGCGTTTGCAAGATAAGGGGCGGCCTTGAACAGTGAGATGTGGATCAGATCCTGCTGCTGTAGGAGCGCTGGCATGCGCATGACTGTGTGCAGTCAGGGTGTGCATCCGTGCAGCATGCCAACAGGGCAAGCACGCGCACGCTGATGTAACCCAGGTCGCTAGTGCAATGGCTCAAATAGGAGCGAGCCGGAGCAGAGAGGAGTGTACGGCAGGTTCACGCCCGGCCTTACAGAGGCATGTGCGCATCACCAGCAGCGTTCTCGCTGGGTATGCTTGGTATGCATGCAGATGGACGAACGCATCTGTGTAAGATGGGAAGGTGGCAATACCAGGGCTGACACATGCGGGCACACACAGCTGACATGCGTTCGCACAATCCTCTGCACAATCCTCTGCAAGCAATCACACAGTTGCAACCATCTTGTGGACCGATTCCTGGCGTTCTATCGTATGCTTGATAGGTCGGCGAGTGAGCATGAACGTACAAGAGCCACAGGTATACACGCAAATAACCACATTAAGGGCAAGCGCACAACCTCACGCTGGCACCGCTATGGAAGCTTTCCAACTCACCATACGGGCGAGCGCCTGCGTGGCCGGTTGTCGTGGGTTGCAATCCAGCATAGGAACAAAGCAGGTTCAGAAGGGCAGACATCAGGTGATTATTAGTCCTTTCTTCAGTTTTCAGTCAGTGGAGAGAGGCTTACTGCACCTCCTGCGCAGTCACGCCTGGTCACGCTCAACATCAAACCCTGCATCTCTGAGTGGTTGGCGTGTGCGCAACCCAAGATCTTCTCACCCAGAAACATACAGTGGACATAGATCTGGAGCTCACACTGCTGTACCCACACCCGCGGAACACTGCTCAAGCAGTTGAGCGGCTTGCAGGCTCCGTGCATAGAGGGTAAATACACCAGGCACAAACCAGAAGCTCCTTCCGACACGCTCACTGGAGCGGCCACCCAGGACAGCACACTTCCAGCCCAGTGAAACACCGGAAACCAACTCCTAAAATCCAAAGCCTCGACCGCTGTTAATGCACGTGGACCACCTCGTAAAGTCTAGCGCGACGCGAGTTTGCTCCACTTTGTTGCTATGTGCACGCCTCAACGACGGCAGCGTCGCGACCCCGGTCAGAAATCACACCCAACCTCTCGCACGACTTTGGGAAATGGGGTTCAGGAGGCACGCCAGTCGTGCAGCAGCTAGTGCTTCACCTAGTGGTCCAACAACTCACCCGTACATCCTTCAAATCCTGCAGTCGCGCACACAACCAGCCAGCGCAAACAGGTGTTCACAGTCCTGGATGGGGTGCGCAGGGCAATACAGCAGCAGTTGTGAAACCACAAAATGCAAGCCGTTCACTGACCTTGGCATATCGCACGCTCACTGTCAGCGTGCCGTGACCCATATTGGCAAGCTGGGGAGGGCTGGCAGTGGCGCTGTTGTTTCGGGGGCTTGACAATCTACAGCCCGCGGCGAGGCGCCAGGGTGTGACGGATCCTGTGAAACACGTTACAGAGTAGCTGTAAGGGTGAAGTCCAGGTAGCACGCCTTGCATTATGTATATAAACACAGATTTGCTGCCACAAGCTACGAGAAGGACAGTCTGAGCATCAGGATCAGGGCACAACCGCGAGTCAAGTCCGAAACCGCAACCTCCAGAGTCCACTCAAAACAACTGGTCCATCAGGAGCAGGTCGAAGACATTATGTGTGATCTTCACTGTGCATCATACACCTACTGACGGGTACGAACAGCTGCCAAACATGGCAAGCGGAGCGGTTTCTCGGTTTCCCACTGTGCGAAAGACTCCACAGCCATCTGCACCGAACGGAGGTACCCTGCACCACTAACAATCCTTCATTTGCTTTAAATACCGTACGTGCTGTCACCCCAAAGCACTTACACGCTCACGCCAGTGCTTGTCCGCTGGCTACATGTCACATTGCAGGGTGGACGCAACGCTGCAGCCATGGGCACAGGCAGCCCCTCACCCAGCGCCTCTAGGACTAGTAGCTGTGAGTCTGTGACAGCACAGCAGTGCATTCGCCACCACCTCACATGTGACCTGCACTCTGCAGGTTGATGCCACCGTGTGGTGCGTGACTGCATGGTCAACAGCAAAGTACAGCATGACCTGCAGCAGTTGCAGGCCGAGGAGCATACGATGTATCACAGAATGACAGCGAACGCCGCAGACGATACTTCGGCAGCCACGTGCAATGCGTGGGCATGGGCGAAGAGCATGCGTTGACCCGCTAGGGGATGAGGTACGCAAGGGTGTGGGATGTCTGGGGACGTCAGACTGACCCACCCAGTGAATGGGCTGACTGTGAGGTTGATATGGTACACAAGAAAGCACATTACAGCAGGCGAACATTCATGCACGTGATTCGAGAAATGACATCACAGAGAATGGGTTTCATGGCAAGGTAATGAATTGGTTTGCAGGCCAAAAGCGGGCTCACCGCAGGCTCCGCCCGACGGCTACACACGATGCAGCAGCAGGTTGGTCAGCTTAGCTCAACAATCGCTGATCATGCATCCCGCCTGCATCCCACCTGGCTGGCACGGGCCTGGCAGCCCTGCTCACAGCAACACCTACCACTGCCTGCCGCGAATCCAGCACCGCTCACGCCCCCGCACCCCTGTGCTCACTCTAATTGCCTGATCATGCCATTGAGTTATTCATTACACTGGAACGGTCAGGTCTGCAGACAGGGGCCAACGCTGACTTGGGGCGGTGCACACGTCACAGCAAAGGTCTGCATGCATGGCAGTCATTCGCAGCAGGACCGTCATTTGCAGCGGCCTCCTGTACACACTGCGCAACCATATACATACACGCACACACGCGATGAAAACAGAGATGCCATGGCCATGCAGCACCAGCGCATCACTCAATCCAGCACCGAGCCACGCACAGACGTGCGCACGCACGAACAAGCACAATGCAGGCCCCTGTGCTCTTCCTGTCATCGCTGCGTGTCCCCCATCCGGCCATGCACGAAACTGCGTGCCCGCTCAGCCCTTGGCACCACGGGGTCACGCTGTGGCAGCGTGGCACCTCCTGTAGCTGCTGCACACACCCCGTCTGCATCATTATTAGATGGATGGGTGGTGTCTGTGAACATCCACAGCGGGTCTATGGTGGATGACGGTGCCTGTTGGCCGGGGTGTTCGCTGCGTCTCTGTGCGGGGCGCTTTGCGGGTAGGGAGAGGAGGCTGTAGGCGGAGAGGTCTTGCTCCAGGGGGGGTAGGAGCGGCTCCAGAGTCCAGCGAGGCTGGGGTAGCGAGGCGAGCAGCGGCTGCGTGTCATCATCGACGGTGTATCCTCCGGCTGCTGCTGCTGCTGCCGCTGACACCGCGTCAGCATGTGCAGAGGGGGCAGCTGACTGTGACATCAACGCTTCCGCATTGGGAGCTGCCGCTGCCGCGTAATCGTCGTTGCAAGAGCCATCACGGACACCCTGCCCATTCTCTTTGCCGCGTTCACTATCGTAAACGCGGTCAGCAGTCGCAGCAGCATCAACCGCGGTGGTGCCAGCGGCGTTCCTGGGGGCAGCTGGATGGGGCCCCCTTCTCTGCACGACGCACGACGCATCAACTGCGGCTTCAGCCCAATGGCCCCTACCTAGAGTGGCATTGGTGGCATTGGTGGCATCCCGCTGACCCGTTGCGCTGCTGCTGGCCTCAAGCTGGCGGCTCGGCGACCGTGCTGTGGCGACGGTTGCGGATTCCCACTCATTCCCCCAGGCGAGTGGCGCAGTGCCATTGGCATACGCACGGTGGTGTGCCAGAATCGGCGTCGCTGTCAATGCGAAACCACCACAGCCATGCATGCCCGGGTCGTCGTTGACCGGCGCAGTTGCAGGCCGAAGCTCGGCAGCACCCCAAGCTCCGCCAGCGAAGTTTCCATGACGCCCGTTCACGCTGTGCCCCGCGACGCAACCTTGCGGCTGGACTTGGCTAGGGCCTGAAGCGTCCAACGTGCATGCGTTGCCGCAGCTGTCGGTGCTTGGCACAGCGGTGGCGGGCCGGCGGGGAGCGAGCCCTGCCAGCGGCTGCAACGCGTGCTGCTCCTGCTGCTCCTGCTGCCTCGTGTGCTTCTGCTGGTGGTACTCCTGCAGCCACACGCCCACGCGCTGCAGCGTGTGCGCCCGCCGCTTGAGCTCCGCCCGCTGCTGCGCGCTCTCACGCGCCATGTCACACCAGGCATGCCACACGCGTGCCAGCTTGGGGACCCACATCGCCTGCGCATACCGTACACACATCGCACCCAACATCAGAGGCTGGCTGGATGCGGCTTTGTGCTGGTGGGACGTATGTGTGCATGACCAGACGCCTCTGCAAGCGCTGAGTGGCAGATACTTGAACGTTTTCTGCATGAAGTGCATGAAAACTGAGGTTTTCTGTGACACGGAGTTGTACGGCAAGAAGCCCAAGGGGCACGATGTGTGTTGACCAGAGTATGTCTGGTCCACCGCTGCGTGATTGGAACCACTTCGCGAGCTTTTCCATTCTGGCCAGAATTCTGCCGCCGCGTATGCTTTGTGACTAGCTTTCGCTCGATCTGCATACTTCGGGGCATTTCCATAGCTCCACCTGCCTATCGTAAACAATGAACCTGCATGCATACTGCAGGGCTCCCAATGCTTTGTAATCCGACTGATTGACGTGCAACGACTTCACAGAAAACGTGGCACTGGTGGTGGTGCAAGTGTGTTGTAATGTGAATCACCACACGCCAGTTTTGTGATGCATCCTGGATGTATCTCACCATGTGAATCACCATACACCCGTTTTGTGATGCATCCTGGATGCACCTCACCTGCTGTGCCTCGTGCACCTGCTGAAGCTCAGACAGCAGCCTGCTGTTGGCCTGCACGCATGAAACACCGTGATGAAACACGAGGGGGCAGGGTAAGGCCTGCAGTTCATCCTGGGCTGCACACCAAGTGGACCACACACCCACACAAGCATCTCTAAATGCATCAAGCCCTCAAAACAAGCAGCTGGCAAATGTGCATTTCTAAAGCGCTGCAGTGGCAGTGCAAGGATGGATGGTGTACGGATGGACAATGCAAGGATGGACGGTGCAAGGATGTTATCACCGCCACTGCGCATCCACCTCACCTCCCGCTCTGCCAGTGCGCGCCAGCTGAGCAGGCAGCCCAGCATGCGGGAGCGCACGTAGTGCTCGTCCGCGTCAGCCGTTTTGGACCAAGCGTCCGCCACGCCCCGCATGAGGCCCAGCAGCGCACGCTGGCGCAGGTGGCGGCGGTGCACCGACCCAGCGCGGCACCATGCACGCCATGCCGCCAGCACCACGCCCTGCCGGCGCATCTGCATGCAGTGCACCATGCGAGCTATATTGACACAACAGTGTAACACCAAGGCGAGGCCATGGCAAGCAGGCATGCGATGTTATAGTGGCTGAAGCAGCGAAGATGCCAAATTGAAGGTAGCGACCTGGGAGGCAAGCTTCTGTAATGGGATTTCCATTGCTGTCACAGGGTGCATGATGGACCGCAAGTCTGCAATACAAGTCAACGCGTTTGCATCAGCATTCTTTGCCATGATCGTCAGCGCGTGACAGGACACAGGATGGCCAAGACGCACGCACCTGCAGCGTGCGGCGCCCCACTGCCACCGCCGCCGCCTGCCGGCCCGCCTGCGTCCAGCGGCGCCGCGCAGCGCCCAGGGCGAGCGCACGCAGGGCGCGCGTGGCCAGCGTCCTGTGCCTCGCAGCATCCGCCGCCTGCTCCGAAACCAACGTCTCCTGCCTGAGGCGCAGCCATGGGTCCAACCCGCACCTGAGGAGGCAGGCACACAGCCGGCCAGGGAGCACAGGCAAGGCAGCGTAAGATAAAACTATAGAACTTTGCAGCACCACAACCAAGGTTTGCAGGGCAGAGCTTTGCAGCATGCAGCGCAACTGTTGCAACATGCATGCCGGCAAGGCCGTGCGCATACGCATGCCCACCTCAAGGCAACATGTCCATGTCTTGCCACGATGGTGCGCATGTGAAGCTTTCAAACTCACACTCGCGCTCTTCAGCAACCCATGCAGCACAATGCTGCCGTTCGACGCGTACAGAGGCTCACCGCTCCACCAGCCCCGACTGCACTTGCCCTCATCAGTCCTCATCTAGAGGGGAGTGTCGGCCTCGGCTAGAAAGCTCTAAGTGTAACAAATTTGCATCTGAATCTTGCCCCTCACCTCCTCAGCAGGCTGCGCCGGTAGTGCATCCCCGCAACCTCCCACATGCTGCGATCCAGCTCCTCGTTGATGCGCCGCACAGCCTCCGCCGCCAAGCGCGCGCGACGCACCTCTGCGGCCCTCAGCCGCCGCAGCTCCGCCTCGCTGACCCCCCCTGGACACACACCTACTGCCGGCGCCGCCCCATGAGCAGCACTAGCAGCACCATCGGGCACGCCTGTTGAGGACGCTGGCACAGCCGACCCAGATGGCAGGGCGGCCCGCACACGTGGGGAAAGAATGGAGGGGGCCGGTGCGTTGGTGGCATGGGCTGGGGCGTGTGGCTTGTGCAGGCGGTCGTGAGGCGCCCGGGGAGAGGGCGGCCTCCAAACACCGCTGAGGCTCGCCCTCCTGGCAGGCGTTCCGGCAGGAGCAGCAGCGGGGACGCTCACGCTTGCAGCCGAAGAGGAAGCGGAGGTCAGGCCACGCCCGCGCGCCCCGGTTGGCGTCTGTGACCGCTGCGGCGTGGCGTTGATCAACACCCGCCATCCTGGCGGTGACGCTGAGGACGATGATGCAGAAGGCAACAAAGCGGTGGATGGTCGTCGATGTGGCGCATGGTGGGTCTGGCGTACAGCGTTGGGCGCTGTTGCTGCTGTTGGAATTGCAGCGGATGGTCCTGCTGTGGTCTCCGCAAAAGCCTCAGATGAAGAGCACATCAAATTGGGCTGGGCGGGTGCACCGTTACAACTATTGCCACCACTTGCCAAGTCCCCGGGCACGCCACCTGAGCTCCTGGGGTGCGCTGAGCCTGACGGTGGACCAAACTGCGGTTGTGGTGGACCACCTCTGCCGGATGAAATACGCACTGACTCCATCGCCGTGCGTGACTGCCCGATGCCATGCATGGTGCCAGTCACACCGCAAACACCGCCGCTCTGCGCTTCATCAGCGCTGCTGTAACCAGCGCTTTGGCTGCAGCCGGCATCTTCACCGGGGGCAGTGCTGTGGGCACGGTGGCTGGCGGCGTGCCCTTGTCCCCCTCCAGGGTATGAGAGCACCATGATGTCCTGAGCATTGGAATGCACCATTCGCTCGCAAGAGGCCGCTAGCACCTGGCACACGGCCTCACCACCGCTGCCCTCGCTGTCGCCCCCGCTCCCACCCTCGTCCCCGCTACCGTCAGTGTCACTGCCGCTGGCGTAATCGTGATCATCGTCCTGCTCGGTATCCTGCTGCTGCCAGCTGCCCTGTTGATGGATGGCAGCCTGCTCCTGGGTTGCTGTGGATGTCGGTCCTTGCAGCTGCTGCTGCTGGCGGTTCCAGTGTTGCGGCCTGAGCTGCCCCTGTGGCCACCGGCCGTTATCGTCACTAATATGTACAGCGACTGGATGCTGCTGGTGCTGGTGCTGGTGTCTTGTTGGACTCGCCTCCTGGCAATTCTGCCTCTGCTGGCAAGACGTACCGCCATCCGGGTAGATGGTGGTTGTATAGTATGCCCCGTCAGCATGTACCGCAAGTGATGATGCTGGGGGGTGCGTGCTGCAAGACGACCCCATAGGATTCGTCACGGGTTGGGACGGAGGTTCCAGGCCTAGCCGGGTGCTGCGGCTGCTCCACGACCCCGGCTGAGCCATAGGCAGGTCACGCGTGCCCTCCGCAGCCGCCAGCAGGCGCTGCCGCTTCTGCTCTGCGCGCGCAGCCGTCGCCAGCAGTGGCGGGCGCGGCTGCGTCAGTGACAGTGGCTCTGCCCCAGACAATGACGCCCTTCGTGAGCCGCCTGCTCGTGCTGCCGCTGGTGCTGCTGCAGGCGCGGTGCCGCCGGCAGCACCGCTGGCTTGCGCTGCACTGTTGCCACCAGCCATTAGATGTTGTCCTGATGAGGATGCTGCACCCGCTGCTGTGGTCGTAGTGCATGAAGAGGAGGCCCAGGATGATGCATTGCTCGGCTCGGTTGATAGCTGCTGATGATGCGGCTGCTTGTGCTGATACGTGCTGCCCGAGTTGCTACCGGCTGCACTTGCTGCACGTGACACTGGCTGCGATTGCGCAGCATTTTTCAGTTGTGAAGGCAGAGCTGCTGCTGCAGGGGATGAAGCAGGCGGATTCAAGATGGGTGCGGCGTTTGACACGAGCTTGCTGCGCAGTTGCTCCACCTTGTTGCGGCGGGCTACGTCCTCTGGCCTGGCGCCACCGAACCGGCGGCCTGCGGCGAGCGCAGCAGCGTTCCGCCTCCACGTGCGCATGTGGCTGAACAACAGCCACAAGCAGCGGAAGCGTACCGCCACATCGTACTGCTGTGCAGACTCCTGTTTGCGTGATTGGCGGCAGCACAGCACAGCTCCCTTCAGCATGATCTGAAATCCTACACACCCCTCAACCTGGTTGACAACATCGACTTGATTAGCATGACGATTAGCAAAACAGTACCTACAAATGACAGATTGCTACAACAGCACCTTGCCTGTCATTCGTTAGCAGCCCTCTCACGTACCTGCTCCTCACACGCCTGCTGCCTGCTTCGCTCCTCCTGGAGCAACCGCTGCTGGTGTTCAGAGGAGGCGGCTTCGCGCCACTGACCCAAGGTTACATGCAGCAGCCGCAGCCGCCAGAAGTGCCGAGCAACCTGCGGAGGTGGATGGAGACAGGCGGGATGAAACCGAGCGGTGCACATTTGGCGGGCTGGAAACAGCCATCACAAGCGTACATTTGAAGCATGTGCGATCGCGCACACACCTGCATATGCTCACGATGACACACAGGCGTGCAGGTGAGATATGAATATGCACCGACGAAGGGAGTAAAGGCGGCCTCACTTGTGCATGGGTGCGGGACACGAAAACCCTATCACCCTCTGGCCGCACAGGAGGGACCGCGGCCTCACAGGCTCTGTGGCCGCTTCATGGGAGGGTTGACTGCCCAGTGCTTCTGTGGAAGCATGCAAATCGAACGGGTTGCAAAGGCCCACTCGCCTCCATCTTGCGGCCCAGCTGGTCGTCCTCGTGCTGCTCGCGCTCACGCACCGCCGCCGCCTCGGCAGCCACCACACGCCACGCGCGCATGACACGCCTTGCCCTGCAACCATTTGTATCATCATCCAGCACATGAGGAGGACCGAGCGTGGCTGCGTGGCTGCTGTCATTTTCGTGCAAGGCATTCAACATCACCAGTTTACCACAGGTTGCAAGCTGATGTGAACTCACAGCGCAGCATCAGCACGCTCTCACGCTTGTCACTTGCCATGGCGCTATGCGTTGTACTAGGGAGCAGCGCACGCCGTACCTGAAGCTCTGCACCGCACGCTCGCATCGCGTATGGCGTGCAGATGCAGCCCGGGTGATGCACCGCCATAGCTTCACCATAAGCGCAGCACGTAATCGAAGCACGCGCTGCCTCTCGTCACTGTCTGCTGCGCCACCTTCATCGGGCTCGCTGTCCCTCGTGTCAACCAATGCCTGCATTGCTGCTTGCTGCTGCAAGGCCTGCTGCTGCCGCTGAGCCTCCCACTGAGCTTCTTGCTGCGCCTGCGCAGCTGCACGCGCACCCGCCAGCAGCTGAGACATGGCGACCTTGACCTCCAGCTCTGAGAGGGGCTGCGCAGCGGTCGACGCTGCGCCCATGGGCCGCTCCGCCGCGGCCCGCTGCAACGCGCTTGCTGGCGTATCCGCCAGCCGCTTCAACAGCCGCTCCGCTTCGTCCTCCAGGGACAACGTGGTGGCTGAGGACGGGGACATGGATGGGTGTGCAGGGCCCGGGTATACCATCCCTTGCCTCATCAGCAGCTCGTTCACTGTACTGTCATGCGTTTCACCACGCCTTGCAGCGTGCCGTGCTCCTGCTACTGACGCGTTGGCGGGGTGACTGGGCAGGGAGCTGAGTGCTGCTGCGGTGGATGCTGTGATGCCGGCCATGGCCAGCTCAAACGCAGGGGGCATGACCGGCAGCGTGGAGCGAGACGTGGGTGCCCACGGCCTGCCAGCGCTGCTGCTGCCAGCGGCTGACGAGCTTGCTTGTGCCTGCGCGGCGCTGCTGGCGTGTGAGGCACCGGCAGCGATGTACCCTCTGCGCCTGTCAGGGGGAAGGGCTTGCTCAGCCTCATGCAGAGCCGCCAGCGCCTCAGCATACCTCCTCTGCGCCTCGTCCTGACTGCTCAGGCCAGGCAGCAGCTCCAGCGGCAAATCCAGGCGCCCATAAGGCAGCGATTGCCGAGTGGCAAGCTGCGGGCTGGTAGGAGCGGCATCATTGGGGAACGATGTGTTTGCAATTACATGTGGGTCCAGGAGGCTGGCGACGTGCTGGGTGGCTGAGTTCCCACTGCCGAGGTGGTCTGCCTGGTCCGTGGCAAGCCGCGTTAGCTGCTGCCATCTGTCTTGACCGTCCTTGACCTCCTCAAGTACGCTGCGGCTGAGGCGTAAGAGCTCCAAAGGGCTTCTTGCAGCACCCTGCGCATCGGCAACCGCTTTTGGGCTGCGCAAGGGTGAGCGCTTGCCGTTCATCAAAGGCTGTCCTGCCTTGCCGGACACTGGTGATAGAGCATGCACAGGGCCTGGAGGTGAAGCTCGTGTGCCTTGTGGGCTAAGCTTTCTGTCATTGCTGTCCCTGGCGAGCAGCACGTCATTGTCCTGCTGAATTGGAACTGCGCGGGGCGAGGGCGAACCAGGCACCAGGCGGCCAGGCTGGTAGTGCAGAGAGGGGACATGGTTCAGATTGATAGAACCTCCTGGCTGTGCTGCTCTTGCGCTCTTCAGCTCGTTGAGAAGCTTCCGAGCTGCGCGTACACACAACGAAGCACAATTTCCGTTGACCAAGGATTGACCGTAGCACAGAAGTGAAGGAGCAACCTACTGACCCGGCGGACACAGATTTATATGAAAAGAGTTACTGACAAGCACAGCATGTGCAGTAGTTCTACGCACCTGTACCAAACACGTCGTTCGTTGGGTGCAAGCGTACCTCCTGGGTCCTGCGGTCCATTACTGCAGGAAGGAGCTCCTTAACCTACAGCGTATCCCTTACATGGTGCGCATATGTTGAAAGTCTGGTGTGTAAGTGTAACTGCATCCTTATGCAAACGCGGTGCAAACGACCAGTTATCCCGGATGGTGCAGAGTTAGCTGTAATGAGCATATTGTTACTTGAGAATCGATTGCAAACATGGGTTCAACTGTTACACTTCAACACTCTTCACACGGTTGTGTTGGACCATTAACCTTCAGGTGTACTGCGCGTGCTGGTTTCGAACAGCAATCCAGACTGTCGTGGATGCATGGGTTAACGCGAAGCACATGGCAGTATACCAGCGCACAAGGATGCACTGCACAACCACAGTCTACTTGCAAGCAGACCTGTAAGCGCACAGCAAGCGAGTGCTATGAGAAAGCTACAACTCACTACGCCCACGCCAGGCAGCGACACAAGACAGTAAGCGCAACGCTGCAAGGTTAGACACGTCAGCAGGGCATGGCACGTCCGGAAAGCAGCTCTCTCATGTTCACCTCCTCAAGCGGCGAGCGTGTGAAGGTACGACCTGTGGCGATTGCTCCAGCGCTGGTGGCACACCTGCAAGCGAGCCCTGTGGGCACAAAGAAATCGTTTACTTTTTGCCTGCTTGTTTTGTCATGTGCGCAGGCAGTTGACATTGTCTGCTGGCGAGCTCTTGAGGGCAGAACGTGCCTGACGGCAACTGAACGCCGCATCGCCGCCGGCACCAACGTTGTCGTCATCGTTATCCCACCAGGACGCACAGCAAAGGATTCACGTCCTGCCAATAGGGATGCTCAGAACACAGAGACTCCCACCCTGTATGACACCGCACCACACAGCTCAACAAAGGATGTCTGTCCGTCGAGAGCAGCTGTTGACAGTGTGATATCCTGGAGCAAGCAGTGCTGTGAGGATCTGCAAAAGGCTGGTATAGCGGGCGCTGTGCTCGATGACAACTCACGCACCACCCCTGGAGCGAAGCTTCACACCTGGGAGCGCCTGGGTGTGCCGGTTCGTGTCGAAATCGGCCAGCGTGAGGCAGCCAGCCATACGGCCACGCTGTCCCTCCACCCTTCCTATGCACACCTCCTATCTGTTGCCCAAGCCGCCGCGTCTTCACCATCGCTGCGTGCGCCAGCGAACATTGGCGTGGCACACTTGAACGGCACCGAAACCGCAGATAACAGCCCACACACCACAGCCGTAACAGCTGGGAAGCCGAAGCTTGCGGGGCTGAGCCTGCAGCAGCTTCGCTCAGCATGTGCTGCAGTGCTTGCTGCAGCTGACAGGACAGCTCCGCACACACACTCCCATCCGTTGACACCTGCGCTTAGTGCCGAGGCAGGCGCCCACAGCAGCCATGTGGACCAACTTGCAAGCATCCCAGCCCGGCAGCAATCGCCCGCAGCGGCGTACTGTCGACGGACGCCAGCGTTCACAGGGACACGGACACTGCCGCGCTGCCTCAAGCTGCATCTTTGGCCACACCTCACCTGCCTGGACAGCGACGATTCGGACGCTGACTGCAGCGATGAACATCGCCCAGCCCACACACCTGATGCACCCCGACACGCAGCCATCGGCTGTGCTGCTGCTGCTGCTGCTGCTGCTGCTGCTGCCGTGCATGCTGAAGGATCGATTGGTGTGACCAATGTATCGCCAGCAGGCGTGTCTGCGTGCTTGCCGCTGCTGCTAGTGAGTCTGGAGCGTATGGCTGGCGGGGCAACGGATCGTCCGTGCACGGCCCATGTGCGTCACATGCTGGGGCTGGGCCAGCCCTGCCACTGTGGCATCGGCCACTTCAGCGAGTCGCAGATCCGATCAGAGATCGAGGCGCGGTACGCCGTGACGCGTGACCCACATCGCGTGACAGGCTGGTGCTGCAGCAACGGTGGCAGCAAGGGCGGCCCACGTGCACCAGTGGCCAATGGACGCGGCAAACGCGCCCCAATGCCAGGGCAGAGCCGCCCAGCCGCCCATGCGAGCAGCAGCACAGGGCCCGCCACCCACTCCTCATCCTCACCCACGCACACGCGTGACCCAGATCAAGCTGGCAGTAGTGGTTGCGGTGACGCCGGCTCCGCAGGCCTTGACGCTCCCGCATGCCGAGCACTGGATGGCATTCAGGCATGCGGGGACGATCTGGCAGCACTGAGCGGTGAGGGAGTGGGAGGCGAGGAGCTGCATGGCGGCAAGGCAGCCGGGGAGGGGCGGGTGGTGCTGGCGGTGGGTGGCGTCCCGCTGTGGGCTAAGGCCGCTGACGTGCAGGCATCACTAAGCCAGGCGCTCGCACCATATGGCAACCCACGAGGTGAGTGTGTGACCTGTTGCTTCACATGTCCATTCCATTGTGAAGCTCGAGGCAATGCTTGGTGCAAACGCCTGAGTGAGCTCTTTTTGTTGTTGTTTGCAAATGATTGCAGTGGCTGTCTCTCACACCAGCAGTGGCCACTCACACGGCTGGGCCCGCGTGTCCTTCTCCGCCCGCTGCGAGGCTGACGCGGCGCTGCAGCACGCGGCCTTCATACCCAGCCGTGCTGCTACACCTGCCGCTGCGGCCGCTGGTGCTGGTGCTGGTGCTGGTGCTGGTGCTGGCGCGACTGGTAGCACAGTGTCGGACCCCATGGGCCTCTTGATCTCCCTCCCTGACCCAGATCAACACAGCAACTGCGAGGCTCGCAGCCACAACCCCCTCCCTGGACGGCAGACCTCGCCCACTGCTGACCGGGACAAGCAGGAGCAGCCGCCGTATGGCCAACGCACCGAGCCAACAACGACATCGCTTACGCAGCAGCAGCAGCAGCAGCAGCAGCAGCGCCCTGCGCCTGGCAGACGCTTGTGTCGTGTCGAGCTGTCGCCCTCTGCTGGGCGTCTTGACACGCTGTTCCCTCTCCTGCCGTACTGTGTGCGGTGCCGCATGCGCGTGGACCCTGTAGGCTCGTTCTCTGTCACCGATCAGGCGTCCGCTCAGCGCATGACAGAGGTGAGCCGTGATGCCCCACTGCTGTGTGCACTTGACGACCGGGAGTGTCTATTTGTGTCAGTGACCAAGTTGTATGCCTGGTGAAGAGTGTGGTCCATGGCAGCGATGTGTTTGACGTATGAATTGTGGCAGGATGGACTAGGATGCGTCAACGATGTGTCGATGTGTTTCCTGCAGCATACATCATTGGGAGCAGGGGCTTGCCGTAGAGGCTTGAATCCTGCCGGTCAAAGCGGTCGCATGCCTCCCGACCAGGCCGACGCAAGGGGAGTTGATCGCGGCCCAAAGACCTCATGCCTGTGCATCGTACCCCTGCCTGAACGCCCGTGTTGCTATGCTTCAGGTGATTGCCAGCCTATCAGAGCTGCTGCTGCTTGCGCATGGCGAGCATGCGGCAGCAGGCGCACCACCAACTAATCAGGCCAGCTCCTCAGCCCGCACTGAAGCCGCCAGTGGCAGCGCGCCTGCGCGCCCGCTGCTGCCGCTGGTGGCCACAGACGCGACCGCATGCTGCGGGGGCAACACGCTGGCCCTCATGACTCGCTTTGCTGCGGTGCGTGCGGTTGAGCTGGATGAGGACCGGGCGGACGATCTGCGCCACAACGTGCGCGCGGTGCGGCGCCACATGCAGCGCATTGCAGGGCAGCAGGCGTCCGGGGCGGCAGCGGCACAGGCGCAGCGCACGCCGCCGGCACCTGACCCAGATCAGGCTGTAGCGCCTGTAGCGTCAGTTGGTGTTGACCCGGTTGCGACGCCTAGCGCCAAGGCGAAACCAGCCTTGGCATCAACTTCGTTGCTGGAGGTGGTGGTTAATAGCGCAGTGAGCATCAGCAGCAGGGCTGCCTGTGTTGTCGAGGATCAGCCGCCAGCATCACCACCGCCGTCGGCAGTAGCGCCTTCCGCCGGGCGCTCTCCCGCATGCTGCGGGCAAGTTGATGTGCTGTGCGCTGACTTTGTGCAGCTGCTCCAGGCAGTCCCCGGGCATGCCCCTGGCCCAGTGAGCGACGTCGTCTTTATTGACCCTCCCTGGGGCGGCCCTGACTACCACAGCCGGAACGCCAGCTCAGCAGCCACCTCAGCGCCTCACCCCAACGGCGGCCTCAACCCCCCGCCCCCGCCGGGCCCATCACCACCACACGAAACCAAGGGTGAAGCAGCCGGTACCGCACCGCCCGTGACCAGCCGTGATGCACACCTGCGTGCTGCTGAGGATCCCCCTGTGCAGGGCGCTGCCTCATCATGCAGCAGCTTCGAGGATGCCAGCTCGCCACTTCGCCCATCACTGCTGCCACCTCAGCGTCATCAGGCCAAGGCTGAGGCCGAGGCTGAGGAGGCTGAGGGAGGTCCATTGCTGGATGAGGGAACGCTGGTGACGGAGGTGGAGGGCGCAGCAGAGACCGAGGAGGGGATGCTTGGATCCACGCCGCTGACGCTGCTGGCCGCCCGGCTGCTGGCGCAGCACGGCGTGAGGATGGTCGCGCTGAAGCTGCCCAGGGCGCACGACACAGCTGCATTCGAGCGCCGCTTGGCGTGCCGCTTGGCGTCGCTGCGCCCACGGCATGCACACGCTGCGTCATTGGACATTCATGTTGGTAGCGATGGTGCAAACATGGCGGCATTGGATGGGGAGGCTGTCCTATGCAGCAGCACGTCAGGGCCCTCTGCTTCTGCCACTGCTGCTGCTGCTGCTGCAGCCGCCGATGTGGTTGGTGGGACGCAGGCAATCGCGCAGCCTGCAGGCGCAAGCGTACGCGCCCCTAGCGCCGCCATGGACACTACCGTGGGCGCTCTGCTCGCCGCCGCTGCGGCGACCTCGTCACCATGTGATACATACCTTCAGCATGGCGCGTGCAGGCCAGGACCTGGCCCCGACGACGCTAGCGCAATCATTCGTGTGGAGCTTTTGCCTCGCCAGGACGTTGTGCGCATGAGCAAGGCACGTCGCGGCGCTTGGCATGCAGCCGACAGCACTCAAGGGGAGTCACGCTCTACGCCAGCTGGCTCAGTACAGCCTGCACAAGCATCAGAACAGGCAGCGCCAAGGGCAGGGCTGGCCACGCGCGAAGCAGGCGGAACGACGGTGGGGCAACAGCTGTCGGATCCAACGATGGTGGGTGAAGCTGCTGCGGCCGTACACCCAGGCGCAAGCGGACTCCACGTGGATAATCTCACTCCACCTGCCACGCTTGATGGGGCAGCTGCACCTTGCGCAGCGCAGCCGTGGTGCTTCAGCGTCCTGTGCGTGCACGCACTCATGGGCAAGACGTTGCTGCTGCTTCTGGTGCACCTGGCGTGCGGCGGCGACGCCGTTCGGCGGGGCGAGCTGGTGCAGGACGTGCGCGCGTGTGTGTCGCGGCTGCCTCAGCTTGGTGGGCCCTGTGCAGGGCAAGTGTTCAGGCTGGGCTCCATGCTGGTGGTGTCGGGCAGCAGGCGCCATTCGGCAGTTACGAGCAACGTTGTGTGAGCACTTTACCGTGAGCTTGTTGCAAGCATTGGTGCAATGCCGTGTTGCTAAGCTTAACACTACCGTATCTGGATCTTGCCTGCCCGGTTTGCGCTGAAAGTGCATGAAACACATAGGTTTTCTGTGAAACGGAATTATACGGCAAGAAGCCCAAGGTGCACGATGTGTGTTGACCAGAGTATGTTAGGTCGGTCGCTGCGTGGTTGGCAACACTTCCCGAGCTTTTCCATTCTGGCCAGAATTTGCCGCCGCGTATGCCGTGGGACAAGCTTTTGCTGCGTCTGCATAGCGCGGGGCATTCCCATAGCTCCACCTGCCTATCGTAAACAATCAACATGCATGCATACTACATGGTCTCCAATGCTTTGTAATTCAATTGATTGACGTGCGATGACATCACAGAAAACTTTCAGCTATGTCAAACTGCAATAAAGGGTACCTGGCTGTGCTGGCGCTCTGCCGATTTTCGGCTTTCCATGGCATGATACAGATGCTACTACAAGATGTGGCCTGGTAGTTGTGTTGGCAAACCCTTTGGCCTTTGTCCCTATGGTCTGGATACTTTGTCGTGTCCTATATTGCACGTGTTGTTGCACATGCAGTCCTATAATGCACATGTCGCTGCTCCAGGACCACACAACTCGTTTGGCAACACTGCATTAAATACGTCTGACAGGGATACCAGAACAGTTAATTCAGATTCCGGCATCAATTAGTTGCAGTCCCAGAGTCCCTGCTTTCAGTCCAAGCGCTGCAAATGGCACGCCTAGCTTTAGTAATGAGGGTGATGCAATACCCAAGTGGGGGGGGTTGTATTTCCTAAGTCCATCATACCACTCTACATTGGGTGGCCCCTCTCCTTTCTTAATGTGGACTTTATAAATAGCAAACACCAGTAGTAGTATGCAGTAGGTAGGTACGACTGGTACTGCATACCAGTACGCATGCTGACATACATACGCATTCCTGCATGCATCGCACAGCGCAAACAGCGCAACCAACTGCACCAAATGGCCTGCGAGGCCGCAGAATGCAAGTCAGCCGATCCCTCGCGCTCTCCGCACAGACTACTGCAACTCGCAGTGCCAGGCCTAGCGTGAGGGCATTTCACGGGGGTCATGCAGCACAGGGTCAAGCACCACCTCCAGCGCATCCCCCGGCGTGTAGCCAGAGCACTTGGCCAGGCTGGTCTGGCAGCGCTGACGGCTCAGCACCATGGCCTGCACACCAGTATAGAAGCAGCAGCAGCAGCAGCAGCAGCAGCAGCAGTCATAGGTGCAATACATATGTCATATGCTGCTATGCCACCACGCGGCTGCCGCGCAGGGCGGCCACACACACAGCGGCACAGCGGGGGCTGCCACCAGGCAGCGTACCATCATCAGTCGAGACCACACTGGCACATACTCACACAGTCAGCATCAGCACCACTGGCGCAGCACCGACACTTGTAACACACTTTCACTCACAGACCGCTTTTACTGCAGCCACCGTTTCAGACCAGCAGACCGCTGTTCTCTTTTGCGGCAGCCGCCAGCTCAGCCCAGACACCTTGCCACCCTCAGGTGCAGTTCGCATCATCACGCATACGCACACTGCACGGCCCCACAAAAAGCATACTGCCTGGCCCAACGACACCACCCACCTGGAGGGAGTAGCCGCTGTAGGTCGCAATGACGCAGGACGCCCGCATGAGGATGCCAAAATCCACCATCTGCGTTGCAACCAGCGCGCTGTGATTTCCCGGCCTTGCCACCTTGATATGCTCAGGAAACACGGCCGGCGTCACCCAAGGCTTCAGCTGGCCCGCGATCGCGCGCTCACGCAGATCTGTCTTATCAGAAATCATCACCAGCGCAGGCGCCAGCTCCAGGCTCGAACTGTGGTTGCTAGCGTGGCCCGGCTGCGCCGTTGTGGACGGCAGCACCATGCTGGGCAAGTGCGGGATGATGCGCTGCTGCGCGCACTGCTGCGCGGTGTTGAGCAGGTCCTGCTCGGTAAGGCCCTTGGCCATGTTGGTGCGCTCGGGGATGCCACCCTCACCTGCGGGTGAGAGGGGATACATATGTAATCATATGTCGGGAGTAAGCGTGCGGCCTGGCTGGCTTCCGAGTTCTGGTCCATGCAGGCCACGTGACAGTGCTGCAGCCATGCAACACATGTATACACGCATGCATGCATGCATGCGCTCGTGTGATGCCTGCCCGCCGCCCGCCGGGCCCCGCCCCCTGACTCACCTATCAGGTGTCCCAGGCGCAGGTGCAGCGCCACGTAGGGCTGGCCCACCGCCGGGCCCATGTCATGCAGCGCCTTGTCCACCAGCTGCACCAGCATCCAGGGCACCATCAGCAGCAGCAGCAGCAGCAGCAGGGGGCGGGGGGGGGGGGGGCGCGGCGCAGCACAGGCAGGAAT
>BDDA01000102.1:109969-144289 GCA_001662385.1 Chlamydomonas asymmetrica
CACGAGATGTGTATGGGCACCAGCACTCAGCAGTTGTGATATGCCTTGCCCCATGCGTGCCTTGCGCAAGGCATTTGGGCAACCCCGCGCGGCAGCAGTGTTGAGTATGACCCAACCACCCTTTGAAGCAAGGCAAGAGAATCAGCTGCTCTGCACACGCATGTACCCACACGCATGCACCCACACGCTCTGTCTCGCCGCAAACTCATCCGCCCACCCCTTCCATGGCCCGCGTGCAAGCATTATTGGTCATCGAGTACCGTGTCCACCAGGGGCGTGGGCCTAAAGAGCGTCTGCGCCAGGTCGGAGCAGTGCGGGTCGTCGTAGGTGGGCCCGTGGTCCCAGATGTAGGGGTGATCTGCAGATCGAGGCAAATTTGTCAGTGTTGCCACCTTCCCATTTTTGCACACATCGCCAAATCACATACAATACATATTGGTTGCGCCGGGCACGCACCAATTATTAATTGATTATGCGACAGTGAAAAGACAAAGAGCATGCAAGGCCTGCTGAGTCATCGCGATTTCACTGTGCTTCTTGCCATGTCGTCACGATGTGTAGCACGCCAACGCTTGGGGTGTGGCGTGTACGGGTTGCGGCAGCAGCCTAGCGCACTTGCAAGTGTTTCCTGTCAGGCTGTTCGACAAGCTCACAGTTGGTGGCGAGTGTCACCACGCGGTCTGTAAGCGTCAGCATTGAACCGTCCCAGAGCATGCGCTGGTGCTCCGCCACCTCGCCCATCACTTTTAGGAAGAAGTGGCGGTAGGTGCCGGGCGCCAGCGTTACGTTGAGGTCCGGCGTGAGGCGCCAATCGATGAGGTTTGGTGAGAAGAAGTCCTCCATGGGTGCAGGGACCTCTTGGTGGAGTAGCAGCACACGCTGCAGCGTGTGTTTGGGCAATCAGGCACCAGTCGAACGCCTCGCTTGCAAAACCGCGTCCTCGCTCAGTGACACAGGCAAAGCTTAACAGGGCAACTTGGGCCTTTATGGTATGCCTCACCGGTGTGCCAAGCACTGTCTACCATGCAAGTTATAAAAACCAGCATGTCGGTCTGACCGGGTCTGACAGGTGACAGCGCGTCGCTCACCTTCATCTTGATTGCAAGTCGGAGGGCAAACTCGGCCCCGCGTAGGCGGTCACCCAGACCGCTGCAGCCAGCGTCTGATAAGTTTTCTTTAGCGCGCTTCTGGGAATAGCACACCATGACCAAATACTTGGCGGAAGACCTTCCTCGCTGGGTGTTGTGGAGTTGGACATACTGCAAGAGCTCACACCTGAAAAGTGAAAGTGCAAAAGCCCAGTTGGATGGAGTCACGGCTCAAACGAAAACATACCTCCAGAACAGCAGAACCAGTTGGATGGAGTGCTGCACAGGCTGGAGTCAACACAATGGTCCTCGGATATCAGCCCCATTTACCAGGCGTCCACACGTAGCCACATGCTAGCTTAGTCAGCACCCCCAAAAAAGAAGTAATTCAGCATGGATATAGAAGTAGCTGGTGTGCAGCATTATTGATACTGCATCACAGCTGGTGCGGATAGGGGCCGCGTCCCTTTGACGTTGAGGCCCGTAATCCCCTACCAGCCACGCAGGCTGATAGCAACGCCCACCAAAAACAGTTGCACCCTGCCGTGCACCCTGTACGCTCCTTTAATATGTATGGAACCGTTAGTCATGGGCCCAGTTGGGCCTCGTCTGGGCGCGTTAAAAAAACGCACAGGTCACTTCGCTGTGAATGCATGGCTATTTGGGACCAAGCACTACGCCCGGAAGCGTAAGAATGCACTGCCCTATGTTCACCGGTACAGAGCCCCCTGAACTACAGCCCCATTTACGTGAAGCCTCCCTTGAGCACATATTTGAAGCGGTAAAAGCCTAGAACATCGTCAACGTCCCTCAGCACACGAACCTGGCTGTATCGCCCTCCTGGCAGCCTTTCTCAAGCAGCTTCACTGCATTTGACTTCGCTGTCTTTGAAGGGCACTTGTGTGCTCTCCCTGTTTCAGCCTTAAGACGCCTGGCCGTATAGAGTCCTTCGCTGGTGGAACGGTGTTGCAGGTCATGTACTGGACGACGAGCTGTGGTTGCGGCTGGCCTGCCCGTCAGTGCTGCGAACAAACATATCAGCAGTTTCAGTGTGGTTGACGGTGTCTGCTGCATTGTTTGTATCGTTGGTTCTTGCCTCTGCGCGTGAACAGAAAACAGCTTGGTAACACACTTTCTTATGGCAACTCAGACGTGTGCTTCAGGCGAAAGTCAGGATTGGGATGTTGTGTTGGGGTGGGTTGTGAGTGCACAGCGCACGCACCGGTGCTGAAGGAGCATTTGGCTGTTGCTGCCGTCGCGGTACAGTCATCAGGTTACCTGGTTTCAGAGCCAACTGTCTTGCTGTCTTTGTCTTGCTGATCAGGGTTGGAAGGCAAGCCGCACAAGTCGTTGGTGATGCTGCCACGCGTTACACATGAATCGTTCCACATACGCCAAGGCAGGGACACGCCGTCACGCCACACTGACAGGCGTGCAGTGCTCTGCTCGGCGGGAACACACGTGTTGGGAGCAAGGAGAACATGTGCTGCGAGAGCGCGCATTGCCCCCGAGCAGCCACCATTACCTCATCACACGGAGCAGCGGCACCGCCACGACGAGACGTCGCCACCGTGCCTGTGTGACGCGTGGGCAGTAGCGCCTTCCGCCGGACGCTCTCCCGCATGCTTCGGGCAGGTTGACGTGATGTGCGCTGACTTTGTGCAGCTGCTCCAGGCAGGCCCCGGGCATGCCCCTGGCCCAGTGAGCGACGTCGTCTTTATTGACCCTCCCTGGGGCGGCCCTGACTACCACAGCCGGAACGCCAACTCAGTGCCCAATGGCGGCCTCACCACCCCCCTGGCCCCGCCAGGCCCATCACCAGCACACGAAACCAAGGGTGAAGCAGCCGGTACCGCACCGCCTGGGATCGGGACCCGCGACGCACACCTGCGTGCTGCTGAGGAGCCCCCGTCGCAGGGCGCTGTCTCATCATGCAGCAGCTGAGGATGCTGGTTTGCTACTTCATGCAAATTCACTACTGCCACCCCAGCGTCATCAGGCCAAGGCTGAGGCCGAGGCTGAGGAGGCTGAGGGAGGTCCATTGCTGGATGAGGGAACGCTGGTGACGGAGGTGGAGGGCGCAGCAGAGACCGAGAAGGGGATGCTGGGTTCCACGCCGCTGACGCTACTGGCCGCCCGGCTGCTGGCGCAGCACGGCGTGAGGATGGTCGCGCTGAAGCTGCAAAGCGCACGATACGGCTGCGTTCGAGCGCCGCTTGGCGTGCCGCTTGGCGTCGCTGCGCCAACGGCATTCACACGCTGCGTCATCGGACGCTCCTGCTGGCAGCGATCGTGCAAAGATGGCGGGTTCGGATAGAGAGGGTGTCCTATGCAGCAGCACGTCAGGGCCCTCTGCTTCTGCCACTGCTGCTGCTGCTGCAGCCGCCGATGTGGTTGGCGGGACGCAGGCATTCGCGCAGCCCGCAGGCGCAAGCATACGCGTGCCCAGGGCCACCACTGACACATCCGGGGGCGCTCCGCTTACCGCCGCTGCGGCCGCCTCGTCAGCATGCGCTACATACCTTCAGCACAGCGCACATGGGTCTTCAGGACCTGGCCCGGACGACGCTGGCACAGTAATTCGTGTGGAGCTTTTGCCTCGGCAGGACGTTGTGCGCATGAGCAACGCGCGCCGCGGGGCTTGGCATGCAGCCAGCGGCACTCAAGGGGTGCCAGGCCAGTCACGCTCTACGCCAGTTGGCTCAGTCCGCCCTGCAAAAGCATCAGAACTGGCAGCGCCAATGGTAGGGCTGGCCACGCGCGAAGCAGGTGGAATGACGCCGGGGCAACATCGTTGGGTTCAACGATGGTGGGTGAAGCTGCTGCGGCTGTACACCCAGGCGCAAGCGGACTCCACGTGGATAATCTCACCCCACCTGCCACGCTTGGTGGGACAGCAGCGCCTAGCGCGTCGCAGCCGTGGTGCTTCAGCGTCCTGTGCGTGCATGCGCTCATGGGCAAGACGCTGCTGCTGCTTCTGGTGCGCCTGGCGTGCGGCGGCGACGCCGCTCGGCGGGGCGAGCTGGTGCAGCACGTGCGCGCGTGCGTGTCGCGGCTGGCTCAGCCGGGTGGGCCCTGTGCAGGGCAGGTGTTCAGGCTGGGCTCCATGCTGGTGGTGTCGGGCAGCAGGCGCCATTCGGCAGTTACGAGCGACGATGTGTGAGCACTGCACCGTGAGCTTGTTGCAAGCACGTGATGCATTGCCATGCTGCCAAGCTTAACATTACGGTGGTGGAATCCTGCCTGCCTGGGTTTCTCATATTCCAGCTAATCGCAGTGCGATAACTGCATGAACTGGAGAACAGACCTTTGCTATGCTGGCGATTTGAGGCTTTCCATGGCATGAAGCACGTGCCCAGGTGCTACTACAGGATGTGGTCTGGTTGTTGTGTTGGCAACCCCTTTGGCGTTCGTCTGCATGGTCTGGATACTGTTGTGCCACGTCCTGTTGCGCATGCAGTCACATATGCAGGTGATTTGCATGGCGCGCGCTGCTTGCCTATGCGCAACAACATGACGGCAAGGACATAAGCAACCATGTTCGTGTCAAACGTTACACTTGTACCGCTGAGTGAAAGTGCATGGGCAGCATTCCGACGCATGTGCCATCGGATCATTTTGGATAGGGTGCAGGAAGTGAGCTTTTTGAGTCAACTACATGCTGTGTTCTAGCAGCAGGACCACGTGAGCAGGGCGGCTTTGCGTGCACTCAATATTGCTTTTAGCAAGGGCTGACCCAGGTGAAAGCGCAAGGCGAGAACGGCAATCAAGTGCCCCGCAGCCTCGGTTTCGCAGTCAAGAAACCGGCTTGTAGTGTTTTGTTTTTTTTCTGTGGTGCTTGCTGCACCAGCATTGCAACGGTGTGTGCATGGCCAGGGCCTTCACACGCTCTGAATCAGAGAGTTGACAGCTGCTGGTGTGCCCTTGCAACGCGCCGTTGCGTGACCAGAAAGAAGTGCGAGTGACAGCAAAGGGCGACGGTCCCCTTGTACAAAATATGGCGTTCAAGCAAAAAGCATGGAAAGCAAGTGTTTAGACACACATGTGTGGAGCAGGCTTTTCAGGCTCCTTCTCTCTTTGCCTTTTTAGATTGATTGTACGGGACTTGTGGAACCCTTGATTGCGGAAGAGATGGAGCCTTCGCGGCTTGACACTCACTTGTGCTCTTCACCTCTCCTAGTACTCACACGCTTGTCAGACCTTTCCACGCCCTACACCGCGAACACCACTCCTGCACGCCCGCGCCAAATTCTGTCACTTGCTGCTGCCAGTTCTAGGCTCGGAGCCAAAGTTTTCCTTCCGCAACCAGCATGCTGCAGTTCAAGGCCCCTTCAACGCAGGCCTCCGTCAGGAGGTCGTCGGAACGCCTCATGGTACCCCACGCAGGCGTCTGCTCGGCTCACCTGGTCGCCTCACCCGCCTCCTCTGTCTCGAGCAGTGGAGCACCCAGGCTTGGTGGTTTCAGGGCTGGACGCCTGCAAAGCCAGACCAACCAGAGCAGTAGGACGGTGGTAGCCAGGTTCTCTTCCGACCTCACTGGTGAATCATATATTTGCCTGGTAGGTTCAGCCTGTATTTGAGCACACTCGCTTGCTGTCTTCTTGGCAGTTGTTGCCCTATGACCTGGGGGCAGGCACTCTGGTGTTTCGAAGTTGCTCTTCGTGTTTGCTAACACACACGTATCCCGACACTCGCAGGGTCTATCTCACTGCTTTGAGAAGGTGGACAATCGTATGGTGCCCCGCATGGTGATCGAGCCTGTCAGTGCGTCCAGCCTCGAGTGCATGGCAAACGGTGGGTGCGGTTCTTAACCGTTGCTTGCATACCTTCACAAACGCTTAGCATACGTCGTTGCTTACCGACATTCCACTTTCGCTGCCGGTATCTCGTCTGCGTTCAAGTCCCTTGGCTTTGGCGGCCTGATTGCATCGTTGCATGGAGCGGCCTGAATGGTAGGTATGTCGTTCACAGTGCCCGCGTCTCTATGACTGTGCTGCCACCGCAGGTGCACGCACGTCGTTCAAGCTCGTGGCCGGCACAACAATGTCCGCAGCCATGACGAAGGATCTGTCGGCGATGCCGGCGGAGTTCCAGGAAGCGGTGTACTGCATGTCGTACCTGACACGCTGTGAGGCCGCGGCACGCACGTGGCTGCGACCGCACGCGCAGGACAACCTCATGTGAGTAACACCCTGATACTCTCGTGCAGCGTCTGCCAGCAATTGCGGATCGTGCGCGAATGGCGGGGTGCAGTCGTTGCGTGAGCTTCTGGGCACTGGCCTGCATACATGTTGCGTGAACGGCGCAAAGGAGGCTGATCCCTGCTGTTGGACCCTATGGTGGCGGTTGGCGTATGGGGCACAACAGCTGCACGAGCAGGGAGTACTGCACAGTGCAGCACAGGGCACATGCTGTAGCTGCTGCAGGATTGACAGGGTGCGGCACACCGCACGCCACCTGCAGTATGACACACTCCCACTGATTGTGCGTTCCCCCGTAACATGACTAGATAGCACGGACAAATGCGAGCACAATGCACATGCTGGCAAGACCGGCTGCCACACAAAGCAAAGCGCAATCGCGTGGGACCAGGGCCGCTACGTGGTGAACGTGGTAATGGTCCGTCCCAGCTGCCGTGCCAATGGGGTGGGCACCCCATTGCCCCTGCGGTGGTATCGTGTGGTGTGTGACTTGTGTTGCGTGTGCGGCTTGACGTGCAGGGACCTGGTGCCGGTGGGCAAGTCGCGCGCTGGCTTCAACTTCAGCCTGGAGGACAAGCGCATCCTCAACATGGAGAACGTCGTCAACGACGCCGACAACATCAAGCAGGTGGGTTTAGAAAGATTCGGTTCACGTGGGACCATGCAGTGTGCTTGGCTTGGGTGTCCAAGCAGGTGGGTGTGTACACCTGACCGTCAGCGTGTGCGCAGCGGTGTGTCTGTGCGCATGCACCTGCGCTTCCGTGTTGGTGTGCTGCACAGCCACATGTCCGTAGATTGCACGCGGAAATTGGCGGGGTGGATTTTGCTGGGCGCTGGGAAGCATGTGTGCGCCCCACGTAATGCTTGCAGTCTTGCATGCATCAGCCCAGGGTGCCCCGGCTGGCTCGACGCCGTGTGCTCTGCGTGGGTGCAGCGACACAGCGAGCAATCCTCCTGCTGCTGCCACTGCTTGGCACCTTGTGGCGACCGGCCCAGCGGGCGTGATCACGATGCTTTCATCGCACAGTACCGGTATGCACTGGACAGGACAAAGCCTCTGGCGGCCTGCTCCTCACCTGGCATCCTGCCCTGCTGACTGCTGTGTGCATGCGGTTCTGCTGTGCCACTGGACCCCCACAGGACATCAGCATCGACGTGTACGGGCGGAAGACCGCGGAGGATGCCAAGGCAACGGCCAAGGCAGGCTTTGGCAACCAGCCAGCGGCCGGGGCGAGCGCCGCCAAGGAGGAGGAGGAGGAGGACGAGCTGGACAAGCTGCTCACGGCGTAATTGTGTTGAGTGTCATTGTTGGCTGGTTTGTACCGTTTTTCAAAGATCCGGGTCTTGGTTTGCCCCGTATGGCGTGTTGCATTACATGCAGTTACGGGAGTCCAAGACCGCACAGTTGGGTGGGTCTGAAGGCTGCTGCCAGGCCAGGCGGGACGCAGTGCCGGGCAGCGGCTGATGTCACTCACGCTTGACCAGCCGCCCGCCAGCGGGGCTCCGCACGATGCGCACACGTCCATCCAGTCATCTTGCCTCCCAGGCTGTACCGCAGCATTTGCGGCAGCCTTGCCATGCCGACGCCTCCGATGCACTGCAAGGAATATGCGTAGATGATCTGTGTTGCAGCGTGCTGAATGCCGGCGCTGGCAACAGGCATCATTGCAAGGTCCATGCACCTGTGCGCTGCCGGGATTCAAATCTTAAACCTGAACTTCAACCCGTGTGCAGCAACGACTTGGTTTCGGTCGTCCTAGAAGGCAAGGAGTCGTGGGTGTGTGCATTTGAACCTGTATGCGCACAACTGCACGTACCGTGTGCACCGTTGCGGTATTCGTCGGCCGCATACATGTAGTTGCTGTGAGCGTTTGACCATGCTGTTGACGCAGTCTGTGCATGCATGCATCGCAGGCTCAGTATGTCAAACATGCTGGTGCTCATTGCTGGTTGCTGGACCACGTACATCCACACCCACGCCTCCAGTGCGTGCACACCCACATCATCCAACGTTTGCCGATCGTGCAAGGGCCAACGTACTCGCTGGCAATGTGAATCGGCTCCAGCTGCCCGCAGAATAAATAATATGGCTTGCCTGGCCAAGTGCCTGACCCGGTGCCTGGCCGGTCCCTGTAAAACCACTCGCTTTGCATAACACTCAACGCATTACCTGACTTGCATGCATGCTGCAGCCGAATTCAACCAAATCGACGCTTCAGAACGCGCTTACAAACGACAAACCAGCGCCGGCGAAGCGGGTGTCCTCTATGAATGTATTGTATGCTCCGGACGTGCAGCGCTGGCCGCGGCGTTGTGCAGCCATGGCTAAGCGCTCAGGTAGCGGACAAGCTAGGCAGCCAGGCCAGCTTCGCATGCTGCCCATGGGAATACTTACTGGAGCAACGGTGGTGCTTGCTTTCTGCTGGTACGGCGGCGTCCAATGCAGCAGGCCAATGGCTGGAGGCCATGACAAACACCGAAGTGCGGTGACGAGTATCGGAGTATGTACTGCCTGCCAAAAGTAAAGGGACATGGCAATGCGCGTGGTGGCCCGTGTGAAGCGCACAGTCTAGGGAGGCTGAACCGCTCAGCGCGTGGCCACTTGAGATCAAGGAGGGTTTCTGTGTGCATATGAGCTGAGCACGACCCAGACGGGGCACTTGCTGTTTTCCTGGCAGGGGTCAGCAAGAAATGCCCAACAAAATGGGGGTGACTTGGACACGGCCGCTGCCCCACGACGTGCGAAAAAACCAGTTTCGCTACCCTGTATCTCCTAGCGCATGCAAATGACGTCGTGGACGTGAAAGCCGGGCAGGTGCTTTGCGTCTCAGAGACTCAGACTTGCCGGGGCGTGCCCATCAGCTCTGCACCCATAGTAGTCAAGCTTGTACGCTTACACATGCATGCCACAGGGTCTGGAAGCATGCATACAACAGCAGTAAGAGAGTTTCAGACTGCAGCGGCTGTACTGCGAGCCCTTCGTCTGCAACAGACCCCCCTGTGCTTCCAATTCAGCTCCGCTCAATCGCTCTGCCTGAGCAGGAATTTATGCCCCACGAAATTTCTATGCTCAAAAACAAAGCTACTGGTATGGGGCACGCCTTAAACGGTGCACTGCAACACGATCCCCGTTGTGGCCTTGAAGGGCAAGGGCGCCCGCTCACGTTACTTTTGGCGGGCAGTAACGGCTGCTGTACCTATCAAACCACTTGGGGCTAGGCCTGCGCCTTAAAGGCCTGGTCCGATCGCCTACGGTACGGTTTGCAAGCCGTCACTGTGAAGTTGCCACTGGCTGCTGCTGCGGCACTGGATCTGCCCCAGCCTTCAGCTGCTGCATGGACAGCCGTATTTTGCGCAGCACCTCCCGCAGGTCATCCCGGAGCCCCGCCCGCGCTGCAGAATGACACAGAGCACGCATACATCGTGGATGATGCATAATTGGGTGCATGCAAACAGGGCCGGGAAGGCTTGCCGCTGCCCTTCATTCGCGCTCCTCTCTCTCTCCTCCAGCACGTACGTCTTGACGGGGCAGGCTGTGTGATGTGCATCTGCATGGGGCATTCATGGCCGCATGTAGCGCTGCAATGTTAAAAAACAAAGTGTACGCTGGTTGACCCCGCAATCGGTCAAGGTACGCCATCGGTGCTGACAGTCTGGTGTTGTACGAGCAAACAAATGCATGTTGCCCATCCACCTCCTTGGCAGCTGCATACATGCCTGCACGATGCCGTCAGACTTACTTTTTGTTCTCAGTGTCTGTTGAGCTTGCTCCAAGCACCCGTCGTGTAAATACACACACAGCGCGTGCTATGCAGGAGGGGTCTGCCGCAGGGCCAGGAGCACCCCCCAGGCAATGGCGCTCTTTATTGCTGCAGCTCGGTACCAGTAGCTGCTGGCTAAGGCGATGCAAGGTACCGTAGTTCGGTGGCTAATGGAGGCATGTGCATGAGCATGCTGATGGACATGCCCGACAGCAACAGCATGAACTGTTGGGCAGCTTGTGGGATTCAAGTACCGATGCTCGCACACTGCCATGCTTGCCATGTACATCCAGCAGGTCGGCGCCCAGCAAACTGCGCATTGCAGTACAAGAACACCACATGCGCAATGGCTAATGGTGTGTGCCAGTTCTGGTTCGTTTGCGTGTGGGAGTTGAGCTCCCAGCAGGCGATCTGTGCACATGGCAGGTGGCGGCAGGTGCCAACATGGCTTGCAGCGGATACACGCAACAGGCCAGGGCCTATGGCGGCTTGCTACTGCAAGCCACCACTGTGGCATGCCCAAATATACCCCCCCTGCTCATAACAGCCAGCCGCGTTCCACATGTACACCGATGGCGCAAGTCAGGGCGCCATTCGACTTCACAAATTTTGAAATTTGTGCATGCACCGGTGTGGTGGACATGCAACGGATGGGGGCCTGTACCGGCATGCTGCCCACCTGCCACCATCCCACCCTCTGTGGCATGCCCAAGTCAGAGCTCCAGGTTCGTAGCTCACAGCTATCCTCCCCATCGGCGTGGTGCCCCCAAGTCAGGGTGCCACCCCACCTTTAGCAGTTGGTGCACGCCCGGCAGGTGCCACCCACACCCACCCTCCACCTCATTAAACAACAGCATGGCCTCAGCTGCACCAGGCCGGCAGCACTCACCATACCGTCCCCTGGCCTCCCCTCCCCTCCTTTCCCCGCCTCTTATCACCTACCCTCCCAGCGACACGAGTCCAGCTAAAACACTAACTGCACAGAAGCAGCGCTGCCCGTGGGCTGGCGCCTGTGCACCCACCCACCCAGCCACTCAACAAATCATCATTTCCACTGCGTGATTTGCTCCCTCAGCCTCCTCCCGCTACCCCACCCAGCCACTCAACCGACACCCAGTGACACTACCAACATGCTGCCAGCTGCACCGTCCAGAGCCTTGCACCATTCCCACCCTGCCCCTCCTCACACCTCCCTCAACCCCCCATGCAGCGACATAACACCAGGCAGCTGCTGCTGACAAGATGTAACTCCTACAGCAGCTCCTAGTATCTCTGCAGGTGGCGAGCACCTTCCTGCAAACAGGGCGCAATGAGCCTGCATTTGAAACCGTCGTCTTCCCATCTGTGCTTTAACGCAGGATGACGCCGGGGAGTCGCGGGTGTGCGCATTCAAACTGCGTGTGCGCAACTGTGTGTACTGTGTGTACCATTCGTTGGCCGCATGTGCTAGCACCAGGTGCCATGAGCGTATGGCCATGCTGTTGAGCATGCGGCCTGCGTACTACTCATGCTGACAAACACGCATGCACATTCATTTCCACACTTGTGGTAAATGGAGACCCACATCACCAAAAGCCTTGCCGATCGCACAAGGGCGACGTACTCGCTGGCAACGTGCATCTCTCCAGCTGCCTGCAGAATAACTAATGTGGCCTGCCTGGCCAAGTGCCCGGCCGGTCCCTGTGAAGCCACCCACTTGGCTGAACAAACAACACATCACCTGAATGACTTGCATGCATGCTCAAGCCAAGCCCAACCCGATCCACAGATGCACTTACAAGCGGGAAACCAAACCAGCGAAGCGGGTGCGCTCTATGAATGAAATGTATGCTTAGAACGCGCACACGCTAGCCGCGTCGTGCGCAGCCACTGCAAATACGCATGTCGGTGCAACAAGCTAGGCAGCCAGGCAAGCTCACATGCTGCGCATGGGGATGCTGGAGTGTACTGTGGATGGTGCAATGTTGTACTGGGACCTGGTAAGGCGCCATCATCCAATGCAGCAGAAGTGCAACAGGCGGATGGCTTGAGGGAGTCGAGTCCATAACGTGTCCGCCGAGCGTGGTGCGTGCAAGCGCGTTGACATGGTGCCTTGCCATTGGGGTATTGACCAGCAAACCCAGGTTCACAGCACGCCGAATCGCATACAACCAACGGTCGGACTCCATCCGGTACACAGAGTTCATTAGCGATGATACAACCTAGGCAATGACCGTATGTGAATGCATGGCGGCTGTGCTGGGTGAACGCCGCATGCGCATAACATAGTACAGCCTACACAACAAAAAACCAGTTGACCCACGCAAACACACGAATCGACAGGACGCCCCTGCCTGGGATAGCCTCAGACCAAAAACGATTAGACACTGAGATTCGGATTCATAAAGGTACACCACACCGTATGCGGCCATGGAAACGAACAGGTGGGACAAGAGTTGGGGTTGTCGTCATGCATTGGCTTTTCTGTAGAAGCGCCAGGGGGGGTGGGGGCGGGGATGTCCAGGTGGCTTTGCAGCCGCCCAGCATGTCTGCTGCATTAAGCGCTCACGACGTGCAGCTGATGCAGGGGCAAGCGCCGTGTGAAGGCGACAGGTCAGGCAGTGACTGCCTGCAGCGTGTGCGCCAGCGCCACGCTAGTGGCTGCTGCGGCCGTTGGCGGGGGAGGCACCAGCTGCACGGCGGCCGGCAGCTGCAGCGGCGGCCCCTGCTGCTGCTGCAGCAACTGGGCGTGGACGGGCGCAAAGAACACGTGCTGCAGCGCTTCGCCGCACGTGAGGCGTTCGTGGTGGTCGTACTTGAGCAGCTTGTCCAACAGGTCAAACGCCTCCTGGCTGACCAGCGACTGGTTGTCAGCGTTCACGAACTTGCGCCACTGCACCTTGGGCCTGCACATGACCAAACCACAACCGTGAGAAACGTACTCTTACCAGGGCTGCACTGGCTCATACACAGGCCAGGGCAACGGACAGTCCAGCCGGAACCACAGCGTGAAAGTGCGGTTCTGATAGGCACGGTGGCCCGGAGGCGGCCAGAAAAAGCTATACCGGCGTGCAACATAGGCTGAGGGCGGCGGTCAACACCACCACAACTGTGCTCACCGGTAGCCACAGAGCTGCGCGAGCCGCGGGTCCAGGTCGACACCGTACTTGTCACAGTAGGCGTACAGCTCGTCTGTGCCGAGCACGCGCGCAATTTTGACCAGCTGGTCGAACTCGTCCTCCCCACGGAAGAACACCGGCTTGCGGAAGAGCAGCGCTGCCAGGATGCAGCCTGCGCCCCATACGTCCAAGCTGTAATCGTAGTCCTTAATGTCAACCAGTAGCTCGGGGCCCTTGTAGAAGCGCGTGGCCACACGCACTGGGTACTCCTTGCCAGGCTGATAGAAGTCTGCGAGGCCCCAGTCTATGAGCTTGAGCTGGCGGGCAGCATGGTCAATGAGCACGTTGCCCGGTTTCACGTCGCGGTGCATGATGCCCTTGGAGTGGCAGTAGTCCAGGGCCACAAGTAGCTGGTACATGTAGTGCCGTATGTCGGAGTCAGTTATGCACGACTGCAGGTCCTTGAAGCTGATTGCATTTACGTAGTCGAACACGAACGACGGCGTCTTGGTGTCAGGGTCACGGACCACCTCCAGCAACCGCACTATGTTCGGACCGCCTGATACGTGCTGCAGGATTTTCACCTCTCGTCTCAGCCTGTGCTCCTTGACGGGACGCATAATCTTCACCACGCATATTAAGCCAGTCGTCGAGTTTGTTGCCTCGTACACCTCGCCATATTTGCCCTTGCCCAGCTGACGCGTGACTTCAAACTTGTCCTGGCTGCCCCAGTTAAGGTGCAAGGTATCGTCCCAGTACTCCTTCGGCTTCTTCAGCACCACATTGCTGTACTGTCTGGCCACCGCCCTCAGCGCATCCTTCCGCCTGCTGGACTTCGGATACTTCTTTGGCGGAGTCATACGTCAGGCTGTGAAGCTTCAAAGCTTGGACTTGCAGCAGGGCTTCCAAGGCGGTGGGGCGAAGCGGTCACGCAGAGTGGGCGTGCTATGCCCCTGCGTGCCAGGCTTATGTCCCAGAGGTCGCTAGCGACCTTGCAGCTGTGCAGGTCAGCTGCACCTCCTTGAAAAGCTTAATTACCGAAGCTCCAAGCTCAGGTGGAGGACGCACGAGTTAGCACTCGTTCCCCCCGTAAACCCAAAACGTTGTCCCCGTAAACCCAGCAGGCGGCGCCAGACAAAGCAGCCCCCCAGGAAAGAGCAGTCCCTGCAATTGCCTTGCAGACCCTAGTAGCCAGGAAACCAAGCGAACAGTGTTGCTGCTGCAGTCAAAGCCTGTTGGTTGGGTACCACCAGCAGCTACGAAGAAAGACCAGTGCCCTTGACACGAACAGGCAACTGCGGTAAACAGGTTAAGCAGCTGTGCCAAGCGAGGTATGTCAGATGGCAAGCTGATCCAGTATGAGCACAGTGTCCATCCAGCTATCGGAATTGTTCAATTGCTCACAGTCGATTGGGTTTCACAACAGGACCAGTGTCCACAGCACTGCAAGGTTTCAGCTTGCTGGACAGAACTCCGAGGCAGAGTTGGAATTCCCCCACGCATAGTCCAAACGTTACAGGTTCCTTTCCCTGCGTGCGCGAAGGGTGACCGCCAGCTTCGAAACCACACCAAACAAGCCAGGCACGTCACGGCGCAGCGCGCTCTGTGTGGTATTGGGATGCTACTATGGAATGCGGGCGTGTACAAACACCCAACTTCTCAGTAGTAATACTCACTTGAGCACCGGTATGAAAAGAAATAATAACCTACGTGTGCGCTTTCACGCGTTGACCAAACGGAGCAGCCATGCGACCCAAACAAGACAAAGTGCAACCACTGCAACACGGCTTCATGCATAAACCAACATCAATACAGAACCTCAGCTGTCATTCAGGCGCGAACACATAGACCGCAACTTGCTGTAGACCTTTCCAGGCGGAGACCCAAGGATAAGGTTGCAGATAGCATCCCTGGCAACCCTGATATTCTGGAACGACCCCAAGATATTGATTTTCGTGTCAGCGACCACAATGCGGGTCCGCGTCGCGTTCTCGATTGTGAACTTGGTCTTGCCATTCTGCGAATCAGCCATGCATCCAAGGAAACAAGAAAGCAGTCATGGCATGGGCATGGCAAAATAACGACTGCGTTAAAGTTTAGCGCCTGGCGGTTTACTGCACAGCGCACCCTGGTGTGCTCACCTTGCCAGCCAACCGCCCAATACACCTTGACAAGTGCTCGCCTCGGAGAGTCTGCAGTGAGCAGCAGGCAGCCGTATATCAACCACCAAATGAAGGCACAACTACGTCGTACAGAGCGTGCCTCAGTGGAGGCGGTTGCCAGGGGCGTGCATGTGCACAAACATGGCATACAACCATGGCATGATAGAAATACCCGTGCGTCGCACCTTGACATCCTTGACCTCAAAGCACTCCACATACAGGTCATCCAGACGCAAGAGAGCCACAGCATCACGGACCTCAAACCCTGCAGGAATGCAAGCATTGTTCAACGGCAACGTCGGTGAGTGTCTGCATACACAGACCCGTGGCTGTCTGATACATCAGATAACAGCAAGTTTGAGCTGCAATACAGCTGCACTCACCGAGAATGAATGCGTGCACAAAGTCTGCCGCTTTTTGGAGGGCGTCGGGGTTTGTTGTCTGTGTCGTCGTCTTGATTTCCACCTACAGCAATTTGACAGAGGGGCTTGCTCAGACAACATATTTTCAGACAGCACAGAAGCCCTCGGTTACTCCCAACCAACACAACCCGCCGCTGCAGGAGCACAGTCATGCTTGACGCTGCCGCACGCACCTTCTTGGTCTTGAGGTTCATGCGCATATCCAGCTTGAGGTTGTCAGTGATAGGCTTATAGAGCTCCAGCCACTGCGTTTTTAAGGGAGTCATGCGGTGCTGCGGCACAGGGATACGCCTAAACTCCACCTTGACGCCGGCCGCCTTCTCTGATTCTGACAGTGGTGCGAACGCTGGCTTGCCTGGGAGGGAACCTGGCCCCTCAACATCCATCCCCGACGGCCCAGCTTCTTGCAAAGGCTGGGCCTTCTCATGCTTGTTGACCTTGGGCATGGCTGCTGTTTAGAGGCGCAACGAGCGTGCCGCTGGTGCGGCAGCGTGGTCTGCAGTGCAAGACTGGCAAAGACACGGTGTGGAAGAGCTACAAGTAAAGGTGGAGAGGCAGACTACACACCGTATGCTCAGTGAAGAGCCCAGGCTTGTTACGGACTCCATGTAGTGGGGATGCAGCCCCTCCCCGCTTTGACACTGGCATGATGTTGTTCAGACTTTGATTGCACCTAACGCAACAGTTTGCGCTCGCTCCAAGCGCACGTTACACCCTACACCTCCGTTCTCTCTTGCCCTTCTCCCGCGCCCTTTTACCCGTCGCCTATAAGAACACCAGCTCGAAGTCAAGGACGGCCCGTTAGACCAAGTTGGTTTTTGGAAAGGAATGGCAGTGCTGCGCAGCCTGGGCCTCACGCTGTCAGCCTAGAACGAGGACCGGGCCTCCCTCGCTGCGCAGCTCTGTGCACAGTGGCCTCTGGGTACGCTCGCACCGACAGCTCCAGCTCATCGAGCACCCAAACATACCTCTGTAGAGGCCTGGCCTGCTAAGCCACGGACACGGAAGCGCAGAGGCCATGGCGCTAGACATCCGCATCGCTGGCAGGTGCGCTCTTGAGCCCAGGCAACTGGAGCTCAGGCTCAGGCCCGGGGGAACTTGGGACAAGCTTCAGCACAGGAGAGAGGGTCATGATAAGCTGGGGCCAAACAACACGCAGTTTTGCGTGAACCATTTCCTGCCAGAAGCCCAACAGCAGCTGCAGGGCCTTCTAGTCCTGCTGTTTTGAGCATTTGTTTTGAGGAGGGGCGTGCCAGCGTGCAACACCACCTTGGTTTCTGGTCAGCGTTTTCGTGCGGCGCGCACCGACGTATTCTGTCCCATCAAGGGAGGCTATGGCCCTTGACAGGCAACCGCTCCTGTTTACCGAACGCTTCTGTGAGAGCTGTCCTGAGCTTGTGAACGTTCCGCACGCTGCGAAGGTACCGGTTGGGCCGCAAAATTGGCGGTGGCTCGTTTGGAGACATTTACCTGGGGACAAACATTCAAACCGGCGAGGAGGTGGCCATCAAGCTGGTGGGTATGACGCCTGAGTTTGGGCCACTATGGAGGCCAGGGCGATAGGAGTGAAGCAGTGATCATTATGTGCTGCGCACATTTGTTCCGCCCAGTGCTTGCGCCAAGCAAGCAGCCCCTGTAGGGTGGAGTGGCAGGGTGCATTGGACGGTGCCTGACTGGTGCCTGCCTTGTTCCTGTCTGCACGCTGGGACACAGGAGTCGGTGAAGACTCGCCACGCGCAGCTGTTGTACGAGTCCAAGCTTTACAAGATTCTACAAGGCGGAGGTGTGCAAAGCCTTGGGATTGTTCTTTCTTGTTTGTGCTAGGCACGCCTTTGCCTGGTACTGTGACTCACCTGCTTTCTCGTTTCACTGACCCTACGCAATGTTGTCGTCATGATATGCAGTGGGAATCCCTAACGTGAGGTGGTATGGCGTGGAGGGCGACTACAATGTCATGGTCATAGACTTGCTGGGGCCCAGCTTGGAAGACCTGTTCAACTTCTGCAATCGAAAATTCAGCTTGAAAACGGTGCTCATGCTTGCGGATCAGCTGGTAAGTCGCAGGTGTCACAGCTAGGCGACAGAGGCACATGTCTGGGGTTTCTTGCACCTGGATTTATTATTGCAGTGTTCTTTGCTTCGTTGCTGGCTGCAAGCAAGCGCGTATAAGTGTGCTCAATCGTGGATCCTGCTGCTTTTGCCACCTGTGCGCTTGCAGCTCTCGCGAGTGGAATTCGTTCACTCACGCAGCTTTATCCACCGCGACATCAAACCTGATAACTTCCTCATGGGCTTGGGGAAGAAGGCGAACCAGGTGCACATTATTGACTTCGGTCTGGCCAAGAAGTACCGTGACCCCAAGACGCACATCCACATTCCTTACCGGGAGAACAAAAACCTGACAGGGACAGCCCGCTACGCCAGCATAAACACGCACCTTGGTATCGAGCAGAGCCGGCGTGATGATATGGAGTCCTTGGGCTACGTCATGATGTACTTCCTGCGCGGCTCGCTTCCGTGGCAGGGGCTTAAGGCCACGACCAAGCGCCAGAAGTATGAGAAAATCAGCGAAAAGAAGATGTCCACGCCCATCGAGGTCCTGTGCAAGGGGTACCCTATCGAGTTTGTGACATACTTCCAGTACTGCCGGTCGCTGCGCTTTGACGACAAGCCTGACTACTCGTACCTGCGGAAGATGTTCAGGGACCTGTTCGCGCGAGAGGGTGAGTGGCTGAAAGGCACAACTTTGAGCTTTTCTCGTGGTCGCCAGCCGCACTTGCTGCCAGCATTGTCGAGGTGTGCACACTTGATGACGCCGCATGCCATGTGCGCTGTGGAATGCCCCTGCAGGGTACCAGTGGGACTACGTGTTCGACTGGACCATCCTTAAGCACCAGCAGAGCGGGAGCGCGCCGCGCGCAGCGCCCCCGATGCCGCGCGCTGACCCCGATGCTGAGAACGAGAACATGGGCGATGGCGCTGGTGCTGCTCCGTACAACAACAGGTCAGTGAGTACAGTCTGCGTTTGGACAGTTCCTGTGCCCAAACCTTGCACATATACAACGCAGCGTGTTCTGGTGAGCAGTGACTGTGCGGAGGTGAACCAGGCACACAACTTTGATAATTGGCGCAGCGCCCACCTGCCGCTCAACCAAAGCAGACCGCTGTGAAGGGCTCTACGGGCCTGCATGGGAGGTGCCACGCGCTGACCAGAAGCACCATTGCTGCACTGCTTGCAGGTTTGACTTTTAGGCCTTCACGGGGCTGCAGCCTGGACCGTCCTACCAGCAGCACAGGTCACCTGATCTTATCGCCAGGTGTTTCTTTTGCAACTCTTCAGTCGGCAGCCCTCTCCTCGCGGCGGCAGGCGGCAGCAGCCTCTTGTCGCATCGCGTTCCAGTCCTGCAGCTTCACATGTTGCCTGGCTGCGACCACTGCGTCCTCCCCCATCAGCTCTCCGACACAGGAGCCCATATGTGTGGTGGTCTGTCGGCAGCCAACGCCATCTAGCAAGCAATTTGCACTTGCATGGTGCGTCGCCACAGACTTTCCACATTACTACCACCAACTCCTGATGGCGCTGATGATCGCCTGGCTGGCAGAGACCGAGAGCTATCACACACCGTTCTGAGTCTGTCCTCCATACAGTAGGGCGGGTCGAGACCTGTTCGTAACCTGGAGTGAGGCATCAGGCGCGTGCTTCTGTAGCGCCTGCCTTCCTAAGTGCGCCTTTGTGTGGCAGCAGCAGATGCGGTCTCGATCGTGCGCAACAGATGCGCTTTGCCAAGAAGGGCCACACCCTCTGTTGCAGTGTTTGTGCTGCAATACTTTCAGTGACGCGTCATTTCATGCCCGGTCCTGCCCTGCAACTGGGGCCGCACCCTGATGGCGTTGCGTATGGTAACATGTTCACACTATGCTACGAGTACCTGAGTATTCAAATCACCTAACGTTAACGGTGGTTTTATGATGTTCTGCACTATGCATTCTCTATGTTTGTTACTGGTTTCGTAGGTGTGAGGCATATACAGCATGCAAGTTTTCCGCTCGTAGGTCACGTTGAATTCCGCGCATATAGCACCGCCATGCCCCTGCGCTCTGCTGGAAGGCTGTGCAGACATTGGCTGTTGCCGCTTGCTAAGCTGCCACCTTTCCAGTTGATGTAGCTTTGTAGACACCTCAGCTCGCGTTTTCTCTTATGCATGACCTGGCAGCGTGTGGCGCGACCAGTGTGCAAGACACAGCATGCTGCATGCCGGATCAGTTACTTGCAGCGTGTCGTCAGCCAGGGCGCTTGGCCCAACTGAAGTTCACGCTGTGTCATGCACATGGCAGCAACTGACGTGCAAGGCGCAACAGTCGTGCAGCTGTATGTTCTTGCTATGAGCGGGTACAAGCGCACTGCTGGTGCCACAAGGACTGCAGGTTGAGCAAAATCCATGACTGTTGGTGCAGGGGCCTTGTGAACTCGTCACCTGGTACGATCAAGTAGGAAAGGATTGCTGCAACGCAGCTTGTCAGCCATGCAAGAATGTGGCCTTGCGACAGTCGGTGAGCAGTCAGTGGTAGCTAGCTAACCGTAGTAAAGGCAGTGCAACCGTAGTTGAGGTGTGCTGGCAGCAGTGAGGGCATGCACCCAGCATGCACCTACACACTACAACGTGCTCTTCCAATACACACACGAGCGTGTATCGGATAGCAGCAATACCGCCATGGTTTCGGTCAGCTGGCGGCATGCGGAGCGGCCAAGGCACACGTGACAGACGGGCTTGCACCATTCGCTTATGTAGGTACCAAAGCGACTGGAGCTGATTTGACAAGGTGCATTGTGTGATATGGCCTGGCTCTTGTGTTCGTCCTGCAAGCTGCGGCTTCGCCGCAAGGACGGATGTGGTGCAGCACACGCAGTGACTGCGCTCTCCAAATGACGCATCCTATGCGTCGCCTGGCGTGTCACGCATCGCCTCCGTGTGAGCAATGCTCCATGCGCTCCGTAGCCGGACGTGAACGACTGGTGCGTGACGCTGGCAACGCAGTGTGGGCCCGCCTTTAGCCACGAGCCCATCGAATTGCAGCTTATATCCGGCTGCACGCTTCTTGCAAGGCATCGCTTGCATCGCCAGCGCCATGGCCCGTGGGATGATTGTCCCTGCCAGAGTGTGCCTTGTGTGCAGCCAGCACACAGCATGCAGCCGCACGTGACACGCGCTAGTGCACGCGCTAGTGCACACGCAGCAGCAACACCAGACGCCCTTTGAGTCCACATACAGATTGCGTGTGCGTCCCGTCGTCATGCGCAGATGGCACACGTGCGTTTAGGTAGGCGGGCATTGCTAGCCATCCAAATGGTCCATTTCGATTGCAAGCTTAGGCTGGATGTGCAGTCAATCAAGCAGTGTAGCATCGGTTTAGCATCGGCACTGCTGTCCTTCGCGCTCATCCAGGAAGGTTGCTTCCAGCCAGCGGTGCCGCCTGCTCCCACCAAAACTCTACCTGGAAACCCCGAAGTCGTCCCCACCACTCAATAGCAGGTGTGCAGTCACCTCAGCACGCACACATTGTCAGCTCGTAATACAGCAAGTGCAATATGCTCTCGCGTATTGCCACTGCTGCGCTGATGGGAGGCGCCACGACCAGTATGGCAGCGTTGAGGACCCTCAACCAGCAGTTTCGCCACAGCCTGCAGACAGCAGCACGTCTGCAGGGATTGACCTCAACAAGTGGGAAGTGGGGCAGTGCTGCAGCTGCTGCAGGTGCCTGCCGAGGCCTCGTATCGACAAGCGCAGCGTGGGCTGACAGGACAGACAGCAGCAGTAGCAGCAGTGGCAATGCGAAAGGCAGCACCATTGCGGCCAGCACAGCGTCTCGCAGTGTGGACCAAGCGCAGCTCTCGGCCGACTATACGCGTGAGGTCAGTCGATCTGGCCAGAGGGCGGTGCAAGAGGGCCCCGCTCGCGTATCGACGCGTGTGCCCAGCACTGGCCTGCCTACAGAATGTTTGCCGGCCGCACAGCAGTTGTGAAGTGCGCTGGTGTTGTTTGCGTTGTGTGAGCCTGTGACCGACTGACGGTGCAGCTTGGCACCTGCGGGAAGACCCATGGGCCAATCAGGCCGTCACACTTGTACACTACTTGTTCAACTCCTACCGTCACTGCACCCCCGCTCCCCCTCCCCCCCCCTCCCCTCTGAACGCATTGTAAGTTACCCACGCGCTGACTGCTGCGCCCCCCCCCCCCCTCCCCCTCTGCCCGCGTTGCATCACGCCATGCTGCCGCAGGCGCAGCCCGGGGAGGCTGCCGCGTGGCCGCCGCGCTCGCCAGATGCGCCGCCCGACGTGCGCATGCGCGCGGAGATGCTGCGCCGGCAGCGCGAGGCGATGACGCCTGAGGAGGCGGCCGCGCATGACGCCAAGGCGGCGCAGACCATTGCGCAGGCCTCCGGGAAGGCTGCGGAGGCAATCCTGGCAGGGTGGGTCTGCGTCTGGACGCCTGCACGCGCCTGGGTGTGCGGTTCAGGGATTTACAGTTTACAACCCTTAATGGCGTCGCCCTGTTACTGGTAACCCCCCTGTTGCATGCTTCCCTCTGATGTAGTCATGTTGGCTGCAGTTGAATTGCACCCCGGCTGCATAACAATGCCAGCACTTCCCGTTCCTGCTCACGGTCGTGCTGAGCTGCCCGCTCTGAAGCGTGACGTCTCACCGAGACGTTGGCAAGGCGCCTCAACACCCGTGTCGCCTGCCGCCCTGCTCCACAACCCGCCAAGCTATGCGGTTGCAATCATGCAATGTCCCAGGTGCCGTTGTGTTCTGCGTTGCCTGTGCACTACATTGCTTGCGCATGCACAGGCCGCAGGCAGCGGAAGCGTATGGGAGCAACACAGAGGTCAGTCGACAATTGAAATGCTTTTCCGCATGCACAGTATGGTATAGCGCCAGTGGCAGGCATCGACGCGGTGCTGCACCAGCTGTACACATCGACTAGGTCGGTTGCAGCCCGTTCATTCTCCTGCATGCACGCCGTATTCCTGAGCATAGTGGCAATGCGTGCATGGAGCGCGTAAGGTCATGCACCTCAATCACTCCCATCGCCTGAACACCACGCGCTGCGCACTGAATGTGTCAAATTTGGACTCAAGTTTCATCCACTGTGCCACAGTGACTTCTCACCTTGCCTCACACGCCACTGCACTCGCTTGAACACACCACGATTCACGCCACACTTTGTGGCGTACGGTATGTAACATGTAGGTAATGTGTGTTGGGCAGGTCAAGTTTGTGTACCAGCAGCAGCCCTCCCCCCTGGACTCCCCCAATGGCTACATCGGCCCCGTTGCACCCACCGCGTCCAAGCAGGTGAGCAGCGCAAACATTGTTGCTATTGCGCTGCGTGTGATGTGATGTGCCACTGACTGTGTCGTGTAGTATCACAAGTCATGCAGCGCCAGAAGCAGCAGCACAGCGCGGCCCCTCACGCGGTGTGGTGCTGTCATTGGTACTCAAACGTGGTTCCAGGATGGTTCTGTGCATGCCTTGCGAGCAGCGCAAGGGAGGGCACAGGCAAGCAGTTGAGTGGGCCCCAGTCAGTGCACACAGGAAGCCGACCTGTGTGTGTGACAGCTGTGATGCAGGCCGCGCACCTCACATCCAGCTGCCGACTACAAATAAGTACATCACGCGTGTGTGTGGAACGCGCGGCTTCGCTGTTGCGTCATAGCGTGCTTATGGGTATGTTTTCGCCGCGCCCGACTGACATGCTGGGCTGGCTGGGTGCTGGCGCTCCTACCACGCACGTAACTTTTGCTGCAATCCAACAGGTTGGCGTGCATTGTCGTGCTGTTGTGATGTATGTACTGCAGGTGGCGGACGAGTACAATCGTACCGCCGGCAGTACAGTTGAGGAGGGAGAGCGCGGTGGGCCTACTGACCACATCCCTGAGCTAGGGGGATTTAAGAGTGAGTATGCGTTGAGTGCTGGAGACCCCATAGGTGCATAGGAGGGGGGCAATTGTCTACCCTTGTGCAGTACGGCATGCCTTATGGGAACCTTGGGGGATCGCCGGATCGGGGTCCCCCAGCTGTGACCTGTTCCTAGCAGGGGACCCAACTGGGGCCGCAAATGTGGGGACCTGCCTTCCCCGCCGCTGAAATTGGGAAGCAAGGATCTGGTAGCTGCGAGAGCTTGATTAGGATCAGCCACTTGTTTGCCGCCGCGACCGAAGCCAGAGTATGTGCCAACAGTCAGTGTGGCAGTACTGCATGTACCGCATGCGCGTGTGCAGTACTGTTGGTATGCTGCCGTGGCGCCTACATGCAAGTGCACAACACAACCCAGCTGTGCAACACTGTCGTGCGTTGTTCCTTGCCTGCTGCGTGCAGCGTACGCGGCCATCAAGGAAATGGCAGACAAGAAGAAATGAGGAAGGGGCACAGCTCGCGGGGCAGCCAGCTGCAGGGCAGCTGCTGCCGTTCAGAGGAGGCGCCTTGTTGGCCGATAAAGGCTTGAGCGAGGCACACGTTGATCGGCGGACCGCGGACGCCGTGCAGCTTGGCCTTTGCAAGCGGCCCTGATAGGAGGCTCCAACTGTTGCCGTACGTCACTGCCCGTATCTGTAGTGCATAGGGGCAGTCGTGTATTGCGAAGCGCGCCTGCCCCCTCCGTGTTCTGTAGGGGGCGGTTCACAGTGTTACGGAAGCAAGCACTCTCGGCTTCTGTATGCCCGACTGAAAACGGATGCAGCCCACCCGCCTACATCATGCATAGCAGCCCGCTCTCAAAGGGTTGAGTAATTAACGATCAGTGGCGGGTTCAAACAGCTTGCTGGCATGTGCAGCTGCCTGCAGCCTGTTGTTTGCCCATCTCGAATGTTGCATGTTGTATGCTTTGTTAGTGTGTGCAGGGTGCATTTGTGCATGCATATGAATTGCTGCACACCGCAAGATGTCAAGACCCTGTCCAACCTCTCAATCCATTAGCGATGTAGCATCACCCAGTTGCCCAGTATGCTACGCTGAGTGCTCAACTGCGCAAATGAAGGAAGTACTTGGCCTGCATCATGGTCTCGGCCGCTGTGCACCTGTGATGGTGGAAGTTTGCATGACTGGCAGTGCTGCGACAGGAATGCGGGTCAGGAAGACACAGCAGGCACAGCACTTTGCTGCAGGGCTGTTTCAGCAGGTGCAGCAAGACCCGCGGCGCAAGCACCACATGCAGCGCAAGCACCACATGCGGCATTGAGGAAGCAAAGTGTTACACGTTGCAATTGCGCCAAACGCCGTCGCTCTGCCTGCTCTAGGCGCGAGCACAGAGACTCTCATGCACACCCAGTCACACCTACACACAGCATGCTCTCATTCCGGTAATTTTCTTCTGCTGCGATGCATATAGCAAACATACACATCGCAAATGTGTAGGCTCCTCCCTCGTCGATGCACGCTCACTCCCCTGCTGTGGCAAAGGCACCGCTACAGGGGGGGAACAGGACGAATGCGTCGAGGAGCGCACAACAATCGCTGGCAGGAAGTTGCAAACCGCGGCGCCTGTCCCTAGTAGGTAACAGCGCCAGGCAAATGCTCCAAGCAACCGCTCTTGTGTGGGCGGGATGAGGAATTCAAGGGGGGGTGCATGACGCCGCGCCCTCCATGCGTGCGTGCGGGAGAGGCAGCGCCACGCAGGCGGCAGCAGCGTCTTGCACAAATGAATGGATGCGTGCGGCTGCGTCGCGTCGCCAAAGCGGCAGCGCGTTGTTATTATGTCAGTGTATCACAGGCAGGTGCAGATGCGGAATGCCCGTCACAATAGGGTCCCGGGGGGGATTCAGCGGAGAGGCTGCTAAGGACGATGGCAGCAGCGCCAAACGGGAGTGCACAGACGCTAATACTGCAGCATAGCTGTCATTATTAAATCACGATACCTCGAATACCAGGAAGCATTGCTCACAAGTGCATCAAGGGAGTGGGACGTGTGGGAGACATCGACGGCAAAGGCACACCGGTACTCAGGAAAGATTGGCGTGTGGTTCCTGCATGCGCCCGCACCCTTCATAACGTGCACGCCGGGGCCTGGACTTCCACCGAATCAGTCGCCCGCACGTTCGCCCCGCAAACAAGTAGCGCCCCGGCCATGCAGGCAGGCACACGCACAGTAACCGCAACGCGCAGGTGCGGTACACGCACCATGGCGCATTCATTCATTTCAGGCGGTCGCAATGACCCAAATCAGGCTTCTGCGATGCAGGATTGATGCAGCAAGCGGCGGTCCGCATAGACGATTGCACGCTTGGGGACCACACACGCCACATATGCGCATGCTATGGCGCGCACACGTACAGTACAACGGCACACACGCAGACGCACACACACACACATGCACAGTCGGTTCACAGATCACAAAGCTACGATTAAAATCACAGGAAATTTGTCCACAAACCAATCAAATGAATAGTGCTAAAATCTTGCTGAAGCCCCTGCTCAGGGTGGGGAGGGATGAGCAAAGGCCAAAGCCTGAACCGTGCTGTGGTGCAGGGCTGAGGAGTCAGCTGCAGCTCAAGCACAGCAGGAACGGGAGGCGTGGCAATAACTCCTGCGTATGCGGCTCTGCACAATAGCTACTGCAGCACGTGGTATGGAGCGGAGCAGTGAAACCCTGTTCCTGAACCTCACCGCTCAGCGTGCGCTGCGCTCGCTCGCAGCCCTGCTCAGCTCCGTGGCCAGTGTGGCGCCACGCCCGAAGCACGGGCACAACACCGTCCCAACAGCGCATGTGCAGCGCAGACCGCAGGGCCACCAGTGGTCGAACCTAATAACGCAGCGGGCCTCCTCCGCTGCACCAGCTGTTTACCAGTCCACCGCGCACTCCTCGTCAACGTCGCCACACGTGGTCACCCCAGCCTTGGACATTTCCAGCTTCTTGCCTGCCAACAGTGCGTCCATACCCTGGCCCAGGCTGATGCGGTTCTTGCTGATGAAGTCGTACAGCAGGTCCACAATCTTTGACAGCACAGGCTGCTCCATCAGCCACGTGAGCCAGCCCAGACCCACCGCCGAGTACATAACCTTGATAGCGTCGGTGCCCTGCATATCGTTGCAAAACACAACAACAGTCAGGTGGGAAGACAGGCAGGTGGGAAACACCGACTTGAGCAACGAGGGTCATTGAGTACATCGATGCTCGTATGATCCCCCAAAAGCGTCACGTTGCCATTGGACGCCACAAATGGCTGTATTGGGCAAGGCAAAAGCCAGTTACCTGCTGCACGGAGCCATCGGGCTGGATTGCATGGATGGTCTCGGCCGCCTCCTCGAGGGAGATACCCATATTCTGTGCAGGGCTGTAATCAGAGTCCGCGATGTTGACAAAGATAATCCTGCCGCGTGCGTTGTCCTGGCGCTCCAGTAGCTGCTTCATGCTCTGGCAGATGGGGCAGTTACCGTCGTAAAGGTACTTGACCAGCCACGAGTTCTCACCACGCATCTCAGCAGCCTCCGCCTGCGCACGACGACCGCAAGTTCAATCGCGGGCAGCTCGGTCTCGGAAGGTGACCCACAGGCTGATGCACAAAGGCAGGAGCCCAGGTTGCCAACCAAACCAACAAGAGCAACAGCTGCAGACCTGGCGAGGTAGGACAGCGATGTAGACGCCATCAACACCATCAGGACCCGCAACGTTTGAACACCACACGCAATTTTGAAGCGCAGTTGCCATCGTTATCTCGGAGTGTCCCTTATAGATCTGCCAAGTGCTGAATGACAGACATGTGCCTTGCCCAGGAGCAGTTTCACGACAACCGCCTGCTCACCTGCATTGCGGCGTCGTAGCTGCCAAGCGGCTTGAATACGTCGGAGCGCGAAATCAGGCCAACGGGCTTCCCCGCCTGCGGATATCGTACCAGGAACGACACATGTATGCAGTCAGCAAACGGAGACTGCAGCATGGACACATCAAACACTTGGACACACACATCGCACGAGACACACACACAATCGCACCTCGTCAACGACTGGCAAGCGCCTGATATTCTTGGCAAGCATCAGGTCCGCAGCATCTCGTACAGGCGTATTCATCGTGACGGTCAGCGCGGGCGTGGTCATCTGCTTGCCAACTTTCTGGTTCAGCGAGCCTCCCGCTTTCCTCACGCGTATGATGTCCTTGCGGCTGATTACGCCGACAACCTGGCCGGCCTTGTTCAGCACAGGAGCACCTGTGACTGTGTTGAGGATGGGAAGAACTTCTTGCAGTGTCTGGCTGGGCGCGGCTGTCAGAATGCCTGCCTCAATTGGCCGCATAACGGCCTTGACAGAGCCGAGAGGGCACGAAATGTCTGTGCTGTAAAGTTCTCTGATGGTGGGGCTGGCAGGCGCGGTTTCTTGGGCAAAGGGCTCTGCAGTGGCAGCAGCCCTAACCACTTGCTGCAGCTTGCGGGCGGGCCACTGCATTCCTCCATCCTGAGGTCCAGCAGAAACAATTACTGACATCGGCCTCCGCCTAAGCTGTGGGCGGGCCACTGCAGGAACAGCGGGGTGAGAGGTGCTGCATACGCTCTGCTGAGATACCAGCATAGCGCTGCGCGACTGGAGCAGCGCCATTACTGAGGGTCACGAGAGGCAGAGGGGGCGAGGTTGGCAGGCAGGAACTTTACGGAGACGCAGAGAAGACGGTATCGAGTATGTCCTGAACTTCGTTTAGACGCAGCTGTTTGACTAGGAACCCGTCGACGCTCATTGACGACCTGCCGCACATTTCGGGGCAGCCAGGTGAATGTGATGAACCTTAATGGAGGTGTGGGGTGCTGTGTCTTATACAGTCCCTCTTGTGCTCTCCCTACCCAAGGAGCTGGGGTTAACACCGGCGAAACACCGTGCAACTACTGGGAAAGCACTGGTGTGGCACTTTAGTTTTGGTCACGGACTGGAGTCCTACTCATCAGCGTTCTCGCCATGCCTCTCCTGACCGGCAAGACTGTGATTGTGACGGGAGGGAGCAGGTACAGTTTGATAGTGCATGTGAGCCCGTCCTGTGACCGTTCTGCACACGATGTTGCGGTACATCGCCATGACATGCGTTTGATTGCCCGCTAGCGGCCGACAGCGCTCGGTGACAGTGGCAGTGGCACCCGCTCCATGACCTTGACAAGATACGTCCGAACGCAGGGGCATCGGACTCGGACTCGTGCAGAAGCTGCTGGCACGCAACAACAAAGTGATTGCCACGACACGGGCGCCGTCGGAGGCGAAAGCCCTGGAGCAGCTCGCACAAGCCAACAGCGCGCTGTGCATCACTGCCCTGGACACCACAGAGCAGAAAAGCGTTATCAACTGGACAACAAGTCTAAAAGCCTCCGGTCCTACGCACGTTGATGTGAGTTTTGAGGGACCGGTGGGCAATCACAAAGCGCTTTTCAAGCATCGTTACAATCAAGAAGGGTGATGTTAGCCGCTTGAACCCTGGGTACCGTATCAGAACAAGCAGGTGCTACGCCATTTTGTGCATGCTGGGCCACAGCATGCATATCACGCGCCCTCAGCACCGCGCCCGTTGGTTTCGCCACGCTCGCGCATTCCATATCTGCTGTTTGCATGTCAGCGGTTTCGCGTATAATTCTGGTGCACAGATTGCACCCACACAACCACTGGGCCTGACACTCGCACAACAGGTGCTGATCAACAACGCAGGCATATATGGGCGAAGACTAGGGTTTACGGAGCTGGAACCACATGACTTCACCAACGCGTTCACCACCAACGCACTGGGACCGTTCCTGGTTACGCAGCAACTCTACAAGCAGGGCCTCATCGGAAAGCCTGGCACGCTAGTGGTAAGCTGAAAAGTTACTCGGGGCACCAAGGAGGGAGCCGCAAGGGGGGCAAAGTCACTTACCCTGGCAACCCTAAGCTGGGGGGTTGGTAGAAGTCGACGACCGTATGGCGCAGTGCCGTGCCCAGGCTGGGTGCTTCCTGCGGGAGGTCACACAGCGCAACACCTAGCCTGTGTGATGGCATTGCGTAGTACACACCCGTACAGACGTGTGGCCGTGGGCGAGGAGCTAATCTGGGCCTTGTGCCTTTCGCGTTCTGTCACGGCTCAACGCTTGGCATGGAACTGCGTGTGCAGTGTCGCGAATCACGCTGAATGTCCGCTGCAAGGCTCGGCCGAGGCTGTCCGGCTGGACACGCTGGGACTGGCCGGACGTCACACAAAAGGTGTAGGCCTGATTTGGGCTGGGTTTTGGCCAACGTCGCACATGCGCCATAAATCCTGAACTGCAGGTCAATATCAGCTCGATCGTCGGCAGCTGCGGCGACCAAACTGTGAGCGCCATTACCAAGGGCGGCTACGCCTACAGGTGATACCCGCAACCGTATATGACTCGCTGACCTGGCAGCATGCTTGCATGTGTGTGTGTTATGGCTTGCGCCCCTGGAGGCGAAAACGCCCACGTGTGGTGCACCAACGCACCTGCGGGTCCATGCTTTGGCGGCTTGCATGGTGACATGATGCATCCGTCGTGCTACCCTGATCCGCGTCGCGCCTGTCTTACTTGTCCGTCGTGATTGTGCGAGCTGTGTGTGCCTGCTGTTGTAATGGCCTGGTGATGCTGCTGCTGGGGAGGTGTGACACTGTGACAGCTAGAATCTTTGGGATGCAGTGATGCACAACTAACTGGATTGAAAACATCCTGCATGACGATGGTCATGATGATGGTGGTCCTACATGCCAGCAGATAACTATCTGCACCGCCCTTTTGTTGATACCTTGATGGCAGCAAGCTCCTCCCCGTCACCCTCGCTGTCACTCACACACACGCCGGCACTCTCAGCTCACACCTCTGTCAGCGATTAATGTGCAACCGGATCTCGCTGCGCCATCATGCATGCGTATCGCGTGCGCAGCATACTCACTTTCACATTCCGTGTCCGGGCACAGCATGTGACCACGGGGGCAGGCGCACATGCGCACGTGCTTACGGAGGCACATACAGGCGGACCCATGTTGATGTGTTGTGCATGCGCCTGCCTGCCTGCTAACCCTCCATTGTGCTCTTGTACCGTACAATGCACTTATGTGTTCCCACTGTATTTTGTCGCCTGGTATGGGATGAACGCAGGTGAAACTCATGAACATTTAATTTCAGACGGTTGGGTGGCCTTGTCGACCATCAGCTCACGCGCCGTGCCGTTACTGAACACCACCTCGCTCTGCGCTCTACCGCATTCCCTGTCCTCGACAGGGCATCCAAAGCGGCGCTGAATATCATGACCAAGGCGATGGTGTACGATTTAGCCGACGACGGCATACAGGCGGTGCTCGTACATCCTGGCTACGTCAAGACCGACTTGACAGGTGCGTGAGCCTGGATTATCGAGGTGTTGTGCATGATAGCATATGTCTGGTCAGATTACGGGGCAGCCTGGCTGATGCGCGGGCATGCATCACTGCCATCAATGTGCCGCCATACTCTGCAGCATCTAAGATCAATCGTTTGCAAGTTTGCATGCATTGCCGCTCCGCCCACTCGCCTCAGCCTGGCGTGTTGCGTGTTGCGTGTCCTCCGGTCACGACACCTTCCCTTTTGTTGCGGACCCCATGTGCCAACTCGTGTGGTTGGTTATGCGCAGCTACCCTCCATGCGCTCTGCCCTGGCTCTCCCATGTGCTCACTTACCATCCCCTGTGGGCCGTACCTGCACATGCACTCATGCATCACCGTGTTCTAAACATGTGACCTGCATGCACGCAGGCGGCAACGGGTGGATTGATGTGGAGACCAGCACCTCGGGCATTATGTCGGTGTTGGAGGGAGATAAGCCCCTCAACGGCCACTTCTACGCATACGATGGCACTGAGATCCCCTGGTAGACTTCGGGGGGACCCCCGCGGGGGGTGGGGGGGGCACCGGTTGTCAGCGGAGATGCAGGTGTGGATTGTTCACTGAGGGAGGAGCTGACAGCCGTGTCACGCCCCCGAGCAGGCTGGACCCCGCAATCCGCAATCCGTAGCTGGCAGCCAGCCTGACCTGTTCAGTCAGGTCTATTGGTATGTGTACCAGCGTGTGTGTGCCGGGCTAGCGGGGCGTATATGAGCTGTGAGGACTTGCGACACTTGTGGCTCTGCTGGTGCCGCCGCTGTTGATACTGCACCGGTTGGGTTGGCTGCGGATGCTGGCTAACACGCAGTTGGTAACACGCCAGTGACTAAAAATAGGGAGAATACCAGTTCTAGCACAGTTGGATTTCTGGCAGGTTTTGTGGGGGAAGAAGCTTCCCCATCTGGGCCTGCTTCGCTTGCGAAAGGCACTTAAGGGTTAGGCACGATATGGGTGGTATGATGCAGGTCGCCACCGAAGGCTGCAAACAGAGCAAGCCGAATGTCAGCCTACAGTGTACTGGCTGAGTGATGCACCGTTCCTCCATCCACCTGCTGGCTGTCATGCTTGGTCCTATCATGCTATGCAGGATGCTAACTGCGCACGGTAGGACCTGCTGCTTCCCCGCATGTGCACTCCTCAACCTCGTACCACAGTTGTTGCTGCGGTGCAACACCTGAAATCTGCAGTGCAATGGACTTTCCAGTGCACGTGCGTGGACATACCTGGTCTGCTGTGGCGTGAGATTCCAATACGGTTGTGTGCTTGATCCATCCATGGCCACAGCACTGCATGCCGTTGGATAGCGTTGCACTGCTGTAAGTTGAAAGTGTGTGCGGATGCATGCTGCAATGCTCTAGCATATGTAGCAAGTGTGCATGGTGCGCCACACAACATCGCTATTGAGTTGAGATCATACCTTAGCTGAGAGTCGGTATTTCGCATGTGTTCCAACCGGTCACACATTTTCAGGAGTGCGCGCTTTGATCAGCAGTATGCCACAGTTCGCACGCGCACCTGCGTCATGACTCATAGCATTGCAGGGTACGCATCAGACAGCTCTTGCTGCTGATTTTGAGTCCTGATGCAAGGCAAGGGCATAAGGCAACAAACAAGCAGAAAGGCCTCGTCAAGCAATCTGCAAGCCTTCGTCACACCAGCATCCCGCTGTCATACACCATCAACCGGCTACCCAAATCTACGTAAATAACCTATGAAGCGAGGCGGGCTTTCAGGCTTGCAGCCTGCTCGTATAGTCTACATACAGTAACGCTACTGTAAACTGCAGCGCCTGAACAGCCGCAGCATGGTGCGAGCCTGCAAGTGCCGACGTGGCGTAACTCATCTCTCTCTGAGAGCCAGTGCGTTGCTCGTCTTGGGGATTCGGTTTTGAATGACCACCTGAGCTATGCGCGACCCTTTTCACCAGACCGCTGCGTACGGCACCGCCCTGTGCAAGGTCAAGGTCCGACGACCTGCAGAGCTGCTTGCAGAAGCCTTGTGTCCGCTACTGGTCGTGTAAGTGACGGCTTGGCAGTTCCTAAGCTGCATGGTATCGCTTCCCTTGCGTTTCCGCTTCCCTTGCGTTTTCCCTTGCGCTCTTGCTCAGGGCTCACCGTTTCTGTTGCATCTGTAGGCTATTCACGCTCGTCCTTGGTTATGCCGTCTCTACTGTTGAAGTTTCCCAGGTCAGTGCAGTTGTCACAACTTGCACCAACGTTGCTGGGCTTAGTTTGGCCCAAACTGCCAAGTGCCTGGCCCCCACTGGTCTCGAATTGCCTGCCCTGGCCGTTCTTGCTGTAGACCAGCGCGTTCTCTGGCCTGCAAGGCAACAACTTGCGTCATGGGGCAACTATGCTCCAACGTGCAATGCACTCCAACGATTTTGCTAAATGCTTGGAGCGCCTGGTGGGTGCCGTGGAGGAGACACTGCCGGACCGAAAATCCCTCGGTGCGCACTCAGCGTGCACAGGCGGCAGCGTTCGGCAAATATAACAGCAGTGGAGCACAGCATGCATGTTTGCCCGCCGCACACCACGCTGCAGCGTTGCAAGGCGCCACTGATGTGACAAACCCAGACAGATGTGGCAAACCCAGCAAACGCAGAGCACAAGTGGCAGAAAACCTGTGTGAGGTTGGTGTGGACAGCGGTATACGTGGACGCTGGTATTGAGTGCCTGTCTGAGGACCTGTTCGCCGCACCTGCAGAGCCACGACGTGCTGCAAGGACCCTGGCGCGTGCAATGACGCTCGCGCTGCGCCGCCCGGAGGTCCAAGCTCAGCTTGGCGCCTGCCCGCTGGACGAGGTCATATTCCAAACGTTTACAACCTCATATCGTGCACTGGCACGACTCCTGCTGGGGTAAGTCACTGGGATTTGGCGATTCGCTGATTAGCTGATGCTTGCACACGCGGATGCGTCCTGGACTGGGGTATGTTTGCGGGATGACCGTCACACCTTTTCCACCTGCATCAGTTGCCAGTCTTGCCACATGCCTTGTGGGAGCATCCTGACCCTCATGTTGGTTACCATGCCGATTCCATTCCGTTCCTAATGAAGCCCCACCCACTAGCATCGTACTGGACAAGCTGCACGCCACACGGCCCAGGCTCGCGCCCACCTCCTACCCACACACGCACACACGAGGATCACAGTGTATGGCTCCACGGGAACAATATTCCTAATCCACAAGTGTGCACACCCGCATGTACAGCCCCCCCCCCCCCC
>BDDA01000102.1:145311-157277 GCA_001662385.1 Chlamydomonas asymmetrica
GTGCGTATTGCACCTAACCGCCACCGCCCACCACCCCCATCCTGTTGTGCCCTGTGTGCACACACGCATGCATGCACGCGCGGCAGGCACCTGCCCGTCCTGGACCTGGATGAGTTCTTGTTGGCCCGCGCAGCCGTCAACGCCTCCCTGGCCATGAGCCCCGTGGCGCAGCAGACCGCCGCCTCCTTGCGCAGCATCCTGGTGCTGTACGCGCTGCTGGAACCGCTCAGCCAGCCCGGCTTCGTAGCGTTCGTGCCGGACACCCCTCAGGTACCGTACCCACGCTTGGTGTGCTGGTCGAGGTACCAGTGGTAGTCAGCTGATCAATTGCTTGGCTTGGCTCCCCAGTCTGCTCCCCAGTCCACACCGACTGACAACTGCAAGCCAGCAAGGGGTGGTTGGAGCCCCGCACTGTGCATGTGATTGTATATATGATGAGCTTGGCAGGCGCTTTGTTTGACATCATGTACTGTACTGCAGCCAGAACCGAAAGCGGTGCGGTGTGCATGGACCGGCCTGTCCATCGTCTGCATTTAGGCAGCAAAGCGGGCGGTGCACGTGCAGGAGGTGCAGGGATCTGTGCCAGGTGCCCGCGTGGCGCGTCCTACCGGTGTTTCGAGCCGCGCTGCGCTGTTTACCCATTCAATTGTGTGCAAATGCATGCAGGTCAGAGCACTAGCGGAGCACCTGCACGGTGCTTACGCGTACTTCCCCGATGTGTACCTGGGCTCATTTGACACGACTCGCGCAGCGCTGGCTGCAGGAGACGAGCTGCTAGCACAGCGGCACAGCCAGCGGCAGCAGCAGCAGCGGCAGCATGGCAGCACTGTACAAACGGCCGCTGACCCAAATCAAACACATGAAGGCATACACAGTGGCAGGCCTGGGGGCCTGGCTCCCGCAGCAGCGCTGCCTGGGCGGCGAGCCAACGCGAGCAGGGGCAGGGTGCTGCTGCATGGCAGTGGCGGCGGCATGCGTGACACCCCAAGCAGGCGCATTGCATGGCGGCCCCGGCAGCACAGCCCGATGCCTGAGCCGATGCGGGTGTGGGCGGTGGTGGAGTTCCATTCTGGGCCGGAGCCTGGTTTCGGAGCTGACTACAGCATCCGCATGGATGCTATGGACGTTCCATCCACGCACGTGAAGTGGACCCATGTACGTTGCTTGCTGGGACCCATGTATGCAGCATGCATGCCTGCGTGATTGACTGGATTCACATCTGATGGCGTCGCAAGCCGTGGCGTGGTTGATCCAGCTGTTGCTATGCATTGCTCAGACCGATACCGCGTTGATGGCGCACCTTATGTGGCCACAACGACCCCTTGTTGTGGCCGCCCCCTCTTATGCGCACCCTTTACTTGGCTGTTGCGCTCCTGCTGCTTGAGTGTCGCCGCTCTCAATCTCCGCTGCTGCGGGGTACTGCCTTGTACTGCTGCAGGAGGGCTGTGGCGCCTGCCAGCAGGATTTCCTGCAGTACACCACCTCTGGCTTCCTCAGCTTGCAGCAAGCCATCAACGAGTATCTGGTTTCAGAGCATGCAGTGGTAGCTCCAAAACCGGATTCCGCTGTCTCGAATCACAGTGATGTGGATGGGGTCTCTACAAGTAGATCCTTGCAGCAGCAGCGGCAGCGGCACAAGGAAGGGGGCCTCCTGCAGTACAACAAACAACACAAGCGTTTGGCGCAGCGGTCAGCCGGCAGCGCTGCTGCCCCCAGGCCGATGAGGCTGGTGGACCGCTGGGCGAAGCAGCGGGAGTGGCGAGAGCAGCACAAGGAGGAGGTGCAGCAGGTGGACCCAGATCGCGGTCAGCATGCCGCGGCCCATGAGGCCGGCCACATGGGCGAGCAGCGGCAGAGGCGGCACCAGCAGCTGCGGTCGCTGCTGGCAGGGTCCAACGTCTGGGGCGTGCGGCTGCCGTTGATTGGCCGCACCTTTGATGTCTTCTACGGCATATGCGGGCCCACCATGGGAGTGCTGAGTGCTGCCGGCCTCACGGCCCCCCTGGCCCTCATGGCAAGGTGTGTACAGTGTACACAAAGTGGTTTGTCATGAATAATGTCAAGGATGCGGCAAATCGCTTGGTCTGCCACTACGAAGCTTGGCCCGTGTGCGTTTTGTGTCCCTGGCTGCCGCCGCGCACCGTATGCATTCAGCTCCATCTGGGGGGCGCATGGGCCATGCGGCCGACATGCTCCTGATGTAACACGACAGGACATGACTTACTTACCGGTACATTCAGCTCAGCCTGATCGTGCTACCTTGTACCGTACGGCCTTGACTTCGCGCAGGGCCATTGCTCTGGATCGTGAATCCGGCCGACAGCACCTGCTAGAGATCCTTGGCCTCTCCATGACCAGCTGGCTGACTGCGCACGGGGCCGTGTATGTAGGCATCTTCCTGGTCACCAACTCGCTGGTTGCAGCCGCCTTCAAGCTCTCACTCTTCTGGGGCATTCCCTGGAGCGTGCTGCTGGCGCTCGCGGCGGCAACAGCGACCGCCGCCACCGGCTGGGGTATGCTGCTGGGCTGCGCCTTCAACCGCGCGAGGGCCGCCACGGCGGGCGCGCTGCTGCTGACGACTGCAGCGGTGCTGCCCGGGCTCACATTCCGTGCCGCGCACGCCACGCAGGCCGTCCTGGCGCGTCGGTTCGCGTGCCTGCTTTGGCCGTGTGCGCTTGGCTTTGCACTGCATGACCTAGCAAAGGCTCAGAGTGCTGGCTTCGCGCCCATGAATGCCGACGAAGGCCTGGCTAGCCGCCTCATTGCGCTCGTGCGTGAGCTCTTGGCAGCTCCTGGCACTCGTAACAGCGTGCTGAGCTGGCATGATGTGCGGTACGGATCTCCCAGAGGGATCTCCATCTCGGAGCTGATGTGGTGGCTGGTAGCGGACGCAGTTCTGTACTGCAGCGCCGCATGGCTGATTGAACGATGGCGCTTGCGTGGCAGCGGAGGTGGCATGTGTCTCAGCAGGGCTCTGCGGCGCAGCTCGTCCACATGTGCATGCAAACTTGTGCCGGCCAATACAGCCATGCAGCCAGCAGACACTCTGTCTGATTGGTCATTGGCTGCATCAGCAGCTATAGGACAGGATGGACAGGGCGGCGCAGGTGACCCAGATGAAGAGGGGGCTGCTCCGGCAGCGCTGGTGCTCCACTGGCTCGGGCTGCGGTACGGCTCCAATACGCGTTACGCGGTGCAAGATCTCAACCTCAACGTCAAACCAGGCAAGCAAACGCTTCCATTGCTGCTTGCTATATGCGTACAAGTACCAGCACCAACAGCAGTGTACCCTCCTCAAGCTGCAGTTGTATCATCAGTGCAAGTTTGCAAACGAGGAGACCTGGTGTGTGCGCTCGTTCGCTGAATCGCTTGCAGGTGACATCGTTGCCCTGCTGGGCCACAACGCAGCGGGAAAGTCCTCCACCATCAAGGCCGCTACTGGCGCATGCAGGGCCAGCACAGGCGCATGCCTGGTCGCGGGCTGCTGCCTGGCGTGCGACCGACAGGGCGCGTTCCAGCGCCTGGGCTTTTGCCCCCAGCGCAGCACGTTGGTGAGTAGTTACCCATGACCCGGTTGCCACGCGAGGCGCTCAGCGCTGTTATCTGTGATATGCGCACCCGCACCACAAAGATGTCCACTTCTGTGCACACCACACGCGTACATGTACATGCACGTGTAGTAAGCAGCGGGGTGTTCTGTCCAAGGCTTGAGCTCATGTGTGGCTCCTGATCTCTGAAGGGCCACGCTGGCATTACGCACAGGTTCCAGAGCTCTTGGTTTCGGAGCACATCCACCTGGCAGTCGCACTGCGACAACCTACCTGCACTGCCCGGCAGCGCGAGGCGGCTGAGCTGGATCTGTTGGAGCGACTGGAGCTCAAAGGCTACGCACAAGTGGGTGCGGTAGCGTTGCCGCGCCTGTTTGCCCATGCTGGCAACCGTGTTCCTTCGTATTCATGCATCCGTCTATTACTCTGTGGTGCTTTGCATGTTACATCGGCCACCCGTGCTGCCTGTTGCATGCATTGACATTGCTGATAGTCATGCTGAGGACTCATGCCGAGGGCTCATGCCAAGGATTCATGCTGAGGATTCGTGCCTTCATTCATCCCACCATCGCTTTGCAGGCCGCTGCAGGGCAGCTGTCCGGGGGCTACCAGCGCCGCCTGCAGCTGGCGCTGGCGCTCGCCGGCCGGCCCTCAGCGCTCGTGTTGGACGAGCCCTCCAGCGGCATGGATGCGGCATCCCGGGCAGCCATGCTGCGCCTACTGGCCAAGGTTGCGGCCGGTAGCTGCGGCTCTGCCAGCAACGGCGGCGATGGCAGCAGCCATGATGTCAGCAAGGACATCAGCGACAGTGGCGGCGGCGTTGAAAGCAAGAGCTTGGCAGCAGACGGCAACGGCAGCCTGACAAGCAGTTATGGAGGAGCTAATTGTTATCATGGCGTACGGTGCGGCGGGCGTGTGGGAATCGTGCTGACGAGCCACCACCTTGAGGAGGTCCAGGCGCTGGCGACGCATGTAGCGCTCATGAAGCAGGTGGGTGGGTGGTTGGCCTTGTGATGCGGCACGATTGATTTATTGTTGACTTCACATCACTTGGCCGATCAGGCCATTCATGGATGAGCTTCTTTAGCATGTTCGCCAACAATGCTGTGTATCATGCATGGCGTTCAGCGTGGGTTGGCTCATCCACTGAGGTGGCCGGCGGGGCCACCGGGTGTATCAAGTATTCAAGTCCAAGCAATCTATCGCCTATCAGCCCAGTATTGTACTGAGCACGCGCTCAGGCGTGCAGCCCCCTGGTGATGCCTGCTGAGGAGCTCTGCCTTCTGCGCGGTGTACATGCTGCCCCCGTTGCCTCTCAGGGCCGGCTTGTGGCGTTTCGCGATGCTGCAGCGCTGTGGGGGCAGCACGCCGGCGCATGCCTCCTGCAGGTCTGTCGGGGGAGAGGGGGAGGGGTGTTAGACTGATCAGACTGGTGTGTGTACTGGGAATGGCCGGTGCTTTATTGCGTGCTGTGCCTACCCTAATGTCTACCGCTAGTGGGGAAATTCAGGAGGCGCGGGAGCGAGGGGGTAAGGGAAAGGGTATTGGGGTCCACCCAGGCCATCACGAGGCCCTTCTTGATCAATGATCACCGAATATTCCTGGATGCAGGTTGTCACCAGGCCCATCCCATCGCCGCGTACATCCCATACATCCCATACGCTGCTCGCATCATCACCGGAGCCAGTGGCAGGGCACCCGCCTTCGGCAGCACCATTGGCGGCTTCCGGAGCCCCTTCCGCACTAGTTGGCTTTGATCCAACCAGCCCTCAGGCGGCGGTGATGGAGCTCGTGCAACGATTCCTCGTCCCGCAGCCTAACTCCGGTGCTGCGGCTGCGTGCCGGCTGCGCCGTTGCACAATCTCAGAGGTGGTGTTTGAGCTGCCGCTACCAGCGGAATCCATCACACGCCACTGCCCCTGGCTGCTGGCGCCCAACGCCAACCCTGCTTCTGACCCTCAATCACAGTCCGCCAGCCTGGGACAGCCTGTGCTGCAGCCATGCACAGCTGCATTGGCAGCAGCGGCAGCAACAGCAGCAGGCAGCAGCGCGCGTGACGTTGACGGCCTCCCGAGTGTCCAGCCGTACGTGGAGGTGATGCGTGCGCTGGATGGGCTGTGCAAGGTACACCCTGGAGTGATGCATGCCCGTCTGCATGACGTTGATGCAGAAGAGATCATCATGGGCCTCTCCGAACCTGGATCGGCATCTGGGTTAGAGTCTGGAGATTGTGGCCGCAGGTGGGACGATGCTCCCATGGCAGTACAATCAAGAGTGGGCGGCATGGGTGAACCGCGATCCGACGTTGCAGGAATTGACCATGCGGCGGTGACGGTGGCGGCTACAGGTGCGTATGCAGCAATGGAGAGACTGCATCAGGGCATAAGTGTCCTGACAGGTCATGTGGTCAAGCAGCCTCTCAGGCGGTTTGCATGCGATGCAATCATATGGTCAGGGAGCTTTGGGCAGCAACCTGGCTTGTCACTACACGTGCGGCAGGTCCTTGGCTTATGTGGGGTGCAGCTGCATGCAAAGAGCCGCGTTGTTGAGGGAATGCCATTAATATTTGATATGCTTGTGCTGGCGCAGCCCTCGCGCCAAAAACCCGACATCGCCGACATGTCAATACGCGGTTTGCTGCGTGCTTAGGCTGCTGCTGTACGCCCTGCCATGCGCCCTCCACTACCGTACCTCCCAGGTGTGCATCCGTACCCGCAGCAACACATGCGCCAGCGCAATACACGCGCCGGCAACCTCCCTAGCAATCGGCTGTCGTCATCAGCCTCAGCAGCAGCAGCAGAGGATGGGCACATAGGTGATTCCCAAAGGGAAGTCAGCATGCCCCATGATAGCTTTGGGGGCATTACAGAAGGCTGTGACGCTGACCATGATGCGGATTGCATTACAGACAACGCTCAGCGTATGCACAGCAACGGAAGCGCTACCGGAGGCGCGGGGGGCTGGCAGCACAGCCGGGCCGGCGGCAGCGGCTCTCATCGCCTGTTGGTGTGCTTTGTGGTGCTGCTGGCGAAGCGCGCCCTCGTCCTGTACCGCGACCGCCGCCGCAGCCTGCCGACCCTTTTAGCGCCCCTGGCCTCTATCTGCCTGGCGATCCTGTTCCTGTCGCTGCGGCCGGCGCCCGCTGGCCCCCGCCTGGTGCTGCAGCCTGAGTCGTTTGGCTGGGCAGGCAGTTGTACGGCCAGTGGCGCTGGCACCGCTACGGCGGATGCTGGAGGGGCCTGTGCTGGCGCCAGCCTGCCTGCTGCAGCAGGTGGTGCACCCATCATTCATCAAGCCGCCGACACTGCTGCTGCTGCAGCCGCCGTCGCTCGTGTGCAACGGGCACTGCATACCAGCACAGGCTACCTGCAGTACAATCACATGCAGGATAATCACATGCAGTACAACAATACCAGCGGTAGCGCCTACCTGCACTACATGACGTTCACGCACCACCTCCTGAAGCAGAAGCAGCACGATGAATCCACCCTACCCTTCACGCAGGATGCCCATGCCAGCCATGCCCACTTTGCAGACAGCGAGTGGCAACGGATATTACGGAGACACGTAGCAGCAACAGCAGCAGCGGCAATAGTGCCACTTGGAAATGAAACCGATGCTGAGGCCAGTAGCTGGGACAACAGGCAGAAGCAAATGCAGCACCACTGCGATGCGCGTGCGGTGATGCATGGTGCGAATAGCAGCGAGGGTGTCAGCGCTGCGGCGCTAAGATGCGCCAACGCCACTGCTGCCGCCGCTGCTGCTGTGGCCCCACCCGCTAACACCACGCCCCGTTCAAGCCTCAAGCAGGGTTCAAGGGCTGATGCCAGCACAGACCTGTTGCCCCCGTTCCTGGGAGTCCCGTTTGACACGACGGTTTCGCCTGGTCTCGGAGATGTATTGGAGACGTTGGTTTCGGAGGTGGGCCTGAGTTTGGATGGGAAGCTTACAGCCATGGGTGTCAACATCGACAGGCTGAGGAAGTACTTCCAGGTGCGTGTGCAGGGGGGAACCCAGGCGCGTGTGCATAATCAAGATGCAGGGCGATGCGAAACAGCTCAACCCGGCTTGGCCATTGTCAGTGTGCCATGTTGCCGTCACCTGTCACTGGCGGGGAGAGAGAGCAATAAGGAGCACAGAACACATGTGCTCTTGCATGGCGTCCGTGGGTTGGCAGCAAGGCGGCATCGTACATTGCTTGGCTTGCGCATGGTCCAGCGAACTAGTGTGCTCCCAAGGCTAGGATGGCGCACCCTCCCTGCGGAGAGGCACCTGCATGGATGCTTCCATGCAGCTCGTGGTTGACCTCCGAACCATGCCGCATGTCCCTTGTACCGCGAGTCGTCGACACATCACACAGCGCACCTCGTGGTTGTGTAAGCGATCAACCTGCCCGCCGCTGACTGCCCGCCGCTGACTATTTGCTGCAGGCAGTGGGCGTGGCCGGTTTGCCAAACCTCTTTGGCGACATGTACGATATGGCGTTTTTTTATGAGGTGAGGAGGCGGCGGGAGCGTTTGTGTGTAAGGTTAGCGCGATAGCGAACCAGTCCATTGCTCGGGTCACATTGTGTCATCTGCGTCTTTGCACGTGTTACTGGTGTCAAGACATGCCGGGGCAAACACTCGCTGGGCACATGGCTTTTAATGGATGCAGAGCTATACGCTTTCCGGCTCCAAAGGTTTCATAGCCAGGGGCAACAGGGTTAGTTTAGGCAGGTGGTGTGTTCCTGAGCTGCTGTGTAAGTGTGCTACGCTCCACATCCTTGGTCTGCCTCTCCTTATTCGTGCCCTTCACTGACGCAGGTTGAAGGGGTCGTGGGATTCGCATCGCGGGTGTTACGCTCCGCCTTGGACGTCGGTCTCCGCACCAAGTCCGGGAGCAGCCGCAAGGGCAGGCGGCTGCAGCAGCAGGAAGTTCCAGACCGTGCGGTAGCCCCTGCCACCAGCCTGGAAGAGTTGTGTGGGCTGCGATCTGCATCGTCCATGGAGTCTGTCAGCCGCGGTCATGATGGCTCTCAGAGCGCAAAACGCTCCGATCGTGAGCGGCAGACCACAGCAGGGGGCTCCTACACGAGCAGCATCACAGCGTCCGCAATCCGTGGTGCAGGCCGCACCAGCACTAATCACACGCGTGCTTCTGAGACTGCATCAGCAGCAGCAGCGAGTGGCGGGAGAGGCTTGTTGGCCCGTGACGGGCAGCCCGGCTTCGCTTCGGTACGCAGTGTTGCTAGGGGCAGTGGCAACGGCCTGGCAGACTCTGTGGCTGGCTCTGGCGACGTCAACGGCGACGACAATGGGAGCGCCCGCGGTGTTGTGAAGGGTGTCGACAGCAACAGCACAGGCGACAGCGACGCTCTTCATGATTTCAACCTCGAGGTCATCAACAGTGGAGGGACCGGCAGCAGCAGCAGCAGCGGAATGAGGGGGCGCGGCGGGCAGCGGCGGTTGCTGATGGAGTGGCGCCCCTCGTTCCCCGAGCTGGCGGACTTGCTGGCATCACGCCTGCCTGTTGCTGAGACGTCCTGCAACATGGCGCGCCTGCTGCTGCACCAGCAGGCCACCTTGGAGCAGGTAGGTGCACGTATGGGGCGCTTGACAGGGACTGCAGACTGGGTTTGTGCACAACAGGGCCGCTGGGTGCCAGTGCACGGCGTATGCATGGTTGTGGTGGTTGATGGCGATCTGGGTTTGCCCTGGCAGACCGTCGGTTGGCATTACAAGGCTGTGACACAGCTGTGAACGCTGTTGGGCGCTGACAGACAGCTGTTAATGATAGTGGCAGAGCCTCCGTGCAGAGCCGCCGTTGGCACGGTAAGCCACTATCGGTACTAGCTTGACTGGCCTTGAGGTGGCGATTGATTACCATACGTGTGTGTGTTGCGGGCTTGTTGTACGAGCTTGCGGTGTGTACGTGTGCGATTCATGTCTGTGGCAGGCATGCAGTTGGCCACAAAGAACGTTGCCAAGCGCAGGTGTCATCGTTCTGACCAAACATGGCTGCTTGGCTACGTGTGACTGCCTCACCGTACATCTTCACAGGTGGTGAAGGGGTACATCACAAGGCGGGCCTCCGCGCCTGCGCTGACCCTCATGTGGAACATCAGCACGGCACACGGGCCCGCAGTGGGGCTTGCATCCATGCACAATGATGTCCTGCAGGCGCTGACGGCGCGGGGGCAGGCGCGTCATGTGAACCAAGAGGCACAGCGCAAGCAGCAGCAGCGGGGCCCTGGCGGCCACTTTCAGAAAGAGCATGCAGGGACGCAACACCGCGCATCAAGCAACGCTCGCCGCACGCATAGCGACCGCAATGCAGAGGTCATGCAGCATGCTACGCCGCGTGTGTCAGCCGCATGGCGTCGCCTTAGCGGCAGCGCTGATGGCCACGGGGCTGGTGGCGGTGCTGCCGGCAGCAGCAGCGACAAGACTCGCTCGTTGGAAGGGCAGCCACAGGAGCAAAAGCAGCGGGCGCAGCATGACCCAGATCACGGGTACGGCCATTATCACACCCAAGGCAGTGGCAGCAACAGCAGCAGCAGCAGCAGCGGCAGTACCCCGCATGGTGGTGCTGCCGGCATCCGTGTGAGCAGCCATCCGCTGCCCCCCCGGAGCGCTCCTGCGCAAGCCTCCCTGGACATCATGCGCTACCTCACCGTGTCATTACTCATCTCCATTCCGCTCGCGTACATGAGCGGATTCTCCGCACTCCAGGTGGTTCATTTATCTGATTACCTCTGCAGGGAGCACAAACTGGCAGGAGTAGCATATAAACCTACACCACTCAGAATTAATCGGCCATGCCCACTACAGCGCAGCACATTGCTACTCGTGTTATGTTGATGAATGTGCTGTGTCGGCGCAGGTGGTGTCTGAGCGTGTCTCGGGCGCGCACCAGCAGCAGCTCATGGCGCTGGGCACACGTGGCGGCCGCACGCTGCTGTGGGCGGCTCACATGGTGTGGGACGCCGGCCTGCAAGCGGCGCTCAGCGCGCTGGTGGTGCTGCTGCTGTGGGCAGGGGGGGCGGACGCGCTGGCAGGTAAGGCAGACCTGCAGGCACCCGCTGCGGTATGTCGTGTGTGTGACGAATTTCTTGAGAGACACTGGTTAAATCTCTTTACATCAATGAGTACCCTAGTGAGCTTGCATGGTGTGTGCCCTTTGGCATTCATGCCAGGTCAAGACCCAGCACGCCAATGGTTGATGCTGTGCCGAAATGCTGCTTTTATATTTCGGTCATCAGTTCATTACCCAAAGATGGTCTCTCTGGCTGGCGGTACAGGCTGACGGCCACTCGTCTGCCCATGAGCGGCGCACGCAACGCGCGGCATGATCACTTGCACACACCCCGGTGGCGCCGCACACACTGCAACCGTTGATATGCGGATTGTGTTCCAGGGCAAGCGCGTGTTGGTGTGGTTGTGCAGGCACTGCAGCCCGGCGCGGTGCGCTGCTGGCGCTGCTGGTGACGTACGCGCTGGCGGTGACGCCCTTCGTGTACTGCGTCACGGCACGGATGGCGCAGCCGCCGGCGGCTCAGGTGCGCAGGCTACGTGGGTGGGGGAATGAATGGCTGTGCTGCAGACAACCACACAAGTGAATGCAGTAACGCCCTCCAACAAGTCAGTGGGAATGGGTTGTCACGGTGCTGCATGACCAATGTAATGGACATTGGGGACAAGGATGTGTTAGGATGCGGCAAATACGCAACGGCCGGATCTGTTGCACAAACAAGTTGCAGTTAATGGGGCCGTGAAGATGACAACATGCTGTGCGAGTACTGTTAAGCAACCATATGGTTCAAGCGGTCTTATGGTTGCTGGTCGCACCGCCTGCAGGTTGCTGCTGCGACCGCTTGCTTTGTGTGTGTCGTGGCGGTCCTGGCGCGGCAGATCCTGGCGCACGTGCCGACCGGAAACGCCCTTCAGGCGCATTTCACGGTCGTGCTGCGGGTGCTGCCGCCCTTCGCCATGGCCGACAGCCTCATGCAGGTGAGGAGAGCAGCCCTGGTGCATCCACACCCAACAAGCGCTATGCGTTGACGGCGCATGGGATGGCCTTGTTCGGTGTGGAGCACAAACCTTGAAACCTGGTTGAGATGCGTGCACTCGTGCAGTGAGCTCAGCATGTTTTCAACCTACCGTATTGTTGTTATTCAGCCATTTGCTGACTGCCAAGGTGACTGAGCACCCCACAGCCTGCATTCCTAACCCCCTCTGAACTTGCTCCCCCCAGTGCGCCCTCTCTTCCTGCAACGCCCACACCTGGCACCCCCCGCGCACGCCCCTTGCATGTCATGGACTCATCCACGTGCCCTTACCTTCCGCCTCCGTTTAAACCCCTGCACATTGCACCCCGTGGCCCCCTTTAGCGTGTCCCCTACCCCACCATCATCGCCCCCCCCCCCCCCCCCCTACC
>BDDA01000102.1:166236-178061 GCA_001662385.1 Chlamydomonas asymmetrica
AGCCCACCATTTATGTACAGTGCCAATGCGCAAGGGGAGATTGTGACTGTAAGTTCGTAACCTCTTAACCGCTTCAACCAGGCCGTGCGGTACATGCAGTACAGTAACCGACCACACGCCTCCCTGGCGCCCACCTGGTAGTTGAAGTCATAGAAGTCGCGCTTTCCCAGCGGCGCAACCTCCGCACCCTGCGTGTTGATGCGCTGCGTCACGATGCGCCTGCGCAGCCGCGAGCAAGAATCTAGTTGGCATGGCCTGCATGAGGATCGGAACCTCCTGATGTGAGCCGACCACTGAAAATGACCTTCAGCACACACGCCCACAAGCGTGATGCACGCCGCTCGCTGCGTGCCATTGTTTGCGTCACAGCAGCGACTTAATGGACGAATGCTGCCTTGCCGCCTCGACAACGGTGAGACATGCATGCCCACGTGTTGCATGCATGCATGCGCCCGCCTGCTGCCTTTGCTCACTGAACAGAAAGTGTCGACACCAGAATGCAGTGTGTTGAAAAACGTTTGCAGTGAGGCGGCGACTGTGGATGATGCGGTCCGTACCCGATGCCAATGCCGTTTGTGATTGCTGTGGCAGAGGAGTGGAAGCGCTTACCGTCCCAACGTGTGCATGTGATAGAAGGAGGCCAGCAGTGTGACGTTCTGGCCCAGCCGCCGAGTGCACTCCGCAGTGCATACGTTGGGCTTGGTGGAATAGTTGGCCTGGAGCGGCAACAGCAGGTGAATCAAAGCCGTTACAAGCCGTGATGAGACCTTGCCGGTCAGCGCGCACATGACTGTCCCAGGTAGGCATCTAAGATGCACGGCACTTTGTTTGGCATCGCTTTCGTGTGTAGGACAGGACAGGATGGCCCTATGTGGGGTTGTGGCACGCCTCGTTTTCCAGCATCGGCTAGTCTCGTTTTCCAGCATTAGACGTCTGCCCACACCTCATCCTGGGCTCGCCATTGCCTGCATGCGTGCGCAGGTGGTTTGGCGTGCATCGCACACAGACACGCACACACTGCAGACGCCACCACCAACCCAAACATCCGCTAATGGCCCTCAGGACCACCAGGAAGCTGTCAAGCCAATCGAGAGCACACGCACGCATGATGCCGGTTTAACTCACCATGCCTGGGGGTATGGCGAGTTGAATGTTTCCGACTGTCAGGAGACCCATGTCGTGAGGACGCAGCGTGTACGTGTAGAATGCTCGGAAGCCGGAGCTATCCACCAGGCCCGCCCTGCCTTCCAGGTTGTTGTAGTGGACCTGTCGGGCCGGGCAGCAGCAGTACTTGTATCCTTGCTTAATGCATGTACTGGTGCGAAGGTGTTCTCCGGGAGTGTCCTTGCATTGCAGTACGTAATCAAAAGCGTTCAAGCTAGAATGTCATGCTGCTTCCAGATGGAGGCCGGCGGCAAGGCACTGGGGACCAAGGCATCGGAATGCAGCGCCAGCGCCTCATGGCTAAGCCAATGCCGCCCATCAAGCGCAGCGGGGGCGGCGCAGGCTGCGCAATGCCACGACGGCGTGCCCAGACGACATTCACGCCAGCCAGCGGGCGCGTATGCATGGTGCAACACCATTACTGCGCAATGCAACGCAAGCAAAGATGGCTTGAGGAGTGCGCTAAGTAAGCCTGATGAGCTAAGTAAGCCTGATGAGCTAAGTAAGCCTGATGAGCTAGGCAGTGTAGTTGGAGGTGGTCGCTGCAGTGCTGGTGCATATAGCGGGGGTGATGACGCGCGCGCGGCTCACCTGCAGCGCCACCCACTTGACGGCATCAGGCTCGTCGCCGCCCACCGCAAGGCCAGCCTCAGCGGGGTAGTTGAACCGCCCTATGCCCGGCGCCCACGTGTAGTACGTTACGCTGCATGCACAGTACAACCACGCACACATGCACACGCAAACCATACGCATGCGCATACATGACCAACCGCGTGGGGATGCTGCACGAGCGCACGCAGGCGCAGGCGCAACAGGCGGTTGTGCCAGGCCAAATTGTACACCGCGTCCATGCGTTGCAGCATTCGCGGGAAACACCAGAGTGGTGAATGCAGCAAGAATCCATGTCATTGTTGTTACCATCAATGGAAGCATCCGAGTGCAGCTGATGAGGCCCGATGATGACCTAAAAGCACTCGCGCACTACATATACGCACGTGCTCACCTGCATGATGCGTCCATGCGTGCACATTCGTACAGCTTCTTAGGCACCGAGGGTGCGGATGTGCAGGCGAAGATGATCATGTGGTGCACCACCGCCGGGGTCCCGATGACAGCCTCGATGCTGCATGGTGCCACACAGACAAAGCCAGGCGGGCATGACAGCAGCTAAAAGTTAGCGTTTGCAGCGGTGTGTGTGGGCTGCTTGGTCAACGAAAATCTGTCGGGGGCTGCATAAGCGGGCCTCAAGCCCTCTGCTGCACCTCGACCACACCAGTGCCATGATGAACGCACACACGTTGTGCTTACCCTTACGAAAGACTCCTCGTGCATGCACCGTGCCAATGGCAAGGGACACAGCTACAGGGGTACACGTGCAGTACACACAGCGATACATCTGACAATTGCTACAAACATGCCATGCCAAAGAAGCACTGGGACGTACCTGACGATGTGTGCTTTACGGCCCGCAGGCACTTGTATGTGCCCGCATAGGTATGTTGTCTGTTCCTCAGGCACAGTGACGTTTCCTAGCTGCAAGTCCCACTCCAGGAGGCCCTCACTGTCGCTCGTCCCTGAGCTTGCAGAGCTGCCGAGTTGGGGTTGCGGAAGGGTGCCAGCAGGTTCGGCCGCTGCAGACGCCAGCGGAATCAGCACGATAGCGCTGTGGCCACGGTCTGAATCCCTGTGCTGCTGACCCCAGACGGCGCCATACGCATAAGAGACGTAGTTTTGCGTTCCGAGGAGCACCGGCCGGTCGTATTTGTCACAGCTGTTGATTGGGCGGGTCACGATTACGTACGTGGTGCCCGTATCTGCATTAGTCCCTGCTTCAATGAGACGAGCGTCCTGGGTTGTGGGATCACGTTGTGGTCTTGCAGTGGTGACCGCCCACATATCCTGTGGTATCAGCGTCAATGCGCCCACACAGAACACAAGTCGTGCACCTGTTGGACTCCACTTACGCAGGGGCTTGGCAGGGGTTTTCCTTTCCTGCTTCATGCTAACCCATAAATGTTCAGCAGCGTGCTTTCTGTACGCTGTCTGTAACGTGGCTGATTAGTACAATATGCCAAGCAACGGTCGTTGGGTCGGTCCACATGCAAATATGCTGCTGGCGCACCGTGAGTGACCAAGTGGCGTTGCCAGGGGAACGAACAGAAACCATAGCATCAAGCCCCAGCATACCGCCTGCGTGCATAGAAGCACCACGTTGGTGTCAAGTACGGTGAGCAGACTGGCATAACCCTCCGACAAGAAAAGTGAGCGTGCGTGTGATAATTCTTGGCTCCAGCGAAAGAGCTTCCGGTCAACACATACCTGCTTCGCTCAGACCAACACCAATCCAGCCAGGGCTTCCATCCACCTCCATCCCAAAGGTTATGTGCGTAGCGTTGAATTTCCAGCTGAGGGCAAACTCCGGCGCCAGTGGCTGGCAGTACGGAAAGTCAAGTTTGTTGAATATGGCGAAGCATTGAGCACTGTTTCCCAGACGAGCCAATAGTAGCAGGCACACTGCCACCATTATAGGTGCCCAAGGGGGCACTGGAGACCCTGGCATTTGTGCCTGATGAGCCGTACAGGTTTGTCCCTTGGACGGTGACGGCGGAACAGTACAGAGGTGCTGGCGTGTAGATGCTGCAGGTGCGAAATAAAGGGTTCACAGGTCATTCTGGGCAAAGTGCGACACGCAGCGGCACTACCCCTGCAACGCAACCTGGTTGGCAAAAACGCACAGCTGAACGCTAGGGACGTCCACACTAGGCCAGTATCCAGAGGCCATCAACCCTTTGCCATACAAAAGGCCCCTACGCAACAGCATGCGTGACGTTCGCCGTGCGATTCCTGTCGCCGTGCGATTCCTGTCCCTACTGCCGTGCAACGCAGCAGAGGGCGCTTGGCAGAATATATAAGCGCTTGGAACATCACATAAAGCTCCTAATGGCCACTTACCTACCTTGAACACGCCTCTTTCCCCTGGCTGAGGCAGGGCTGAGGTCAGGGAGTGAAAGAGTGAGTCGTGTCGCGTGCAAGCCGGCTGCTAGTGTGGCTGAGTGTGGTCAAGCCTTGCTTGTTCACTGGCGTCCAGCTCAACAACAGGGGCAGGCTCAAAGTATGCCACAGAGACGCAAAGCAATGCCTGCCTGGGTGCAGGCGCAGGACGTTCTGTCGTGTAGGAAAAGGCGAGGTTATCCAGGACACGTCATCATACTTCAAAGTCCAGTGCCAGTGCAGTGCCATACACGGGGCGCAGTGAATAAAACCTTGCCTATGGAGGGATGGAACGATGCCTAGCAAGCAGCAATGGTCTGCCCTCCTCGTCTGACGTTCAGTGATGACGCAGCCGAAACCAAAAGCATTACGAACCCATGCAAGGACTGACCCTCGTCGCTCGGCCATGACAGGTTTTGATGGTTTGATCCACTTCACCACATCATTCCAGGGTTGTTGTTCATGCCTTTGACTGACGTTGGCTGACTGCTTTGGCACCGAACCTCTCGCCCCAGTTTTGACCTAGCACCTTGAAGAGTTTGAATCCGGCTTTGCCTTGCACGCAGATGCCGGGAGGCGAATTGCACGCCTGACGTTCGGCTTAAGCCGCGTGTTCTCGATGGTCGCAGTCAGTGCTTTCCCTATAGCGACGTCGTGAGCCTGATCGAGAGCTGTCTCCAGCTCGTAAGGCCATGCAGAACAGTCGCCAACACATCGTGGTGCTGTTCGATGTGCACCAGCCCGTAGGCCATGACAAACTGTGTGAGGGCGTGGCACGTTTGGCTATCCTGCTGGCCGGCCTGCAACCGTTGGGGTGCCGGACAGCGCTGTCGTATGGATTCTTTAGCAGTCACAAACGTCACATCGGAGACGCCACGAATAACCTCAAACTTCCTGGTGGAAAAGGAAAAGGTGAGTTGATTGTGTCTATTTAGCTCAAGTTGTGAACAGGGGGGGGGCCTTGCGGCCTTGCTTTGAGAGTAGTGCCTGGTTCAAAGATTTCGTCTGGGGTTGGAGCGACAGGTTCACTGTCCTTGTTAGGAGCAAATCCGAAAGCATACTCTGCCCCTACGGCACAAACTTGTTCCCACTTAAAGCTTGGGTGTGTGCGTTGCGTGTGCGCAGGTCCACCCCCGGCACAGACACTGCGCTGTGCCCAGACCTCCCTTACTGCACTGCAGGAACTTGGACTCTCATACCCAGCAGAGTACTTACCAGGCAAGGCCCTGAGGTTGCTGGGTGCCTTAACGTTGTCTCCGAGGCAGGGCTTCTGCAGCAGCAACGAAAATGGCGTTTTGCAGCTGCTGCTGTATCGCCCACAGCATGCTTTGCTCTCCCTGCCTGGCTTGTGCAGTGCCAAACTCAGAAAACACTCTTCCAAATCAACTTATTCACGCTCACGCCTTTGCAATTGTGCGATGCACAGGGGCCAGCGACGCGGAAGTCAGCAAGGCGGTCAGCAAGTTCATGGCCTGTACACTGGAGCACGTAGCAGAGACATTGAACTTTGCACTTGATGCCGCCACCAGCACAGGTGGGCCAGAGAGTAAGGGGCACTGTATGTGCGGGTCAAAGTCTGCACGGGGTGCATACAACGACTGCTGGCTGTCGTTAAAGGCGATGCCGTCGAGCTGGTGCAGGCACCCTCAATTCGTTGCTGCTCCCTTAGTTTTTGGCGTCGCCCTGCTACCCTGCTTGCAGCTGAGGGAGACGCAGTTCACGCAGTGTGGCTGCTGCTGCTCAGCGCTATCCCGCATGGCGGTGCGGCGACTGACTGTCAGGACGGTCTGCCCCTAGCCTTACAGGAGCGAATGCGGGGCGTGAATGCCCGTGCGGTGTGGGTCGACACAGGTGCGGGGGAACCATTGGTGTTTTGCCCGTTGCCCGATCCGCCCACACTCAGTGACACTAGCTACTGGTGAGGTGGTGCCACTCCGGTTGAACCAACAACTTATAAAGCAGCAAACTTGAACGTTTATGTGGAGGTGTACACAAAATGAATGCATGCCGTACTTATTGCTGGTGCATGAGCTGTCAGACTGAGAGCCACCATAACGCCTGTGTTGCCATGCATGCAGGTGCTGCGGGCACCTCTGGCTGGGGCGGCATAGCAGAGGGCACGACAGAGAGCGCCCTTCTCAACATGCTCAGGTACACCCACGCTGCATTATGTGCACAGGCGCAGGTTGCAATGTTAGATTGCCCTAAGGTGGGACGGGTCTTGCATGTACCAGGACCGTGAGCGGCAAACAATCATCCATTGATTCCTGATACAGCGGTCCAAGGGAGTGGGATCATGCCACCATGGGCATGTAGCAGTGGCCATCTGGAAGGTGTGCCTGAGGCGCGGGTGCACCCTGCTGCATGATGTGCTGCCGGACAGGTCGCCATGGGCAGATGTGCCTGCGGAGCAGCAGCAGCTGACCTGTACGGCAGGCATCCAGCTGCAGATGCAGCCCGCGCCGCGCATTGCGCTGTCCAGCCTCCTGGAGCAGGAGCAGGACAATGCAAATGGGCTTTTCACGCCAGGCGCATTGCTGCCGCTGACTTGCCTGGCACAGTTGGGCGTGGAGCCAGAGCAGCACGCTATCGTGAACGCCATGGCGGAATACCTTCTGTCTGACTGCCGCTGGCCAGTATTCTGCTCAGCAAATGAACTGATCGACACAATTGAGAACTTGCCTGAGCTGGGACTCGAGGGCATGATCCTGCCTACATCGTCTGTTAGCAGCAAACCGGTCGACAAGAAGCGCGCTGGCAGCAGCTCCGGTAGAGACGAAGGTGCGTAATCGCCTCATGTATCAACATCTGTGTGGCAGCGTTGGAGCTTGGGGAGGAGAGGATGAGATCTGTGGTTCGATGGCTATCCAATCCCGCTTCGCAGGACAGCGTGCAATCAGGATAATGGAGCACTGCATCATGCAACCGGTTGTCTCCATGCTGATAAACTGCGAAAGCTATGGCTTGAAAAGACACAGGCATGATGATTGCTGCATTGCCCCTGGCCTGCATTCTGCATGTCTTCCAGGCACGTGCGCAATCCTGTTGTGATGCCATACGCAGATGCCAAGGCGAAGGGGTCCAGCGCTGCGCGGCCCACAGGCCTCGCTAACCTCCATAGAGGGCCCCGCCAGACGGTTGCCACGTACGCCAAGCCCACAGCCGCTGCCCCGGGCGGCGGCACCGCCTCCAAGCGCCAGGCGCTCATGGCACCACCGTCCAGCAAAGCGCCTGCGCCGGCAGGCGGCGTCAGGGGGGGCGCCGGCACATCGGGGCGAGGCGTGTTGAATGTGGTGCAACCGAACAAGCTGGGCGGTGGCGCCCCCAAGGCCACCACGGCAATAACCAACAAGACGGCAAAGGTGTGTTGACTTGCGCTTGAGGTCAGCGTCTGCGATGACATGTAGCTTGTGCTGTGAAACGCTGCTGCGTGGAAATGCTGGCAGGGCCATCAACTCCTGCGCTACAATCGCAATGCTGCCTCTGCTCTTTGTTGACCAGTTTGAAATTTTTGGAAAAGCGTGCTTCCAGACGCCTGGCTGCCTCTTTTCATCAAAGCAGCAAGGCGTCATGTGTTTGTGCGTGCGGTGTGCAGGCGGCGCCCGCCACCTTCAAGATGCCGCCAGCGCCTCAGCCGCGCAGGACCGTCGCACCCATCGTCCACCAGCAGCAGCTGGCCCCTGGCGGTGGTTCCAGAGCCCTCAAATCCCTTCCTGGCGCAGGCGGCAGCTCCGCCCCTGGATCGCAAACCAACAGCGGCATGGGCGGCGGCGGCGGCACGGCCCCATCCTCCCAGCAGCAGCAGCAGCAGGCGGTGCTGGACGCGCAGGCCCAGCTGCTGTCTGAGGCGCTGATGCTGCAGCAGGAGCAGGCGGCTGAGGAGGAGCAGGCGCAGCAGCAGGTGGATGTGTCCCTGGACCCCATGTCCCTCGTGCAGGAGGCTCAGCGGTAAGCAGCGGTTCCACCATCACCTTAGCAACAACAACAACAGCATGAGGGGGAGATAGATCTGCAATGTCTGGGTACATGATGCTGGGGATACGGCGTGCACGCGGTAATTGGCACGCCTCACTGACTGTATGTTTGCCCAGTACAAGCATTGGGAGTTCCTGGGAAGTGCTGCAAGGTGAGCGGTGCTCTGCCGCGATCTGCTCGCAGCTGCCTAATGTGCAACGTGCACGTCGCTTGCCACCGCAGGGCTCTGCGGGCGCTGCTGCAATCTTGCGTTGCGGAGCTGCGTCAGGCGGAGGAGGATGCACTGGCCAGCCAGCAGCAGCAGCCTGACCAGCCGCCTGACCAGCCGCAGGCCGAGGCCAAGCAGCAGGCGTCAGGCGCAGCCGGGCAAGCCCCTGCAACATACGCACCAGCATGGCGCAGCGGCATACCTGTGCTGCCCTCCGCAACGGCTCTGACGGTAACGGCGACAGTGGCCGGCGGTGCGCCCACGTTTGTGGCGCAGGCAGGCGTTGTTGCGCCGCGCAACGGCGCGCAGCAGCAGCAGCAGCGGCCACGCAAGGCAGGCGCACGGGAGTCCCGGCTCATCTACAGCCGGCTGAGGCGCGAGCGTGGCTCATCTACGGCAGGCACGCAGGTGCGTGAGGTCTATCCGTATCTATCGGTTCATTATCGTTGCGGTTGCGTGTGCTCTATGCAAGCATGGCTAGGGTGCTTCAAGCCTTGAAAGCACGCTCGCCCGCTCCTTGCTGGCATTGTGTCGAACCACTCGTACACCTGCTCATACACCAGTACCAGAAAGAGGTCCTTGCGTTCTATGTCCTGGGTTTGCTAGGTCCTTCAACAAACACCATAAAAAGGCCTATGCGATTGTACATAGGCCCTCCGGGCCTTTATTGCTGGTGATGGTCTGTCACTTACTCGTTTGCTCATGCGCCTTCAGGCCCCGGTGTCGTTGGCGGCGCGCTGGCAGCCACCCCACGCCAACATCCTGGCTGCCGCCTCGCAGCAGGCGCAGTCCCTGCTCTCCTCCCTCGCCCGCTGCAGCTACATCGCCATCCACAAGGCCCTCACGGCCGCACGCGAGCAAAACGCCGCGCGCCTGCTCCAACAGGCGGACGGGCCCCTGGCACTGATGCTGGGCAGCCTCGGCGCACAGAGCAGAGGCACAGGCGCGGGCTCCGGCCCAGCCAGCCGCCGCGGCAGCGAAGCGTTCACGTCGGCCTTTGCCGCTGCGCTCGCCGCTGCCGCACCCGCAGCAGCGCCCGAGGAAGGCCATGGCGAGGCCGGGGGCTCACCCGAGGGCGCAGTGGGCCGGGATGGCGGTGGAGGGGTGCGTGGCGCCGAGGCCGCGGATGAAGCGCTTGTGGGCGATTACGACCCGTTGGAAGCGCCCGAGGCGGAGCTGGCGACACGACCCGCCACTCGTAAGCAGGTAATCCACGCCTACCCGTAAACCCCCCTAGCGTGCCTGCTGCAACCCTTCTAAAGCTGCTTGAAGTCAAATCCGTCAAATCCGTTGACTTGTACCCGGCGGCATTGGCCAAGCGCACATGACGGCAATTGAGCAGCCGCTCTCTCAGTCGGCTCCTTTACCCTAATGACCAAATTGTATTGATGTTCCATGTAACATGGCATAGATAACATGACCTGACATGACATGATCAAGTTGTGTGTGGGCCGTTGCGTGGGTACCCGCTCCTTCGCTTTCATATGCAGCTGTGGGACTTTATTGCCGCCACGCTGCTCCACAACGGCGTCACTGCCATGCTGGCGGAGGCCGACGCGCTGCTCACCGACCCGGAGCGCCAGCACAAGCACATGCCAATGGTGTGTGGGGGCAGCGGGCGCGAGGCGCTGCTGCCGGTGCTGGCCAACCGCCTGGAGCTCTGCGGCTACGTGGCGCTGGCGGGGCGCGTCACCGCGCTGCTGCAACAGTTCGGTGAGCAGTATTACAGGCTGGGGATTAGAAGAGGTTCAATTGAGCTTGCAATCACGGTGCAGTACGCACTAGCATGGTGTCTGGCATGACATGCACGCACAATGCACGGGGTCAGGCGTGGCTTTTGTCTTGCCCTCCCTTGTACGGCACTGGCATAAGCAATACACCGCGCGGCGAACAGCCGTCATGCACAGCGACATTCTGACTTCCGTTCTTTGAGGCCCTGAGGCCCTGCATGCTTGCATGCACTGGTGCCTGCATGCCTTATACGTACACGCTCCCGTGTGCACACATGCTCCCTCCCCTGCCATGCTCCCTCCCCTGGTGCGCGCGTGTGCAGGCGCCCCGTGCGGCAAGTTCCTCAAGGAGCGCAACTGCGTGCTGCTGCTGCGCGACGTGCTGGACGAGATGGAGCCCTGCGCACGGTGAGAGAGGGGGAGACTGAGAGAGCACCATGTCGTGCTGCCAGAGCATGCATGAACAGCGTCAGTCATCCTAGAGGCACCACCATGCTTGTGGTGGTAGTGACGTATCGTGATGTGAGTTGGGGTGCATAGCAGCGGGCGCGCGTATCACCGTGGAGTGCAGCCGTCCGTGGGAGCGCAGGAATGCAGCATCGAATCCGTCAGGGATAAACCTCTGTTTCGGTTTTGGTATCTGAGTTTCAGGGTTCATGGATTCATCTGTGGATTCGTGGTTCCACCCTTTCTAGGATTAGGACATACACTGCAGAGTGCACCTTCGCTGCGCTGCATTGCAGCACAAATGCACGTGGATGATCTTGTGCTTTGTGCGTGTGCCTGCCGTGTGCAGGTGGATCACCAGCGAAGGCTGCGCGGCGTTCGCAAGGCAACAGCTGGAGCCCTGCTTTGGTGAGCAACTGCGCCAAAACAGCAACGATGTGCCATGCTAAACCCATTGCCAGGGAATGGCACGCATGCGCTGCACGCATTGCATGCATGTGGTAGTCATGGCTGTGTGCCACAGCTGCGCCAGGGCAGCCCCGCTCGGCGAAGAGGTGGGCAGCAGCCACACTTTCAAACGCGAACGTCACCCCTGCATGCACGTTGTGAATGCCATCTCCCACGTTAACGTTTTTGTGAAGCGTGCACCAGTCAGTGTTTGTGCTGACTGTGTGTGTGCCTGGTGTGGGGCTGGGTGCGGTGTGCTGCAGCGCCTGCCGGCAGTCGGCTGGCGCCCGTGATGGATCTGCTGCAGAAGCAGCTGGCGGGGCAGGACGAGGAGGGCGTCAACGCAATGGCCTTCGAGAGCTTCAGGCAAGAGCCCGCCAGGCGGCCCCGCGTTAGCCTTAGCTGAGCAATCAGCCGGGTTTGGGGTTGGGCAACCCGCACAAGCTAGGGTCAGCAGGTTCCGGCTCCTGTCACAGTGCACCCTGATGGCCTCTACCTGTCCCTGGCGCACATGTGCGCTGCACAGCGGCTGGGCATTTGTCAATTTGCACGCTGCCTTTCAGAATGCGAGTCCTGCTGGTATGTTCAGTATCAGTGATCGGGAGCACAATGTGAGTGATTGCGTCTCGTTGGCTGATGACGGTGTGTTCATGCACGTGTGTGGCGTGTGTCCTGCTGCAGGAACGCCGCGCCCGAGCGTGTGCTGGAGCTGGGCGAGGAGGTGGCCACCATGGAGCACGCCAACGTGGACGACGAGGACCCCGCCACCCGGCTCAAGGGGCAGGCGCACGCGGACCAACACGCGGAGCGCGGCGACGGCAGGTACGCCCCATACCTCACACCTCCCTTCCCTGGAGTAACGT
>BDDA01000102.1:178966-198682 GCA_001662385.1 Chlamydomonas asymmetrica
TTCATCATGGCTTGCCGGCTGCCCACAAGCAGCCGCGTTTGGCTGTGTTCGTGCACTGCACAATCGCACAACCCGGGCGTATGTACTGCGGCAGGTTGCATGCGCAGCACTGAGCAGTTGTGACCGGCTGGGTCTGCGTGCTTGGTTCTTGCAGGGCCGTCAGCCAGCGTGGCGGTGAGTCACACTCCCAGGGAGGCTCCGGCAAGCAGCTCGGGGGCCGCGCCTCGGGCCCAGATGGCAAACGCCCACTAGCGAGCGACGACAAGGCGAGTCGCCACATCCTTGCTCATCTCATGCTTCTCCAACATGCTTTGCTTCTCATCACACGACCTTACCTCTTCAGCACATTCATATATATGATCTTGTTCTCCTCATTTCCTGCCTGTGTACTCTGCAATCTCACTCCTGCATTCTGGTGTTCCACATGAGCCACTATAATGTGAAAGTTCAATGTGCCGCTGATAGTACGTCTGTAACGTGTTCTCCTGCGTCAACCTCGCGTGCAGAGTTACTACGAGATTGACAGCCGCCACGGCGCCATGACGGAGGCGCAGGTGCGTGCGGTGCAGCAGCTGGGCGGCCGCGCGTACAAGATGGGCGCCTACCTGGCGCCAGCAGCGGGAGCCATCCCCATGTGAGTGCGCGCTGCCGCCCGCGGCGCCACATGCATGACAGAGCACGCTGCGGCTCAGAGTGCCAAGCAGGTCACTGGCAGCAACGCCAGCACTGTGGCTGCTGCCCGGTTCATGGCAGCAGAGGCTGCTGTGCGGATGTAGGAACGTCCATGCTGGCGTTAAACCCTTACAGTCTTACACGGATGCTTGATGCCTGCATGGTGCACCTTTGCACGGTTCCTCCTCTGCGCTGGCTCCTTCCCTAACTGGCTCCTTCCCTAACTGACTCCCTAAGTGACTCCTAAGAATGTGGAGAAGGAGTGAGGAATATGGTGCAGAGTGCGCTTTTGCGCGCCATCGTCACATGCTGGGCATCCAACAGGGCAGTATGCTGACCTCAGCTTGCCTCAGAGTGGCCTTAGCATGGGCTTTACAGGCATTAGGTTTCATGAATTGTTTGTGTGCGTGCAACGCCTTTGTGTGTGGCTGCAGGGCGCAACCGCAGGCCAGGGTGCGTGCGCTGATGGCAGCACCGGAGCGACCTGCCTCTTACATCCCCAAACCTCCACCTGCTGCTAAGGAGGCATCACCCAAGGTGAGCTATTGATCCTATGCATGCAGTGCATCCCAGGTCTCAGCTGCACACTACGTCTAGTCGTTCAAAGTACAGACCATCCAGGTACAGACCAAAAGGGTTAATGCCTTCACCTCCTGTTGACGATGTTAATGCCTTCACCTCCTGTTGATCATGTGCGTGATGGCTATTGTACATGTTATCATGTCACGAATGATTTGTCGTGTACTGACGTGTTGGTCGTGATGTTTGTTTCCCAATACCTGTCAGGCCACTCGCTTCCTGGGGACCATGTTTGACAAGCTGGACGCCTCCGCGCCCGCACAGCGGCCACAGCCACAGGCAGACGTGCAGCCCGTTGCGCAGCAGCCGCAGCCCCAGCAGGGCAAGCAGAAAGACGAGGTGGCGGAGGCCAAGCCTGCGGCGTCCAACGCCTCCCGCGGCTCAGACAGCTTGGTGCTTGAGGCCACACCTGCGCAGCGGCGCGCGCAGGCTAGGATCCGGTCAGGCGTGCTGGGTGATGACCAACACCAGGACGACGATGATGAGCAAGGTAAGCATGAGTTGGCTGGAATCAAACGCAACACCCGCCCCCCCATGCCGTTGGGGCCGTACCCACAGGGTTTGAACGCACAGAGGCTGCATGGCTGTTGCAATATCATGCATCCCAACATGGCTATTCATGGTGCGCAGCTTGCAATGTGACTGCTGTACTAGCTGACTGCGTTGCCTTCCACATACCGCAACTGGAGTTATGTACTTGGTATCAAACAAAGTTAACAAACAAAGCTTGAGATCGAATTCCATGTCATGTGTGTTGTTGCCTGCAGACCTGCCTGTTCAGTTCAACGCGGGTGAGGGCCGCGGGCTCTTTGCGCAGGTCAGGTCCTTCAAGCTCCGCCAGAACAACCAGCTCAGCGAGGGCATGCAGCAGCTGGCGGCGCAGCGCACCCAGCAGCAGCAGGCGCAGCAGCAGCAGGCAGGGCGCGCGCGTGCCCCCCTGGCCGTGCTGCCGTCACTCGCCGATCTGGGCTGCGGTGACGACGCCGGCGGCGGTGGTGCCGGCGGCAACCCTGCAGACTGCGCCGCAGCCGTAGCACCGCAGTGCATGCAACAGCTGCATGAGGAGGAGGAACCACCCCTGGAGGGGGCAGAGGACGAGCATCTTGCAGCGGATGAAGCGGATGCAGACGAGGAGCTCCAGGAGGTGGTGGAGGTGCAGGCGGTGCTAGCGGTGGGAGATCGGCCGGACGAGCACCCTACAGGTGCGACGGAGCGAGCGGCGCGGCTTGATGGGTCCAGGGGTGGGGGCGGAGGCAGGGGTCATGCGCATGCAGGCAAGAGCCGCGCTGAGCCCGGCATCACAAGGAGCAAGACGCAGTTCGCAAGAGCAGATGCAAAGCCGTGCGCTATCAAGCGGCGGCATGAGAGCAGCGACATTGACGAATGTGGTCCTAACAACCGCCGCAAGGCATAAACAAAGACGAGAACACTTCAACTGTGTTGGCCATTTATAGCAGCGACTGGCTGCATGCTGTTCGGATCACGAACCCACATGCGCTCATCCATTCATCGTTAGGCTTCATCATGTTTCACCATTTTTAATGCTGATTCAACCCTGGTTTTGCGCGAACAGCGACGTACCCGTGCTTGATCACGCTGCAACATGCCCAAAAGCACGATCTCACAACCAAGTCTCGTAATAAATTGCTCAGAGCTTGCAAGCTGCACTGTAATATAACACCCTGAGTCAGACCTGAACGCAAACACCGCCACGCTGAAGCGATTCCATTCTAATTGTTACAATGGTGGTTAGTCGAGGTTGTTCTATCCTCTCAAAGGTGTCTCACCCGCAGCAGGGATCAAGTGTGAACCGGTCACAATCCGTTTGCAACCAGGGGCAAGTATTCCGTTGAAGTATTCTGAGTGTACTGGAACAAGCCAAAACAAACTCCAGCAAGGCATCATGCAACATGCGCTGGAGCAGCAGGTCAGCTGCGGTCTGACCACCACCAAGCTGCATCCCGCAACCAGCTGCAACCAGCTTGCAAGCCCCGCTGTCCCCCGCCTTGGAGGCCTCGGTCACGGTCCACCTCGTCACTTGGCATCATGCCTGCTGTGCCATGCGCGTTCTTGCTTGCAGACGATGAGGATGACGAGGCTGATCACCTGGCGGCGCAGCGCCCTGGCGCAGTGGGCGAGACGCGTGACGCAAGCGGGGACCGCAACGGCGCGGCTGCCGCCGGCGCCGGCAGAAGCGTTGCAGGCTATGATGACGATGACGATGATCCCTCTAGTCCCCCCTCGGCGTCCAGGACCGCCATTATCCCAGATGCCTGCTCCCCAACGCGCAGCGCCACCCGGCCCACCCCACGACCCACCCAAACACACGATGCCCATGGCCATGGGGGTCCGACGTGGCCAGGCCTAGGGGGGCCAGGGGCGGCTGGTAAGGTCGTGGGCCCGTCCGCGCGAAGGGCGCAAGGCCTGCAATATGCGGCTCAGCCACCACTGTTACACCAGAAGCAGCAGCCGATCGCACCTTTCCGTGCAGGTGGTTGCCCACCCCCTGCAGGGGTTCCGCCGTCCGGCCGGCGCAATCCTGTACAGCAAGGTACGGCAGCTGTGGGTGCTGCCAGAGGTGCTCCTGCTCTGGGATATGCCGCCAAAGCGGCCGTGCCAAAGGCGCCTGCGGCCTCTGCTGCAGCAGGCGCAGCAGGCAAGCCTCGTGCAGGCGTCTCCAAGCTGCCCAGCCTGGTTCAGCGCACAGAGCCCGGTGCGGCAGATGCGCCTGCGGCGGCCGTGAGCACAGAAGCGCATGGCGGCGGTGATGCGTGTGCAGCACCTTGCGCTGATGTGCCGCCAGCGATTGGAGTGGCGACAGATCAGCAGCACCAGCAGCCTGCTGCCGTCACAGGCACAGACGCGGCAACTGGGGCCCAGGAGGGCAAGGCTGCCGTGGAGCAGGCAGCCGCAGCAGCAGAAGAGCCTGGCGCAGACGATCGTGCTGGCACCAGTGCGCCTGAGGTTTGTGCGGATGAGGCAGAGACCGGAAATGCCGCAATCTTGCCAGCAGCGCCTGATCATGCAGTAAGGGCCGATGGGGAGGAAGCGCCTGCTGTTGCCGTGCACCCGGTGGACGGAGATGCAGCGCTCGTGTTGCAGAGTCCTGTGGGCAATCGCCGGCTGGACATCAACATGGCTGCCCTGCAAAGTCCGTTCGCAGCTGCGTCCCGTTCACCGCTGCCGCATGACGTGCAGGTGGTGCCTCAGTCCCCAACTGCACCTCAGTCTCCAACTGCACCTCAGTCCCCAACGGCAGCGGCAGCGGGCCCCTCATTACGAACCGCGCCATCAGCACCGCTCTCACCCTTGCCACCACACCCTGACGCTGCCCAGCCAGAGCAGCTGCCGCACGCAGCTGAATCCATCCTGAAGCGGGTCAACAGCATCAGCCATGGGCCGCACGGCACGCCTCGGCCCTCACGCCTGATGGTGGTCTCGCTGTTTGACGGCGCGTGCGAGCTGGCTCAGCCGCGACTCGTTTCCTACACCCCGAGCAAGCGCACGGCCGGGCACGTCACGCTGGAGAGTTCATTGCAGCAGGGCGCGGCTGCTGCCGCTTTGCCTTGCCATGAAGCTCCCGAGCGCACAAACCACGATGCACCGCTTCCCATCAGCGCGCCTGCCACGGGTGCGATTCCTACTGAAGACGCGCCGAGCGGCGCCCCCATGCCGCCGTTGCTGCCGGCAGAGGGGTGTGGCGATGCCACAGAGGGACCGGTGGAAGATGCGGACCTTCTGCATGCGAATGCTGAAGCTGCCGCCCAGCAGGCGGATGCATCACCTGCTGTGGACGCCGCGCAAGCGCGCAGGGCGTTGAAGCGCGCAGGTTCCGGGACTGCTGTGGCAGCGGCAGCGGCCGGCAGCACACCGCTCGAGCGACGCGTCACGCGCCGCACCCAGCCGTCACCGTTGAACGCGACTGCTGTGGCAGCAGCAGGGGCGGCCGGCAGCACACCGCTTGAGCGACGCGTCACTCGCCGCACCCAGCCGTCACCGTTGAACGAGACTGCTGTGGCGGCAGCAGGGGCGGCCGGCAGCACACCGCTGGAGCGACGCGTCACTGGCCGCACCCAGCCGTCACCGTTGAACGAGACTGCTGTGGCGGCAGCAGGGGCGGCCGGCAACACACCGCTTGAGCGACGCGTCACGCGCCGCACCCAGCCGTCACCAATCAACGCTCCCCTGGGCGATGGTGTTGGACAGCCAAGCTCCAACCCCGCCTGCAAGCAGACAGGCAGGAAGCGCAAAGGGGAGCCGCTGCTGGCGGTGGAGGTTGCGGCGGGGTCAGCGGAGGGATCGGCTGCAGGAGCTTCCATCAACCACCAGCCTGGCACCACGCCTGAACCACATGCAGCACAGGTAGACACCACTGCCCAGCCGGCTGCTGAAGAGATTACTGTTGGTACCCACGCTGCAGCTGCTGCGGCGGTGCCTGTTGCAGCTGTCGTAAGTGAGCATGGTGCCGGGCCAGCGCTGGCGCAGCAGGCACAGGCCCAGCCAGGCACAAAGGCCGATGCATTGTCAGCAGCCTTGACAGCATTGGCAGTGGAGCCTGCCGGCAGCGACGATGCGGCAGATCCTGCTCCTGCCGTCCAGGGCGACCCTGCCCCGCTCGCCAACAGCAACACCGCCGATCCCGCCGCAGCAACCATTGCTGCAGGCAGCGCACTCGTGCCGATGCCTGATGGCCTGACCGAGGGTGCTGGCACAGCCGTTGCACCCGTTGGTGATGGTGTTGCTGATGGCGTGGACGTGGAAGCATCTGGTTCCGGAGCTGCTCCAGAGCCAAACCCGGAACCATCCGCTGCACCAGATGGAGGAGCTGAGGCAGTCACGCGCCGTGCAAGCCCAAGGCTGCGCCTGGCTGCAGGTGATGGTGCTGGCACGCCAGCTGCTGTGCGCTTGGGTACCGGCGCACATCGCGGGCAGAAGCAGGCACCTGCTGCAGAACCTGCTGCAGCACCAGGGTCTGCAGCGGGCGTGCGAACGCGTAGCCAGTTGACACCCATGCCCGTTCGCCGCTCAACCAGGAATGCCACCCTGGGCGCAGGCGCAGGGTCTGGACAGAGCGAGCGGCAGCGGCAGCGCAGCGCCATGCGTGAGACACCTGCCTGCGGCACCACACGCGGGGAATGTTATGAGGAAGGCGTGGGCATTTGGGGCTTGCGGGCATCGCCTGCAGCGGTACAAGGCACGCCTCTCGACGCTGCGGAACCTGAGCCAGCGGCTGCTGAGGCAGCAATGGCTGATGCGGGCGCTAACCCGGCCACTGTGGTTGTCACTGCCACGCCCATTGCGACTGAGGCACAGCCCCAGCAGGAGCAACAGCCAGTTCCGGAGCCTGTCAACCAGCTAGCCAACGCGCAGGATGCGCTCCCTGCTGAAGACTGCGCCACAGCAGCTGCTGACGGCGCTGCTGGCCTGCCGGCAGATGCTGTAGCAGGCCAACAGACCCTCCCTGTTGTGCACGCGTCAGAGGCACGCGCTGCAGCCCACACCAGCGGCACTGCCGCCGCGGCCGCTGGTGCTGGCGCGGCTGGCAGCAGGAGGGGCGGCGCAGGCACGTTCACCCAGAACTACAGCAGCTTCGGTGAGCAGGTGACCAACCCGAAACCTAGCCCCATGCTGTCGCTGCACGCTGCTCGGGCAGCACACAGGCTCCCCAATGACGCTGCGGGACAGGACGTTGGCGACGCTTACACAGCAGCAGCGGGGCAGGCGCCATCTCAGCCTGACTGTTCCAGCGCAGCTCATGTCTCTGCCACAGCACCAGTCAGCGAGTGCAGCGCTGGTGCGGACGCAAGCGTGGCTCAGACAGGGGCTGTTACTGAGCATGATGGTGAGCGGGGGACGGGCACGGCAGCTGCAGCACCACCTGCAGAGGTGGCTACGACGGAGCCGGTGGATGATCAGGCCGGTGCAGAGGTGGCCGAAGGAGGCGATGCGGACGACAGCGCCGAGGCGGCAGCGCAGCTGCCAGCAGAGCAGCCTGCCGAGGCTACGCAGGCTGCTGGTGCACAGCTGGACGACAAGCACCTGCTGATGTGGATCGTGCAGGTGAGACCAAGCCAGCTTTGCTGGAAAGTGAAATGTGGTTGGATGTACGTACGAGCTGGTCCCAACCAAAAACCGGGTCAGTCCATCAGTCCATCACTGTTTCTTGCTGGTCCTCAGTATGGGAGTTCTGATACTGTTCACACTGCACTTAACTGCGCAATTCCAGTGACAGTCTGATAGACCATTGTGTGCATCACAGGTGCCTCCTTCTGGTGTGTGTGTGTACATGCTCTGCAGAACTTCCCCGCGTGCAAGCGGTGCAAAATGTTCTACAGCAACTGCCAAGCGTGCAGCAAGCGCTACTGCGTCCCAGCAGCCAGGCACATAACGTTCATGAATTGGCTGTCCAAGCGGCGCCTTTCAGGTAGGTCAGGATGTCCGGACATCGCGGATCGTATGCCAAGGCAACGCCTTATGCCACAACATTCATCCTGCCTGCATCACTTCACCCTACATGTGCATAATTTGGTGGGCAGACAAGGAATTTCCATGGATCAGGATTAGCCATGTGGCATTGCGGTTGTTATGGACACACACCAACCAGATTAACTTTTGCCTTTGTTGTGCCCTGGTGCAGAGCGAAACCCGACAACCGAGCGCCGAGTCCTCAACTGGGTCAGCCAGGAGGCCGGGCCGCCGCTCACTCCAGCCGCCAGCGCTGACGCCGGCCCCTCAACCATCGCAAAAGCACGCCGCGCTGCCGCTGTACAGCAAGCTAACGCAGACCTCGCAGCAGCGCTGGCAACGCCGGCGCCTCGCGCTGTGGTGGTTCCGGAGCAGGACCGGCGCCGCTCCCGCAGGTCCATGGCGCCTACGCCTGACCCTCAGCCGGCGCAGGAGGTGAAGCAGCAGGCGGCATCGCTTGCGTATCAGCAGCAGCAGGCGCCTGCGCCACAGGTCATGGAAGCAGCGGTGGACGACGCAGCCATTGCACCACCTGTGCAACCTGCGGACGCTCCTGCCGTGGCTACCGCGGCTCCTCAAAAGGCTGCACCGCTGCGTGCGTCTGCCCTGGCTCACCAACACGGCACAGATCCAGCTGTCGCAGTCGCTGCTGCTGCTTCTGCCGCCGACCAAGGGGCTGATGAGCGCGTGGCGGACCTGCAGGCGCAGGAGGAGCCACCTGCAGACCAGCACCAGGGAGGGCCAACGCAGCCGGACAACGAGGCCATCATCGCTGCCAGCTGCCTGCCGCCGGCCTGCACCGAGGCTGCCGCCGCGCCTGGCGCTGATCTTGCGTCGGCACACGACGAGGCCGAGATGCGAGCTGCTGACGTGGAGCAGAACGGGCAGGCGCTGCCGTTGCAGCTGCAGCTTCCTCAGCCGCCTGTCGCCGCCCAGCCGCAGCATACCAAGGGGAAAGGGGAAAAGCGCGCTCGCATCCAGACGGGCACGGATGACCCCCGCGCACCCTCGGCGATGCCGGAGGCTGTGGAAGCAGCGGCAGCTCGCCCTGCTGCAGGCGGCAGCAGCCACCCACCCACCGCGTCCCCAGCGCCTCCACCCAAGCGTGCACGCATGTCCCTGGGCATGCCCACGCCAGCGGCCACATTGGCCGCCGACCGCACCACCACCGCTGACGCAAAGGGCAATGAGGACACGCTCGACCCCTCAAGCCGGCCCCTCACCCGCAACCAGTTGGCAGCAGCAGCAGCAGCAGCTGTGCCTCCGCTGCCGCCCTCCGCACGCAAACTGCGGGGCACACCTGCTGCAACAGCACCCGGCGGCGGCTGCACCGCTGCGCCCAAATCTGCCGCACGCGGCGGCAGCGGTGGCGCGAAGCCCCCGGCGACCGCCGCCAAGTCCGGTACGAAGGTGCGGGACGGCTCCCAGGGCCGGGCCCTGCACGGCGCGGGCGCAGGGCCGAGCGGCAGCGCGGCCGTCAGCACTTTGAGCTGCGGCAGCCAGTCCAAGCGATGCACGTTTGCATCCTCCTCTGCTGCGACAAGCCTGGATGCGCTCAAGGCCAACATCGAGTGGGAGAAACACCTGCTGTCTCATGACACGGCGTCCAGCCCGCTCCGCCAGCGCAAGCCTGTGCACCACCCGGGCAATCCTGGGCAAGACCTTGATGTGGGTCACGCCCAGGCCGGCGCTGCTGGTGACGAGGCGCAGGCTGATGGGCGTGGCCTGGCGACGCACGCCGCTGACGCTGCGGAGCATGTGGCAGCAGAGCTTGGCGCTGCAGCTCCGGAACCGGTGGAGGCCCCCACAGCCCCAGCACTTGACGAGCAGCAGCAGCAGCAGCCTCGGCAGCAGCAGCATGCTCCTGAGGAGACAGCTGGTCTTTTGGCCAAGCCTGCCCAGCCACCACCCAACGGTGACCTCGCGGATCATGCAGCCCCTCCTGCTGATGATGCCCACACCACTGCTGCTCCCGGTGACAAGACCGGCAGAGGCGGCGGTAGCAAAGGCAGCGGTGCAGTCAAGAAGGGCAGCAAGCACCAGCACAAATCCAGCTGCAGACAGGAGGCGAAGCATGCTTCGCCTGCGGTGGAGGAGGACGTGGTGGCAGACCAGCCTGCAGATGAGCCCCCCGCTGCTGGTACGGCTGGCGAAAATGATGGCTACATCTTCATCTTGCAGGCAGATGGCAGCCTGACCGTTGCAACGCACGCAGCAGAGCAATGCGGGCCTGATGCTCCGCAAGGCGCTGACGCCTGCGTTGAAGAGGAGCAGCCTGCAGGCCCCAGCAATGGTGCTGCAATAGATCCTGCCGCTGCTGCTCCTTCATCAGGTGGCGCGGCTGCCCAGGGGCCGAACATTGAGGCTCCACCTAACGCCGCTGCCGCCCCGGCCGCTGCTGCAGGTGGCAAGAAGAGGAAGAACAAAACCCTCCCGCAGCGCTCCGCTGCAGATGCTGACGCTGCAGCGCAAGCGCCAAATGCAGGGGATGTCGCAGTGGCTCAGGCAGCGGACGCAGGCGCCACCGTCGCCGCCCCTGCTGCAGACGTGGACCCCGTGCCTGCGCTGGCGCCTGCACCCCGCGTTGAGGCCTCTGCCGCCAAGCGGCCCAGGCGTGCACGCGGCGCCAACAGCACAGCCACCGAACCTGACAACAACCACAACGCAGCAGCTGCTGGCTCTGCACAAGCCCCGGAACCATGCTCACAGTCTGCGGGGATGGCACCACCAGCGGAGGACATCATGGATGCGGCCGCCGCCGTGTTGACGGCTGGCCAGCAGCACCAGCAACATGACACGCCGGGGGCAAAGGCGGCAGCGCAGACGGTGCGGAAGGGCCGCGCCACAAGATCCCAGCAGAAGCACCAGCAGCAGCATGACGAGCCTGACGAGTCCGCAGCGCATGACGGTGAGGGCGTCGTGGCTGCGGCTCTGGCAGTGGTAGCTCCAGGGGCAGCGGCGGACACGCCTCAAGGCGGCCTGGCTGCAGACTGCAGGCAGAGCTCAGCGCGTGGCAAGGGCAGCAACCGGCGCGGCCGTGACGCAGCGGCTGCTGCCGCCGCTGCGCGACCCGCACCGCTGCCGCCGGTCCCAGAGGATGCCCCCGCAGAGCTTGTGGGTGCTGCGCAACCATCCCCGCAGCAGCAGCAGCTGCTGCCGCTGCCGCCGGCCGACATGCAGGGCAGCGCAGCAGCAGCGCCACCCACAGCGGGCGCAGAGTTGATGGAGGACACGCCCGGGCCGTCCGGGCTGGCGGCCAGGTCAACACGTAGCAAGCGAGGAGCATCAGCGCAACGGCGACAGCGGCAGCAGGCCGCGCTGCACGCCCCGCCTGCTGAGGACGAGGCACGCGACCCGCCACCCCAGCTGCAGCAGCAAGGGCCGGGCGGCATGAGCCCTCCTGGAGCTGAAGACAGCCTCAGAGGCGGTGATGGGAGCGCTTCCCGATCACACCTGCAGCTGAGGCGCTCCGACCGGCTGCCAGGCAGCGCCCAAGAGACCGTGCGCCCCAAAACGCGTGCAGCAGCACGTGCTGGCCATGCCAATGGTGCTGCTTCTGAAGCCGGGGCGGTTGAGGTGGCGGCGGCGGTGCAGGGCAGGGGGGAGGCGGGGCGCGCTCCCACTCCACAGAGTAACACCTCTCCTGGTGAGAGTCAGCAGCGGCGTGATGGCTCGCTGCTCCGAAGGACCCTGCTGAAGAACCTGCCAGCTAGCCAGCAGCAGCAGCAGCAGGTGTCTCCACCGCAGCAGCAGGCGTCAGAGCCTGCCAGCCAGCTGAGAGCCGGTGCTGCCAGGCGCCACACGCGTAGCAGCCAACACGGCAACGCGAATCAGACGTCCCCGGCCGGGCAGGAGCCACAGCAACCGCAGCAAGGGGGGTCGCCGCAGCAGGGCTCTGAGGTAGCGGTTGAAACCTCGGCGGCCGGCGGCAGGAGACCATCACGCAGGCAGCGCGGAGAGGCGCAGCAGGCGCAACACGCCGAGCAGGAGCAACCGAGCCAAGCAAAGCTGGTTGCGGGTTCGCCGCCTGACATGTCACAGCCGGCCAGTGACACTGCAACGGCAGGCACCGGGCGGCAGACGCGCGGCAGACAGCAGCGGGCTAAGTGTGGGCTGGAGCGGGTGTCCGAGGCGGAGGAGGGGCCGCAGGCGCCGCTGGCCGGCAGCAGCCCGCCCGGCACCGCCGCAGCAGCAGCGGATGGCGGCAAGGCCAGCAAGCGGGCAAAACGGCGGTAGAGCCTTAGCGCTGGCAGCGCGCGCTGAGCCTTCAGGTGGCTGCTTGTTTTGCTGGCTACGCGGTGCGCTCTTGGACTATGTGAACAAGCTGCATCCGATCGGAACGCAACAATGACGTTTGTATTTGCCCTGCAAGTGCGTTTGGACTGAGGCTCTTGCTTGGACCATACATCTCCGTACATCTCCTAAGACCATACCTCTCGTGTCTCTTGGTAGTAGGACACCGTAGCGATCGTGCAACATCTGAGCTGACACCTTGTTGTGCCACTACCGGTATGTGTTCAGGCTCTGCGGTGCGCTTTGCATGATCACCAACTAGTGAGAAGTAGCACCCAAGGCCGCGTAGCGCACACCGCGCGCCACGCGAACCTTGACAACAGGCGAGCAGGCACGTTGATTGCCTGAACGCGCCTCACACCTTCTCAGCAGTGCCACCAAGAACCTTGTGAGTGGCTGTTTCCCATGTATGTACGTACCATTGCATTGTTTCCAGCGTTGGGGCCGGCCTGGCATTGTCTGTGTATCGCATGGCGTTGGGGCATGAGTATTGGACATGACTTGCTGAGCTGGGCCCACCTCGACAAATCCGATCGGCGATGCACACCCAATGCTTTCTTGTCTCTTGTTACCGGTATGAGGGACTGTACATGCATCAACAAGCACTGTGATGCTGCCGACCCAAGTTTATATACGATATTACGGTGTGTCACATGTGACATGTCCTGTGTTGTTACATCAGGATAGCCATGTGGCCTTGATGTGGCATACATATGTGAACACTGAACATGCGGTGTACCAGAGCCATGCAATATGTGTTAGCGATGGATTTCCCGATGTTAACAAGCATTCCATTTCTTGGGCTGTGCGTGTGAGGTAGCGCTGTGGTCACTGCCTGAGCGCTGCTACAACAGAGCGTGCCACCACTAATGTGCCTCGTCAGCGTCAACACACCATGGTCCCCATTGTTCCTGGGTGGCATGCACTGTTCACTCAGCAGCGTTGTGCCCACGCGTGAGTCTCCCTCTGCTCATGCATGGCAGTGCGGGTGGCAGGGGAGTAGCGGACGCATCCGTGCGCAGTACGACACAGCGGTACACGTGCACGGAGGCCCTGCTGCTGCTGACGAGAGTTCAGGTCTAGAGAGGTCAGTACTCGGGAGTCGGGACTCCACAGGCAACCTGACAGGCAACATGACGCAATAGAACAGCGCATTTATTACACTGGTCCAGTGCAGCGCCTTCCTGTCGTCATCCCTGTGCACTTTGCAAGGTACAACAAGCATGCACCACTGTGCAAATACACTGGCAGTAGGCAGACCGGGGCACCGGGATGCGCGGTTGTACACAGCGAATCAGTGTTGAGGAGTGCGTGGAGATTTGAGACCGACCAGCGGGTAAGCTGTGGGTCGGGTTCGTGTGTGGAATGCAGGTCTGCTGCTGCTGCACAGACAGCATCGTTGGCATGCTGGCAGAATGGAACATGCTCAGGCAGAGTGTGCATAGGTTAACGTACATACACGGAAACAGTGTGTGGTGTGCACTGCACATCGCCATCACTCGAGCCAAGCCACGGCTCGAGGCCCAGTGTTAAATGTTGCACATGCAACATGCCTGCAGCATGCCTCCACACAACACATCCAAGGTTGCACCAACCCTGCCGTCCATCAACTATAGTACTGCCGTACCATTTTATACCTGCCAAACTGGTGTGCATCAAAATGTGGTAAAAAGCCCAAAGTCCACAGAAACCACTCACACACAAGGCAACATCAATTCAACGTATCGCATGCAAATCCCTGTTCTCACTGCGTTCAAACTGCCAAGGGTTGGTGCACAGCGTACTCGCCGACTCAACCTCGTCGCAAATGTGTGAGGGGCACGACAGCCGAGGGTTGGCCACGCCCCAAGTGGAGCAGCAATACGACTTCAGTATGCAATCTCAGGGGCCTTATAAAGCATTTCGCTAAACAAGCATGGGTGACTCCATATTGTGTGCATTGGTGACTCCCAATTCATCGGACAGCAACCGACGGCGGGCCACGTGCAGGGCAACACAACCCTCCAGTGCAACACAACAACAGGGAACAATCAGAAGTTATTCAGTCCTCAACAGAAATAGAACGATCCAGGGGCGAAAAACACTGCAGGTTTTGGAGCAAGCCAGCCCAAGCTCACGTGCTGCCCGCGATGCGCACGAGCAGGTGCGAATCCCACTGAATGCCACCAAAGCCTCGCCTCCTCATATCCGTCAGGTACCCATTCCTCGGCCCGAGTATGGGGTTGATATTCAGGAGCTCCTGTGAGTTGAGCATCTCATTGACTTTGGCCTCAAACCACTGCGGCAGTTGACCAGAAAGCAGTGCACCCTCCACCTCGGCGTCAAACAACCGCTTGGCCGTGGCCACGGCCTGGTGAGCATCACCGCGGCCATGCCTAACACTCGCTCTATACATTATCAGCTGTATGGACGCGCTCCAAACTTGTTGCCAACACCCGTAAACTAAAGCGCCGATGGGCATGGAAGAAGCAGACATGTGGAACTGATTGGACTGATCCATTTTTATGCCAAAGAGCGCTTCGATATCCTCTGAAGGGTACATGTCGCTCTCCAGGGAAGAAGCAAGCTGCTGAGAAGCCCTGCGCGCCAGCGATTGTCTGAGCGGCAGAGGCACAACGCCAGGAGCCTGTGCTGGCTGCGGTCCCTGCCTCTGAACGGGGGCAACACTGCTTGGAGTAGCGGGCTGCGCAGGGCGCATGTTTGAGGGCTTGACGTTGACCCCGGCTGGAAACGCTTGCACTGCAAAGGGGGGCCGAAGGAGGACGACGTTCTGCCGCCCTTGACCGTCCAAGCTGCTGACAACCTTCCCCTGCGCTCCGTTTAATTCTGGGGCGGACTTGAGTCCAAAGAGGCTGACAACGGCACCAACAGCGAGCGCCATAATGGCTCGGCAGAACCGGTGAAACCGTGTATCGCACCGGAAAAGTGCAGGCAACTGCACCGGTGTATACGAGGCCGGAATATGTTATGTATGTTATATACTTTGAGGAGTGCTTCCTGACTGATCTGAATTTGTGATGTGCCTCCCATCCACCCAGTACCCAGTACGTCCTCCTCGCTCTGCACCCCCCTCCCACCCTACTGGGTACTGGGTACTGGGTATTACATCGGTCGGAACCCGTGAGTGCGAACCACAGGCGAGAGCGCCAACGCCTTCCATGTGAGAATAACAGGCGATTATGCAACGGATAGACGATGATGGGGCGTCTGCTCTTTGCCGTGGGTGTTGTTGCTGGCGTTTCCATCGCAGGACGCGCGGCAAACATGACCGACAGACCACATACCTACCATCGCAGCTGTGCACCCTCAGCATTCCGTCTGCAATTCCTGCTGAAATCTCCTTGTAATGTATTGCATCGGGACACGCCGGGGCGTAGGACGCACATACGGGCATACGTTCATGATGCCCAGATAGACGACATACATGCACTTAGATATGTCGGTGGCAACGGATCACTGCGTGCTAAACCACTCATGCGTGGGAGCAATCTGGAACCAAGATGACCCGATGCGGCTGCTCTCCTTGCAGCGACATGCTACCAGCAGGCGGGGCAGAAGGATGGAGAGCAGCGAGTGAGGCCCGGTGAGTGTCATGACTCATGATGACCATGATATGAGTAAAGGTTGACGGCTGGAGGATGAGGGGTTCCAGTGCTTGTTGCGGTACTGCATGGGTGACGTCTGCCGCACCCTTGCTGTCGATGTGCGCCTGGAGTGGAGGGAGCGATGGCCATGCCGCTCGCATGCGCCTGACCGTTGCAGCTGGCGCAGCCTGATTAGTGTGATGCGACCGCAGCTACATTGTCGGCATGTGACAGGTCGCTGAGGCAGGCAACCGCAGCCAGTGCGTTCCGACGAGCGACAGCCCTGAGCGCTTGTGTGGTATGTCTTTGGTATGTTACATCAGGAGTGTGTCGGCCAAAAGGACCATGCTCCTCCAGCTGGGGACCAGAAGACAGGGAATCGGCTTAACAGCCTAGGCACATGGCGTGCCGAAGAGCCACAAGGGCTCAGCGCACATCAGCATCATGCAGGGTCATGCAGGGAGCGCTGGTGTATGCTCGTCAACCGCCAATCCTATGGGCTACAAGCGCCACTGCTTCATGCATGCATGGCCGAAGGCCCAGTGCAGCGGCATACGGTGGCATGCTCTCCAGTCTCACGCAGCTGGTTGAGCGCTCGAGTCCAAGGGAGTGAGTGATAGACCGCGTGGGATGGCTTGTGGGTGCAGGGCGCAGGACCAGCCGCCGGGGCTGAAGCGAAGGGCGCGTCGATGGCTGCTGTTGTTGTTTGCACTTGGTCAGCCAGCCAGAGGCCCAAGGCCGCCCTCGAGGGCGGTTCAGAGAAGGCTCGCATGCATGGGAGAGTGGAGGGGGGGAGGGGAGGGGGTGGATGGCAGGCAGGGTCAGGCAATGACGGTAGCTGACTGGCGCCTGATGTTTGTGTGCAGGACACACGCGGCAGCGTGGGCAACAGGGCGCCGGGACGCAACGTCACTCTCGCGTGCAAGCAGCAAGGTGGCGGCGGCTGCGCCAATTGCCCTGGGAGGGCAGACCCTCCCGCCAGTGTGGGTATACATGTGGTGTGCAGCAGTGGACAAGTGGCAGCATGTGTGAAGCAGGGCGCACATGCACCAAACTCCCGCCCTGATCCAGGCATGCGCCCTCAGCATGTGAAGCCCGCATGTGCAGTTGCTCCGATCCCGCCCCTACGTTCCTCGGCTGTCAGCGCCAATCAATGTGATACCGAAATACCCAAGCTCCTTACAATCCGTACAGTGCATTAAGGTTCTCAGCTTTGTCATTATCTTATATGGATTGACACTCTTGATGTAGTAGCGGCAGAAGCGCCCTTCTGGTTTTGCATCTGTGTTCACGTGTGTCCCTGCGCAACCAGGCAGGTAAAACAGTTTGCCAGCAGATGGCGCTCCGCTGCTGCGCTTTGCTGGCAGCAATACTACTCAGCCTTACTGCAGGTGCTCAGTGATACAACGTGAGCCATGGCGACAGCACCAGCTGGGGCCAGCAAGGCGGCTGCCGCAGTGGACAGCACCAAGACCGCTGCGACCAAAGTGTCGGAATGCGTCGTGCTGTTTGCAACCGACCAGCAGCTGCTGGAGCACTCGGGCGGTCCTCAACCCCCAGGGATGCTGAGCTTGGACCAGCTGACAGGGGTTTGCTGCAAGCCCACCACTGCGCTCGACAAGGTGGAGTTGATATGCTAGGCCTGTCGCTGTCGGCGGGGCAGGAGGAGAAAGCAGAAGGAGCAGTGCCAACCCCACCCCGGCGTGTAACAATTGCTTTTGCTCATCTTTGGAACTGCGCACAGGTCCTGCGTGCATGCCTGACGCACAAGTCGATCAGCTTGCCAAAAGCGTGCAGCACGTCGCTGGAGCCGCTGCTGGAGTCTAGGGAGGTGTGGGCCTGCAGAGCCAAGCAGGCAGGCTCGCATTTCAGTGGTTACACCAGCCTGCGCCCCTCTTTCGCCCTGGACAAGCGGCATGCATCCAGCACACTGCGAACGCTGTCAGCAGACCTTGGCCAACAGTACGTCGGGAGCGTTGACCTGGTAGTCCTGTTCATACTGGAGGATGAACTGCGTCGTGCAGTGGAGGCGATTCGGAAAGGCACTCCTGCGTCTACGACAGCAGAGCGGATCGACAGCATGCTGGTGCTCCTGAAAACGTTCGACGGCACAACTGGCACTTTCCCGCTCAAGTTTTGTGGATACGCGTGGCTTCGACCATCAACCAAACTGCAGGTCAGGGGAGCAAATGACGACTGGGCTTCTGCTCACTGTGTACTGACACCCTCCTGCTGCAGGCAGGCAGGCACGTGCGCAGCACACAGCACACAGCACACTCAGCAGCGTGGCCAGGAGCAGGCCTGCGCTTATGACCAGCATGAAACCGCCTGTCTGGCGATGAGTGGTCCGCCTGTACGATATCAGGATGGTTCAAGGGCTCCTGGTGACTGCAACCGTGTTGTTGACCGTAGCCTTGATGATAACTCACTGCCGCAGCTGGACTTCCGATGCACGCCGGGAACCGCCTGCGCCCAAACCACCTGCATGTCATGATTGCACCCAATGTGGCTTGCAAGGGTGTATGTGCTCTGTTCAACAAGCGCCTGCCTAGCAGGTGTCGTTCCGCCTGGCCTCAACACCATCATCGCATTTTTGGTTCAACACCATCCATCTGTCCGGCATGCCCCCGGAAAACGTACGCGTTTCATAGCGCCCGCCCAAACAAGTATGCAGCCAGTATGCAGCCAGTATGCAGCCAACACCTAAAGCGTGGTGTCAGTGCAAACCCACAGGACGCCGCCAGGCTGCTGGGCACTCGCGCGGGGTTCGCCAAGTCCGCCGCTGTGGAGCTATGGCTCGAGACGGACCGCGGGTGCACCATACCACGCACGGAGTCGGCCACTGTTGCCAAGCTCGACCGATCCACCACGCTGCAGGGCAGCCACGTGTCGGTGCGTGTGTGTGTGCGAGAGTGCTTTGCAAGTAGTAGGAAGGTTGCAAGGTTGCCCTTCTCTGCATGCGTGCTCCGCGAGCCTGCAACTGGGGCTGAACCCTTGTGGAGTAACTCGCCGCTTTCGGTTCCCGCAGGCAAGGAAGGGTATTAAGCACGGGTAGATGGCATGCTGACAAGAGCAAGGAACTGCATGATGCCCCTGTGCAATGCATGAAGTATTCCAAGGCAAGGGAGGGTGTGTGTGTGCCATATGCAGATATGCTAGCATGTAGCTCATCAAGGCGTGATGATGGCATGACGTGTCACGTGTGGCTGTAGCATACCAGCACAACAGCATGAAAGCAAGCATCCCCTGACCGCACCACGTGTGTGCATGTATGCCCTAGGTAAGGGTCAATTCACGTATAGTTTGGATTAGGATTTTGACCAGGTTAGGATTAGGATTTCTTGAGAAATCCTAGTCCTGGTCAGAACCATGTTCACATATGTAATCCTAGGCGGAAACCACCTCTAATCCTAAACGCACACCGCTGGCGACCACATGCGACAAATGACGGCGTCCTGGCCCTGTCCTCTGAAGCGCAGCTCGCATCAGCATCACAGTAGCGCCACAGCAGTTGCTGACTGGGCGTCGTGTCCATGCAATGACGGCGAATACACTGCTGGCTTAACATGCTCGGTGTTGTTGCTTGGTGCTTGTTGCTTGACTCGCGCCTGCGAGCGTTTCTGGTCCTCATCTGAGGGGAGTGTGGGCCTCGGCTAGAAAGCTCCAAATGTAAACATTTGAATGTGTATCTAAATCATTCCGGCGCGCCCCCGCATGCAGGACGGCGACATCATCATCGTGTCCAAGGCCAAGCCCGACCGCAGCCTGGCGCCGCACATTCAGAGCCCCGACGCGTGGATCGCCTACGTCACCGCGGGCACCCGCCTGCTGGGTGGAGCCACGCTGGGCGAGCCCTTTGCGCTGCTGGCGGCGTCGGCACTCCAGCTGCCGCTTACAGACGTGACGGAGGACCTCGACAGGGAGTACGGCGGGCTGCGGCGGTACCTGTCTGCGGGCGACGGCAACGCGTTTGCGGAGGAACGGCGCCGTCGGCGGCAGCGGCTTCAACCTGGGGATGAGCAGCCCAGGGTGTTCGCGCTGCAGGCGCACATCAGGTGGGTGACAGCCGGCACGCCACTTCACGTGCCTTGCCGCCTCGCACCGCAAAGGCACGGCCTCGTGG
>BDDA01000103.1:0-25093 GCA_001662385.1 Chlamydomonas asymmetrica
GTGCGCATGCATGTATGTGTGCGCATGCGTGCTTGCATACGCAGCGCATAGACCACCAGCCGCCCTCTGATGCGATGCCGTGTGCACCTGTTGAGGCATGTGTGTCTGGCGGGCTTGCTTGCTTGTTGGTGTGATGAGTGTCGGGGATGTATGTTAGGCAGAATGAGAGACACACATAGGCGCAGACCATGTGACTGACTGGCTTGACACCTTGTGACCTCCTCACCGACCCTTAGGGATGATTGGTTAGGTGAGCACTGAGCAGTCATTGGCCAGCGGAGTGCGTGATGCGGGCCCATGCCCACGCATTGCTCCTCACATACCATCCGGTGGCCTCGCAGGCCATTAGATGATGGGCTCAGACCTCCAACATGCCATCCAGCTGCAGCGCACCACTCCCTTGAAATCAAGGATGCCACTGAGGAGTGGCAGGCCGCTCCGGCATCGCCTGCTGCACACCATCCTGCGCCCACTGCACACTGTCTGGCCTCGGTTCACACCTTGACCTGTGTACGTGCCTGCCACCCAGGACCGTGCCAACCATGCATGACCCAGGGTCCTGAATTTCCCGCTGCGCTTGCCCCCTTCCCCTTCCCCCTGCTAGGCGCGTGCTCAGCATGCACAGCGCGCACATGCGCGTGCACGCGCACCACACACGCATGCTTCGCTTGCATCATCGTGCACGCACATGATTCGCCACGCTCCAACGTACACGGGGTTCCACAACACCAAAACCACGTACACCCCTGCAATTTGTACACCCCTGTAACTTGTACCCTGCGATTGCTGGCTGCATGTGCTTTGCCTGGCTCATTCACGTTTCTACTGTCCGTGCTGTTCGCCTGGGACTGCCCACATGCCAGGTGGTCATACGTACCGCAAAACCAACGCAGATCGCACAGGGTCAGTGCATGTGCACACAAAAGCAGCGAGCTGTATGCATGCAGCAGTGTCGGCAAAGGCTAATGAAATGCCCTTTGTTAGGCGTGCAGCATGACGCACAGCGCGTGCTGCTGATGCGCTGCACACTTGACGTGGTTGATCCTACCTGGTATGTACGATACACAGGCCAGCACCAGGAGAGCATGGGCAGGGAGACTTGCACATGGACCATATCAGCTAACAGCAACAAGAACTGTGCTTGTGGCTGAGGGACAGCCATAGGGCGAAGGACAGGGCAACCCATACGTGAGAGCCGCCCCAACGGTCAACAGCCATCACATGCTGCAAATGCTTTGGCCTGCTGGACGGGACGCCCCCCCCCCAAAACGGCAACCCTCCAACGGACTACTGTCACTGCTTCTAAACAACCCACATGCCGCATGTGCCTCTTCCTCCCCAACACACCCGACAAGCTGGTGAGAACTCCAGCAGCGGCATCTACGTATTCATGGCAATGCGATCAGCAAGTACCGAAACGCTCGCCAGGAATTGGCATGCCTGGTGTTAAACGGCATGCACATACCGTGGCGGTGGGGGACAGCGAAAACCGCAGCCGTAGCAGTGGCAAAGTGGGGGTGCGCCCACCTGCGCTCAACGCCTTCCCTAATAAACACCCAGTATGCAACAATCAGAGCGCCCAATCAGACTGTGGCGCTCTCTGGCGGCCGTGTCTGATCACAACCCTCCCAGCATGCTGATGCGATGGGTTCCAGCTCCCAGGCCAAAGCAACAACCATCCGACGTGGGCGCGAGGGTAACCGTGATCATGGCGTTTATCGAGGCCGTCGCATGCACGTAACGCGGCGCAAATTGTGCAGTGAGCCACACTGACAGCAAGCACGAATTCAAAGCCGGGGAAGTAGTCATGTGCGGTGGAGTTCAAGGGCGTCTGAAACCCGACGAACACGCCGCAGCATGCATGATGCATGTTGCATGTTGAAAAAGCACAAGTATGACACCTTGATTTCGTGGTTAAGCTTACAGCCTTTAACATGAAAGCAGAAAACTAACATGTAGTAACTGCTCATTCCGATCCCTTTGAGCGAGTGCTAGCTCTGTGACAATGGCTGCCGTTTATTGGGAGACCCACAGCAGTCGTGCGCTCGTCACGCAGCAGCGCCTGGAGGACGCACACGTAGAAGACCGGCAGCTTGGGCTCAGCACTGATCAGATCAATCAGCTGAAAAACTTCTTCTGTGGCTGCATACATGAGCTTGCTATGTCGCTCAAGCTCCGTCAGCGCATCGCGGCAACGGCGATCGTTTACTTTCGAAGGGTCTACCTCACGCACAGCTTCTGCAGGACGGACCCACGGCTCATTTATGTGGCTTGCTTATACCTGGCAGCCAAGTCGGAGGAGGCAGTGGTGGTTGCAAAGCACCTTGTCGCCGCTGCCCGCAAGCTGCGAGGCCAAGTGCTCTTTCCTTCGCAATACGACGTCAAGGAGCTGCTCGACGCAGAAGTGGCCTTGTTGGAAGCCCTGGACTTCGTGCTGCTAGTTCACAACCCCTATGTTGACCTACAGCGCCTGCTTCAAGACTGCGGCGCAGCCAAGCAACTGGCGCCCTTAGCGTGGGGCGCGCTCAACGATTCATTCGTCCTCACAAACGTCTGCCTCGTCCACCCACCCTTCATGGTCGCCCTGGCTTGTTTATATCTGGCTTCAGTCGTGTCTGAGTACAACCTGGTTCCCTGGCTCTCTGAGCTGGACAACGTTGACCTGGAGGAGTTGTACCAGTTGACATGCACGTTGCAGCACGCGTACAAAACACGCTTAAACACAACTGTGTTGGGCGAAGCAGAGGCAGCACGCCTGCTTGACCTTCTGCAGAGCTCAGCGGGTGCAGCCAACACCGCTGCGGCGCGGTAGAGGCAGCGCATATATGGTCTGCTCGTCTGGCATTGATATCAAGGTACGGCTTTTGGGGTAGCCCAGGCTTACCACCTTGGGTATCACCGTTTTGCTGCGCCACCAAAGCCCTCTGTTAGGTGCCATCTGGATCAGGCATCCTGTGTGGTGTGTGTCCATCTGTAGGCGAGGGAGCCCGTGCACGCCTTGACCATGGGTGCCAGCCAGGGAGGTGCAGCGTCGCCACGGTGGACTCTCGATGGAAAACCGAAGGTGAGGCAGGGCACTGATGAGCAATCAAGTATGCACGCGCATGGTGGGCACGCCCGCATGCTGGGTGACTGCACCTGCAGCAGAGCGTGCTGCACAGTGCAGGGCACGGATGTAGCTCGTGTGTATATGGTGTATATCGAGGACTTTGCAGGGCGCATATGCGCATGACCCAGGGGCAATGGCCTTTGCAGCTTGTTCCAACGTGCTTGGCAACGTCCTTGGCAACAAGCAGGAGCATCGCTTGTGGGTGGACCTTTGAGGAGGCAGGGCACAAAGCGCATGGGTACCAGCTAGGCACAGCTTTAACCTTGGCTGTGAGGATGCTGCACAGGTGAAATTCCTCATCATCATCAACGCGTGCATTTGTGCGTGAATGTACGTTGCACGAGTACTATTGGATCATCCGGCTTGCGTGCTCTGCGACATACACTCTGTGAGCCTCTGCTTTGCCCCCTGCTGCCGTGCTCATCTCCTGCAACCGCCGCAGGTTGCCCCGCGACGATCGTGAGGCGCAAGAGTTGCAGCAGCGAGCATCCCATCATGCGCTCATAGTTGCGGTTGCAAGGCCGTTGCAGCGGCGGTGTGGCTGCTGGCCATCAACTGCCTGGAGTGGATGTCGCACCATGTGCGTAACAGAACTGATGACAGGCGCAAACGGACTTCATGGCAAAGCGCGCAAGTCATAATGCATATCACTCAGACAGCATATGGTTGCGGCCTTGAACAGTGCCAGGAAGGCTGAGCCTCAGTGGCACAGCGCGCACTCAGGCTTGGCCGCCCTGGCGTTGTTGGAGGTCGCAACCACATACATAACGGAATTGCTGCATGCTCCTTCACTGGTTTTGTCACATCCCGGGCTGCGGTCGGTTGTACTGCAACTATGCATTGCAGATTGCATCAATGGGTCACAAAATCTCATGCAATGCACGCATGATGGTATACTCATGTGGAAGCAATGGCGTCAACCCACTGTTACAGCATATTGCGCAAGCACTGTCATGTTGTAAAGTGCGTGTGTTGCAAGCGAAATCGCTACGCGCCTGCCGGACGCCTCGTACACCCCTCCCAGCACCAGCCCCACAGCCAACAGCGGGGCAAAGCTGGCAGCGTCAAGGTGGTATGCAGAGAACGCAGTTGCACTTATTGAAACCGCAGCCAAAGGCGGCATCGAAGCGCTAAGGGAGCGCTGGAGCAAGCCCCGAAACACCAACTCCTCTGCGGCAGGTCCCAGCGTGACAAGCGACACAACCAACAACAAAAATTCCAACGAGCTTGGCAAAGCGTTTAGTCCTGCCAGCAGCGATGTGGGAGCTCCTGTCCCGGATGAGTCGGCCCCTAAACTTGCGGTCAAGTACGCACACAGGGTACATGCCACTGCCCCAGCCACAACCAGCGCAGCGCTCTGTGCTGGTGACAGCTCTCGTGTTGGTCCACTGGGTTCCAACAGGTTCTTGAGGCTCAGCACTGTCCCTCTCAGCGCTTGGGTTGTTACGTAAAGCGCCAGGAGCAACATGAGGCAGTCCGAAACAAACACCACGCCTGGCACTGGGTACTGCAGCGTTGCGTCTGCTGATGGACCCTGAAGCACAGCTCCAGCTGAGGACACAGTTGCAGCTATGACAGGAGCAAAGCAGATAAACTGGACGGTGGCGACAGTCAACTGCACCGCACGCACGCCAGCCTGCTGGCCAGCTGAGGACGAGGTTGCAGGCAGCTCTGGCGACGCCTGCTGCACGTCATCATTGCCACTGCTATGCGCCTTTGGTGTTAGTTGTGTTGAACCTCCGCCCTGTTGGAAGTTGTGTGTGCGCCGTACACAAGCAGGAACCGCAGCAGGCGCTGCACGGGAGTGACTCAGCGTACGATGCAGGGTTGGATGTGGCCCCCTGTGACCTAGTTGTGACAGTGACATCGCAGTGTGAATGACGTCGAGCCCTTCGTCCCAGGGAATATTACATGTTTACATCGCCTCGCCCGGTGCTGTTCATCAAGCAGATGTTGGTTTCGGGGGCGTGTCGAGCACAAATTTCCAGCCGTGAATTTGCATCATCACCATGCTTGGGCTGACTCGCTGCCTCTGACAGTCTGAGTGCACATCAGGCATGCTGGGCAGGACAGACAAACCGAGGGGCTAGCCTCCATTGCCCCAGACCAAGTGCTGTGCAGTGCCGTCGCTGCACCCTCCCAACACTTCCACCCCCCGCTGTATTGACTGTTCATTGTGTGCAGGGTGTTTCTAGGTGCACACCTGAAGCAAGGGCAGCTTGCAACCAACACCGCACTGAGTGGCAGCGATGCACTCCAGCATGCAGAGGGGCTCGTGTGTTTCTGCAGCTGCGCCGGCGCGCTTGCCTGTGCTGCTGCTCCTGCTGCTCAGCATTATCATCGGCTCCACAGCGCCGCTGGCACAGGCCACTCGCATCCCAGGTGACACCTGCTTGATTTTGCTGCAACTCCGTGTCAGCAGTTGCTGCTGTACTCCTTGGCAAGCGTGAAGTGTCCTTGGTTGGCAGAGGTCTGGAATCAATCCGGTCAGACTGTGTTCATGTACTGCAAGCATGTGCAAAATGCAACAGCCTGCCTGGTACAGTGAAGCGCAATGTGACATCTGGGGAGGCATTCACAGGCAGGAAGCTTGCTGCCGCATGCACAATCACGCTCACAATGCCACGCTCGGCACCAGAGTCCCGTGAGGGGACTCGCGCTGTCCCAAGATGCATGCGCAAACCGTCAATGCAAGTGGCGACACGATGGCGCATTGTACTGCTTATCTTGCAGGCGGACGCTCTACCTCTGAGGGCGCCCGCTGCTGCCGCAGCGGGCGCAAGCTGCTGTGGGGCGAGTGGCGGCAGGCGGCTGCCGACTATCTGCTGGCTGCTGCATTGCTCAAGAGCAGTTCAGCAGGCACCACCACATTGTCAGCAGTGCCGTCATCGTCAGCGGCGGCAGCGGCAGCGGCAGCGGCAGCAGGCTCCAGCTCGTCAGGGGCTTCAGCTGCTGCAGCAGCAGCAGCAGCAGCAGCAGCTGCCGCTGGCAGCAGCGGCATCTCCAGCCGCATCGCCAGAACCCCCTCCTACGGTGCTGCCAGCGCTGCCGCCTCCGCCTCGGCGGCTGCCCTGACCCCGGCCGCGGCAGCGGCGGCGGCAGCTGCAGCAGCCACCGCCGCAGCTGCCACGTACGCCCAAGCATCGGGGGCAGCATCAGCATCAGCGCAGGCGTCCGCAACTGCGGTTTCAGCCGGCGGTGTGGCAGTCGCTCAGGCATCAGCTGAGGCGCGTGCGGCGACAGCTGCTGTGCCTGCTGTCGCCCCACCAAGCGCGCCGCCCCCACTTGTGCAGCCGGTGACCGCCGCTCCTGCTCCACCAGTGCCAGTCGTCCGCTCACCCTCCCCGTCACCAGCTGGAGCACTGCCAACACGCCCCACGCCTTCTGTTTCTCCCACACCGGCGCAGCGTGCTTCTGGCCCCACCGGTGCGACCCTTGGCGAAGCACAGCCGCTGAATGCACAGAGGACTGGAAGGTAGCCATTCATGTCCGAACGTTGCCCTTGCATAGTGCAAGCACTACGTCTGGCGAAATGTGCCCTCCTCTTCCCCCTTGGCCCTCATCTGTGGTGAGCATGCATGGGCGGTCCCACCGATATCCTCTGTTCAGCTGCAACACACCATACCGAGGCCTGCAGAATGTGTCCTCAGCAGTCCTATGAATGTCCTATGAATGCTGTGCACACGCATTTCAGCGTTGATACAATCCAGGAATGTTGGATGCGCTGCGGCAAACGGTGATGACCGGAAAGGTGTGCATGCCATGGGGCCCTGTATTGTCCCGTACCCAGACGACCTGGTGCACGTCAGGGACTGCTGCATCTGTTTGATTGCGAGAAGAGACAGCACTCTTGCTGTTGATCGGTAGCGGACCCCACACACGAATTGACGCATGCACCCACACACGTGTCGCGGCTGCAGCGCCTGCTGCTGCTGCTGTGCATGCATGTAATCAACACACTCCGGCGCCACGACGCTCGCTGGCCTGGCACGCTGGGTGGCGGAGAAACAGACAGTGGGCGAACGCGAAGCGTTAACAGACTCATCTCTTTACGCCAGCATGGCACTCTTGCATGTCTTGAGCAGTCCCTGCCGTCCCAACCTCTGATTACATTTTACAACACCGCGCGGCCCCCTGCGCCTGTGCGCTCGCGCAGCTGCCACACAACAAGCCCTCTGAGGCGAGTGCTTAGTCAAGTATGTGTCGGTCGAACAGCCCAGCGCATGCTCCCTGAATTGGGGACCAGGAGGCAGAAGTGCTAGCTAGCTGTCGCCGTCTGCCAGCCATGCATATGGTGCCATGCAAGCGCATGGGAGCCTTTAGCACCGCTGCCGCTGCGGTCGACCCCAATGCGCAAGCCTCAAGGTGCAGCCGAAGAGGGCATGTGATTGTCCATCGGCGCAAAACAAGGATGCTGCCGATCCTTCCTCCTCGCATGCATGCAACACAAACCATATGGGCCATAGGCCTCAGGCAAGCACCTGGCAAGTTGACACTACGGCATGAAGGTTATCACCCCGCACCTAGGCAATTGTTTGCGGGCGCCTGGGTCGGTACTGCACGTGCAGCATACAGTTTGTGCGCACCCAGCACTGGTTGGCATTCATCAATCCTGCTTAACGCATCTACCCTGGCAGCACGGCAAGGCGAAAAGTTTCCTAGACACATCAACGTGCCTGGACAGCAACACCTTCAACAGAGAGTTTCGGAAGCTGGGACGGGTCCCTGGGGAGTGAAGTCAACGTCAGACGGCATGAGCCGGGACAGGCGCTTGGCAAATGTATAGCGGTGTACGGTAAAAATGTGGTTGGAAATCGGCAAGCCAGCAGGGCAAGACATGAGGGCCGTACGCATATATATGCGGCATGCAATTGGCTGTGGGTGATTGGAATTAGAGTGATCTGGTGCTTCCAGGAGGTATGCATTAGGCAGGAGGCGCAAAGATCAGGCCGTCCGGGGGCTGTGCAGGGAGGGAGGGAGGGGGAATTGTCACGCCTTGCGGCGGCCGCGCAGCGGCCCTCAAGCAGAAGAATCGAGGCATGATTGCGTGAACCTACTGGCTCACCACCACCGCCACCACGTGCCGGAGACAAGGCGCTCGCAAACGCATGCGCACAATGCATGCTGCTGCGATATGTATACGGTATATGTGCACTGGTAATGATGCTGGCGTCTGTCTGGCGCGTAAGGACATGCACAACAAGAACGTATCTATCAAATTGTGGATGATGAATGATGATGCTGGTGGGTGTTGGTGAAAGCACGTTGCGGGGGTTGTGAGGGGTGGTGGTCTGGATGGCATGCTGTCGCCAGCAGCAGGGAGGGGCAAAACGGACGGGAAAGCTTGGGCTCAGCCATGCAAACATGCAGCGGGAGCGAGCATGAGCTGCATGCTGCCTGCATGCATGCACAAGCATGCCCGGCACTGAGCATACGGTAATGTACATCGGGTTGGTGTGCAAGACAGACGCGAGGAACGCTGGAAGCAATGTGCTGTGAGCAGCACCTAAGCGAATTGGCAGACGATGCTGGGTGTTCTCAGGAGCCTGGCGGCATAGGTTGTCGCCGATCGATCAACGATCGGTAGATGTCATGTTCGGCCAGGTTTCAAATTTGACTAGAAGCTGAGCACCGGGAGCGCGACCGACAAACAAACACAAGGTATAATGTAAGATACGCTAGTGGGGTGGGGGATGACTCGGATGGGTGGGTCCGTGGGTGACACCACTGCCAGTAAGGTACTGCGTCATGGTCAGCAATTAGAAAAAACATAACAACGCGGGGCTATCAGGCAGCAGCAGCAGCTTAGCGGCCCGTGCCATATGTGTACAAGCAGGCACGCCAAGTCATAGACTGCAGTCTTCCAGGATGCAAGGCAGATGCATTATCCAGGCGTTCACAGTGCTGCATCAGCCAGCAGGTGGTATCCCCTTTCCCCACCAGCAGTGCCAGCGTCGCGTGTGAGCGTGTGCCCTACAGGCTGACGCCCGCGCCCTCACACACGATCTCGATGTCTGGGCCGTACAGCACGAAGAGGGGCTCCCAGGCTGCGAGGTCGAGCGCGGAGCTGCCGGCAGGCAACTCGTGCAGTGTGCAGTATGAGCCCATGCCCTGCCCGAGGTGGTGCACCCTGCCAATGAGCTCGTCCGTGTGGCTGGAGGTTCCCCGCCATATCAACTTGCCTGTGGCCTGCACACTCCTCACGCACTCTATGTACCGTCGGCCTGCCGCTGGCGTGGCCACAACGCCGACCCAGAACTGGTCCGGCAGCACAACGGCCAGCTTGACAGCAAATCGCAGGCCGCTGTGTGCCACGGGCTCGCCTTCCAGGTGAAAGTTTCCGCTTTTGCCATGGGGATTGTCGTGTAAGTCCTCCTTTGCCACAGCCAGCGCAGCCTTGAGCTGCATCCTGCGCCACACAAGCATGGCAGGTGCGGCCTCAGGGGAGGTAGGAGGAGCGTAGTGGGGAGGTAGGAGGAGCGTACCATAGAGGCTGGGCAGGCGAAGAACAAGACATAATAAGCAGCGGTTCTGTGCAGTTGCAAGGCAAGAAGGGGGCACCTGTTGAACGATAGCCGTGGAGAGCTGATTGGAAAGGTAGACTCCGGGCGTGCACCCAAGCACCACGCAGGCGGCATATCTGCCTGCATCACCCTCCGCACTGCCTCTCCAGCGTTCTGCCATCTGAGCAGAAGGGCCCATTGCTTTGCGTCCAGTTGCGACCATACATGGCTCGGCAGGACCGTCGTGAGGTACAGAGGGCTGATGCAGGGGAAACGGATGGATGATACGAGGGTCTCTATGTTAGAGGTGCGGGACTTTTTAACTTTCGCATTTGCGTACTCGGACACAAGGAGAGCCACAGTGTCTTCGCTGTCAGTCTTCAGACCGTCAAAGCGTGACAGCCAGTGCGTGAACAAAAAGAAAGGGAGCTCCATCAGCAGTGAGTGTCTGTGCTTATCGTTGGCAACTTCCAGTGCATCGCCCAGCACATCTTCCACAGCGCTGACGACTTCTGCCGAGCCGTGTAACAGGCTGACGAGAATCTTCAACCGATCAACGCTCAACGCGATCACGTTTGCTGCCCAGGCAGACTCCAGCTGACGCTCCTTGACAAACTTAAGAGCACTGCGAGCCACGCTTGGGCTCACGCTTTCATCGAGGGTCCCGCTCCAAGCAACGAGTGCTGCAGTGGTTAATGAATGCGCCTGCAGGCGGTCGGCGACCGCCAGCAAGGCCAGAACGCCTATGCTGTCAAGCTTGGGCACCCTCTGCGTGTAGAAAAACTGAATGAGGTGCTCCACAGCTGCATATTCTTGAGCATCGCTGACTGTCAGGTTAAACGAGAGACGCGGTATGACGTTTGAATCCACATCTTCACGTGCGCTATCTGTCCAGCGCAGCACCTCAGCTTTGAAGTACTCTGAGTTGGCGGCAAGCACTGCAGAGTTGAGGTAGAAGCGCCGGCAAATCTTCTTGCGTGCTGGGGCAGAACCTGCTTGCTCAACCGTTGCTTCATCTCCGTCTGGGCTGCTACAGTCAATTGCTATGCTCAACGTGCAGTCAGAGAGCTGCCTGTTGTCCAGCAGGAACTCAAAGTCAGCCATGCTGTGTGACGGGAGCCACGTTGATATTACTCTGCCCTTCCTGGCAGCCCAACACTCTACTCTGGCCTCGACTCGAGTGACGGAATCGGGTGGAGGGTCTGGCGCTGGTTCCAGTAAGAATGGTTCAACCTAATGTTCATAGCTCATAGGCATGATCGAGTTAAGACATGGACCATCGAAGACCGTCAATGTGGTTACACGTATACACGGGCTCACCTGTGGAGGCCACGAGCTCAGCAGCGGTACACCGGTGAAAATAGCAGCAACCGGCTGCACCAGCGGCGTGCCAGCAGAGAACATACCTCAAACAACACGTATGTGCCACCTGCGCAAAACGATGTGCAGCTGCGCTCTGCCAAACTGATAGTCGTTCGCGTGGAGGTTAACCAGGGTTTAAAGCGGCCATCTGATCGTAGGAGCAGCAAAGACGTGTAAACCAGAGGTCAGTGATGCTCCCAGTGAGGCCTGTTGGTTTCAGGGTGGTTCGTGCCAGCGAGGTGCTTGAGACCGATTCACGTGCATCGCATGGAATGTCAACAGGCCGCTATACTGCCAAAGAGTGACACCACCGGCGAAGCACACAACGCACACAACGCACGCAGTAATGGAACAGCAACTGAACCACAAGTATGACGCCCCGAGCCAACAAGCACGGTCTCCGGCTCTATGCCTTGCAGGCCTGCCCTAGCGTGCTTTAGTCCGTGCCTTGGTCCCTGACACGTGCTTCGAAGATTTGCTGAAGTTGGCTGTGGAGGTGGATTGCGTTTTGGCTGGACGTTGATACGCCGTTGCTTGACGTGCAGTCCCTTGGAGACGTACTCGTATGGGTTTGGTCCGCCGCTTGCGGAACCTGTCCAGGCATTCACAAGCTCATGCTTAGCGCAGGCACAGTCTGGCGCAGCGTGAAAAGACCACAACGCATGCACCATAGCAAAACAAGGGCTACTGGTGCACACAATAACCTTGCTGTCAGGATGGACCAGGGCCTTGTCGCGGGCACGATATGCACAGCCTAAGCGTTGAGCATTGGTGCAGCGTGCAGGGTGTCTGTGCACTGGCCTGCACATCTTTACAACTTCCCCTGACACCCACCTGAGTTGCAGCAACATCTGCTCCTGCGGCAGGGAGGTCCGACCGCCCCGTGGCCCAAGCTCGTCATGCTGCAGCCTCGTCCGCACCCTGCGCGCCGCGGCCCGCAGCCACGCGTAATCCCTGGCAACACGCTGGGGCAGCGGTTCCCTGCCTCCTGCGGTGCTGCTCGCCGCCGAGCTCGACGCTGCACTCGGCCGCTCACGCAGCTCGCCCTTGCGTTGCGGCTGGCCGCCTGCGGGCGCGGGCGGGCCAGCTGCGATGGCCCTGGAGCCACCACGTCGTCCAGCGGCTGCCCGCGCGGTTTCAGCCTTGCGTTGGGTCGAGACGTGCCTGTCCAGCTTGGCGCGGCGTGTGATGCTGCGCCGCCGCAGCCCCATCAGCGCGGAGGCTGCGTGGCTGCGGCGGGCCGCCCGCAGGCGCAGGAAGTAAAGGCGGGCGCGAATGCCGCGTCGCGCCCTGCGTGCAGCAAGATCACATGCAAGATAAATACACAAAACCGTTTTCGAAGAGCATGCGGTGAAATCAGTGCCTGAGCACTGTCAGACGTGGTGTGCATGATGCACGGTATGTCAGACGGGGCACAGGGACCATTACGAGGTGGACACGCAAAGCGGATTGAGTTACTGTGGACGCCATGGGCAGCTTGCAGTGGGCCAAGTGCATGGTATAAAGCACATTGCAGTAGCAACGGGGGAGCGGCGTCGCCGGCAGCGTGCGCACGACGCGGCAGCGGTGATCCGGGGTGCCGCTGCGCATCGCGTCAAGGGCCATGCCAAACTGGACAGCCACGGCAAGCGCCGCCGCACGAGGCCGGGGCGGACCGCAGGCTGAGCGAGCCACAGGAGCATCCGCAGCGCAGCACGTGCAGTGCTCAGCTCGCAACGCTGCACAGTGCTTTTGCCACGCATGGCAAGCCCAGCGTTGCTGTGGGCCTGGCATGCGGCAACGCCGAGAAGTGCTGCCGTATGCCAACGTTATGGTATGTTACATACTTACATCAGGAGCGCGTCGGCCAAACAGCCCATGCGGCCCCCAGATGGAGACCACCACCCTAGGCACACAGCGTGCTAGAGGACCACAGGGGCTCGGTGCAGCCCATCGTGCACCACAGTGTGTGGGTTGATGCATGAGAGTATGACTCACTGTGAGCTGAGGCTGGCTTGCAGCGTCTCCACGTGGTCCCGCATGCGCCACTGCCAGTCGCTGGAGGGCGCGGGCAGGCCGCGCAGGTTCACCAGCCCGTCCAGCAGCGAAGTCACGCCGCGCACCGTCATGCCCGGCAGCAGCCTCTGCGCCGCCAGCCGGGGGCAAGCACACAAAAGGGGAGCCAAGCCAGACGATAAGAAATGAAGAACACAAGCACCCGGATGCGCATGGACGTGCTTGTGGCAGCATGTATTCGGGACAAGCGAGGGGCACGGTGAGGCAACACACACTGCTCAGCGATGGGTTCTCCCGCAGGGTTCTCCACTTCTCTTCATTGAGGGAATCGGCTGCATCAACATGCGCCACACCAACGCACCAATGTGAGGCGCAGAAGCTTTGCCAGCAGCGCCCTGCTGGGGACCACGCGCAGGCGCGCCAAGGAGTAAACGATAAGCGACAGCTCCTGGGCGGTCAACGGGCGCAGCTGCACCGTGCCGGACTGGCGCAGGATGCCGGCCGCTGGGCGCGCCGCCTGCCCGCTACCGCTGCTGCTGGGCTGCTCCGAGACCGCACCAGCGCTGGTGGTGGTGCTGGGGTATGCGCGTACGGCGGTGGTGTGGCCGACTGCATCTGCTGTGGTGCTGCTGTTAACGCCTGCAGTGCTGGTGGCAGCACCGCCGCTCGCCTCAGGCTGCTGGGTGCGTGCTGCTGTCGGTCGCAGCGGGGGAGGTATGATGGCGGCGGTCGTGCTGCTGTTGCTGACTGTCGCGCTGGTGGCAGCACCGTTGCTGGCCCCAGGCTGCTGCGCACGTGCTGCCGTCGGGCGCAGTGGGGGAGGTATGATGGTGGCGGTGGCACTCTGTGAAGCAACCAAACGCGGCTGCTGAGGCAGGCTCACATTGTTGGCTGGCATCGCGGAGAGGGCCACTGCAGCAGCAGCACCCACTCCAACAGATGCTCCCCCGGCACTACCAGTGGCACGGCTGCTGCTGCCGGACTGCGTGTGCTGCTGAAGCGCATCCGCCTGTTGCTGTTGCAACGGCTGCCGCTGCTGCTGCAGCTGCTCTTGGGGGTAATAACTCGAGAGCGTCAGATCAACCAGCACCTCTGCCTCCCGCAGTACATACGCGCTGAAGCCCCGGGCCCGCCGCACGTTGACCCAGCAACGCGTCAACGCACGCAGCATCAACGCAAGCCCCTGCGGCCCGAACCCCCCGCTCGGCACCAGCATCGCCCGCCGCATGAGCGCGGTCCACCACGCCGGCCGCGCGCGGTGCGGCCGGAACGCCGCCGCCGCCTGCGAGAGCGCGACCAGCTGCCGCGGGCCCAGCCCGGGGGCGTCCGGCGGCGCTGCCGTCAAATGCCGTTCCGCGCGGGCCGTGAGGACCCTGAACAGCGCCCGGTCGGGCTGCAGGCGCGCCTCCGCTAACGAATACATCAGCAGCGGAAGCGCGGCCGGGCCGAACTCCGCGGCACGCGTCCGGCAGGTGAGCAGGAACTCCTGCACCCAGATGTAGTTGAGCAGCAGAGCGCGCTCGCGCGGGCCGCCGCCGCCGATGCGAGTGAGCTCAAATCGCGCCACCCGCCGCCGCAACTTCTCGGCCAGAAACCGCTCCGGCGGGCTGTACGCGGCGGTCAGCGCTACACGCAGCTGAAACTCCCGCTCCCGTGCGTTGAGCCCAGCCCCGCCACCCGTCCCAGCCGAGGCGCTGCCGGCGGTAACCAGCGGCGTCAACGCCGCTTTGTTGGGCTGGCCCTGCGATAGCCCCGTTTTCGGCTTTGAGGCATGCGTCAAAGGCAGGGGAGATGAGGCCGCCGCCGCAGTGCTGGCCTGCGCCCGCCCGGCTTTTGTCGTAGCTGCGGAGGAGGAGCCCGGAGACGCCGATGGCGTTGATGCCGCGACCAGCTGCTGGCGCCTGCTGTCCTGCAGCTGCTGCTCCTGGCGCCGTATGACGCTGCGCTGCTCTTTTGTGCGCAGCGACTTGAAACAGGCGAGCTTCGCCTCCCACTGCTCCTGCGCGTGCCGCGCCAGCGCCTGGTGCTGCGCCAGCGTGACGCGTGAGAGGCGTGAGAAGGACCAGGCCTGCAGCGCGAGGTGGCCTGCCGGTAAGGCCGCCATCTGGGGCACCAGGAACCTGCGGGCAGCCAGTCAAGTGACGCGGGACATGCCATGACCGCCGTTTGTGTATTGCACTACCATATTGTACTGCACTCCACAGGAACAGGTCGTGTTCACTCCCCACTGTTGTGACGACACATTCTGCCCCACCCGTCCTGAGTTGATGCAAACAAACACCCTGCTTTTGGCGTGTTTTAAGGCAGCCTGCCCACGGATGGGGTGACAAATTGAAGCGGCGTGTGAGTCTCCACACAGGCTGGCAAGCAGGAATCGGCCGGCATCGTGGCTGCGGTGCCGGGGCATTGCGTGTGAGCGGCGAGGGCGTGTGAGGGCGTGAACGAGAGCAGGCGTGGATGAGAGCAGGCGTAGCTCACCTCTGCAGCCGGTTGAGCGTGTTATCCTTGAAGCAAGCGCCTAGTCGCGCTAGGCAGTACAGCATGAGGCTCAGCTCCACGCCTGTCATCTCGGGCATCTGTGGGAGCCAGCCGATGGGGGACGGGAAAGGGAGGGGTTATCGGGTAATTGTGCAGTCGGAGCAATCGTGCAGCAGGAAAAGTGTCAGGCAACGGGACTCTGCTGCAATATGTTGCTTCTGAAGCATGTCAGTGCGAACCCATTGAGCACTGCAACTTGTGCATGAGGGTGTGGGTGGTATTGGTAAAAGGTATGAACTTAAGGGCTAGGCTTCTGGGTACATGAGATCCAGCACGGGTGGCTTTTGACACGTCCTTGACGTCAGCATCAGCACCCCTGAACACCGAAACCGCTTGAAACCGTCCTAAGTTCCCTTGCTTTTGTGCTCACCAGCGCATTCGCCCGTGCCATCAGCGCGGCCAGCGTGGCCGGGCTGACCAGCCCCGCAGCAGGGGCCCCTGCCGTGCGCCCTGCCGCGGCTCCCGCCCCGAAACCAGCTCCAACGCCGCCATCCGGGGTCGTCGCGCCTTGCGGCCCCGCGAAACAGCAGCACAGCGCGAGGCAGCACAGCGCTGCGACGAGGTCCTTTGCATTGAGCTCGTCTCGGCGCGCCGCGAGCAGCCGCTCCACGTATTCCAGCGCGGCCTGGTCGGCCGGGCGCCAGCCGAGCTTGGCGAGCGAGTGAAGGAAGAGGCACAGCGAGTGTGCGGGCATGTGCTGCAGCCGCTCTGCCGATGACCTCCATAGCCGCTCGAGTGCGTGCGGCGCCAGCCGCGCGGCCTGCACGCCCATCATGGACTGCTTGTCGAGGCTCCACAGCGCGATGCTGATGTCCTGTGATGATACAAGCCGTGCACATGACAGCACGATGGACCCCCTTGATCGTGCATGCCACGGAACCAAGCAAACGATTGTGCGTGCGTGCGAAGCGTTACGCACACACTGGCAGCTTTTCATGACCGTCCTACGTTGGATTTGCAGGAAAACCAGTACAGGTGTGGTCATTGTACGGCACAGCAGACAAGGGATTTTGGAAGCCATAACGCTCACACAGAACAGAATACAGGCCACGAAAATGCCGCTTCGAGCTGACATCCCCATATCAACCATGCAAACGATCATTTGCTCGCAGGCGGGTGCTGTCATGAATGCTGGGAGGTGCGGCGCACCGCCTGCCGCACCTGCGCCGAGCATCGGGCCCAGCATGCGCCGAGCCGCGCTAGCAGCGCCGAGAGCAGCTGCGGCTGCAGTTGCACGCCCATGCGGCAGGCGGCCCACATCACGGTCGTCAGCTCGCGCCCCCACATGGACGCCACGTGCGGCAGCGCCGCAGCCTGAAGCTCATCGTACAGGAAGCTTCTCAGCCCCGGCACGCTCTCCAAAGGCTCCAGGAGCGCCCACGCATCGCCCGCTTGGTTGCTGCTGCCGCGACTGGTGGTTCCGGAGCTGGTGGTTCCGGAGCTGTCCGCAAGTGACCCAGATCGCGACATGCCGCCCAGCTCGTATGGTGCAAGCCCGAGCGTGTCCGCCAACACCGCCGTAGCATGGTACCAATCGAGCGCGACGGGAACGGCGCCGGCTGCACCACTCCTGCCTATGTCCTTGCCGCCGCCCCGCGATGAGGCTGCTCGTGGGTCGCTGTCCCTGGCAGCGCCTGCGGGGGACGCGTCGGCGCCGACCATGCCGCGCCCATGGGAGGGTGAGGGGTAGAGCGCGGCCAAGCGGCTGAACGCCGCCGCTATCGTGATGTGGGTCACGTTCTGCGGCTGCCTGCGGAGCATCTTACGAATGTACTTGAAGCTGCGAGGAGTGGTGGGAACGCAGCACCACGTGTTAGAAGGGACGGGGCACCAAGCGGAAATATAACAGAGCAGGAAAGAGAATCACAGTTGGACCATCCAAGGCTCAGGCTGCAGCATAAACACGAGCAGACTTGCTTTGCGCACAACAGACGTTCGAGGGGCGTCACATGCCCATGCAGGCATCAGAAGGCTGTACAAATGCAAGCACGTGCGACACGTCACCAGCCTCATGTTACAGGCGGGTCCTGGCTGGCCATGCATGCATTTTGCGCATGGCGCTGCCTGCAAGGACAGCGCTTGGGGACAGTGCCCGATGCCGCACCAAGCGCCCAGCGTGGGGCGTGAGGGGCGCACGAGCGTGTGGGACTTACTCCTCTGAGTGGTGCATCCTACTGGTGAGGAGCTTCTGCTGTCCAAGCAAATCCAGCGGCTGGGCAGGGGGTGGGCTAGGTGCGCTCGCGGCGTCAGCAGGGCGAGGGCTGGGCGCAATGCTCTGCGGGGCCCGCTGCAGTGCTTCCTGCGGCCTGCTCGGTGCCTGCGCAAGCGCCTGTTGCCCCTGTCGCAGCTGCTGTGCGTGTCCGTTGCGTGCCTGAGGCTGGGGCAGTGTCCCAGACTGAGCTTGCGACACGCGAGCGGACGAGGACCCACGCGCTGAGACTTGCAGGCCAGAACGTGATCGAGACATAGCAGAGGGCCCAGTCCGTTGCAGTTGTTGAAGCTGTGGGTGCCACACCGATTGCTGCGCATGCTGTTGGTGCACTGCATGCATGGCAGGCTCCACAGACGCAGTGCTGGGGTGAGCGGATGCCCCTGGCTGACGCAAGACGCCCTGCGCTGTTCCCTTCCTCCGTGAAGGGCCAGCCAGCAGAGCCAGTGCGCCAAAATCCAGGTCCAGGAGAGTTTCCAGCGACGAGTCAGAAGCAGTATGGGAAGCACTGGGGTGTGCTTGATGGCCAGCTGATGAACTGGCCTCAGTAGCTGCACCCAAGGGCACCAAAGGCTGTGAGGTGTCTGCTATTGTGCGGGCTGGCCGGAAGGCACGTTTGCTGGCCTGCCGTGGTCCGCTTGTCGGCCAGGGACGTGCCAGTCGCGCCGCACGCGAGGGTTTGGGGACATCACTGCCGCTGCGGTGAACGTCCACAGCCCCTGCTTCTGGGACAGGCTGATGTGTAGACATAACAGATGAGGAGGTGCGCTGAAGCAGCGCCTCGAGCAGGGCAGCATTTCGGCGGGCCCTGGCTGACACTGCGGCGGCAAGCAGTTTTGACGATGAGGCAGCAAAGGCAACCTGGTCCAAGTGTGCTGCTTTCACATGCTTGTTCAGCGATGTACTACCACTGTCTACAGCTGCTTGCCCTGCCTGTAGTTTGGCCTGCAGCTGGCTGTCCAGCTCTGCCGGCCACATAGCTGGACGCTGAGGGTCTATATGTGGCTGTGCTGGGTCGTTGCCACGGCTGCTAACGTGAAACTGAAAGAAGTGGTGAAGCACGCCCCTCCCTTTGCGCAGCTGCCCAACACTGAAAGCATCCGGCTGCACAGGCAGCTTGCCGCCGCGGCTGTCCAGCCTTGCGACGGCACGGTCGCACACAGGAGACTCCAACACTGCTGCACGTGGCGTAAGTGGCACGCTGGAGATTCGAGGGCCACTACCAGTGAAAGGGCTGGCATTCAAAGACCAGCCATTGCCAGCCTTTAAATGCTCCGGCAGCGAAACCATCGCTGCAAACGGCCCTCAGCTGTATGCTCGTGGCTTTGTGAGCACCAATCCAAGCCCGTTAGCTGTGTAGCAATGCTCGTGGTCAGCTGGCAAGCATTTGCGGCCTGACTGATTGTGTTTGAGCTGTGGTACCTGCAGCGACATGAGGCTTGGGCCACAATTCAGTAAGCGTAGGTTGACAAAGCACACAGTGATAGGAGCCTGCGCATTCTGGGCTCCGTGCAGAGATACCCTGCTCACCGTTGTTGTCACTCAGCGGCCCGCTACATGAACACCGCTGTCCCGCCGCCGCTGCCTGCAAGGTACGCCCTGGGCGCTGCTCCTCACTTTGCAATGTTGGTGCATATATAGCAAAACAAGCCGTAAGCTTAGCGCGTACGCTTTCAGTGCGTGGCGGGCAGTGAAGGTGTGTGAAATCTGCAGGCCCGCTAGCCGGTTAGGCAGTCGCACTCATATGAGCCAGGCCTTGGACATAAAAACCCTGTATTACATTCGTTTGCCAAGCCATGTCTTGGACCTTTATGCCGTATGAGTGTTACGTGCAGTCCGGTGCCTTGCTTCCTTGCACATTATTCAGTCCTGCGATTCCAATGCCGACTGCTTGCATGACAATACCAGCGAAGGTGTTGACAAACACTACGTGGGACTGGTCACCAGTACTCTAACTACAGCTGCTACGACCATGCCAACCCATACTGTACTCTTCCGTTAAGAAGCCGACGGGCTGTGCAGATCACGCAGGAGCAAGCATAGGTAGCGGCAGCGGCAGCGGGTGCACCAGCAGCCATGAAGCTCATCAAAGTCTCCGGAGAGGCCTTCAAGTACCTAGCACTTGTTGGCATATGCGTGCTGGCCTTCTCCATCCGTTTGTTCTCGGTGATCAAGTATGAGTCGGTAATCCATGAGTTCGACCCGTACTTCAACTACAGAGTCACTCAGTTCCTGACAAAGCAGGGCCTGTACGACCTCTGGAACTGGTTCGATGAGCGTACCTGGTATCCGCTTGGGCGAGTGATCGGCGGCACGGTGTACCCGGTAGGCCACTCACAAGCACTGCACCTGCTGCTGAGACATGCACCACAAGGAGCCGCAGTATACTCGCTGATTTTGCCACGTTCACAGCAACATCTCTACTGCTTGCTGCGGAATTCACCATGCCACGAAACACCTGGCAACATGGGAATATGGCAAATGGCTGAACTTGCTGACTGTACTATTGCAACCCACTGTGGGCGGTCTTCGTATGTGCAGGGTCTGATTGTGACAGCAGGGGTTATGTACAAAATCCTACACTTCCTTAACATTCCGCTGCACGTGCAAGAGGTGAGTGCCGCGCGGGCCTGCACAAACCGTTGCATGCAGTGCTTTGGTTGCAAACCTGAACTGGTATGCTTACTAGGCACACCAGAACAGGTTGTGCGCTGTCTGTCCCTCGTTTCTTGTCTCCTTGTTTAGCCAGCCCGCTCCACCCTAGTGCCTGAGACCGGCAATAGTTAGGGACTAAAAGCTCGGCTGTATGCCGCGCAGGTCTGTGTGTTCACAGCACCGATCTTCTCAGCTCTGTGCGCTCTCACAACGTACGGGCTGGTGTCAGAGGTGAGCTGGTTTTGCTACGGCCATGGCGATGTGCAGTCACGCCAAGCACGTAGCAACCGAGGTCTCCAGTGTGCATTTCCTGAGCACTTTCAGCCCCATGGGCTTTTAACCCTTATTTAGCACTGTCACTTACAAAACGGCAACTGCTCGTCGTGTATTGCTTGCGAGCGTCCCAACCAGTGACGATCTTCAGAAATTGCACGCATCGCTGCTGCCATCCTTGGTTGTCTGTTGCTGGCTCACCAGCCTGGGCACGCACCTGTACACACATCCTCGTGCCTGTGCAGACGCGTCACCCCGGCGCTGGCTTGCTGGCCGCAATGTTTGTGGCGATGGTGCCATCGTATATAAGCCGCAGCGTGGCAGGCTCGTACGACAACGAGGGCGTGGCCATCTTTGCCCTCGTCAACACGTTCTACTGGTTCGTCAAGACCCACAGAACAGGCAGTGTGCGCGACGCGGTGTGCCTGATGGCCGCATATGGCTATATGGTGCTGTCGTGGGGCGGCTATTCGTTCATCATCAACCTCATCCCGCTGTACGTGCTGGCGTGCATCGTCAGCGGACGCCTCAGCGGTGAGCTTATTGCAATACCTGGCATGATGCGAGCATTTACGCATTGCATTGGGTTGTGCTCATCTGGTACCTGTCTGGTATTGGTTTCGGTTGGCATTAAGCCCACAACCCAGTTCGGATACTGTCAGCGATACTGGCATGGCCGCTTGCTGCGTGTGCGTGCACAGGGCGGCTGTACGTGGCGTTCGCGCCGCTGATCGCGGTGGGCACGCTGACGTCGTGCTCCATCCCCGTGGTCGGCTTCAACGCGGTCCTCATGAGCGAACACTTCGGAGCGTTCCTGGTCTTTGCGGTAAGAAGTGTACATCTTATGCCACACGCCAGAGAAGCGGTCAAGCATTGTACCGTGACGTTTGCATGGCAGGTTGGCAGTACAGGCCCTGCTTCATCATGCATGCATGCATGCATGCATGACAGCACAATAGCGCATGCATCGTATCGCGACAAAGGCATGCAAGGACAGGGCCTTACAGTTTGATGTGTGCTTAGGCAAGCGCACGGCAGGACTGCGTATGCGTATGTATGGCAGGAGGGGTAGTTCCCGCGCTGTAATGCCATGCAGTGCATGAACGACCCAGGGCGGGACGAGCTTGCTGCATCATACGCACCTACAAGCCCAAGGCATTGTGTGTTCAACCCCACCGCCTCCCTCCCTCCTTCCGGTGCATGACCCACATGGACCGTGCTCAAATCGCCCCCGCAGGTGCTGCATGTTGCGCTGCTGACGCGCTGGGTGCGGTCCATGCTCCCGCCAAAACTCTTCATGCTGCTCATATCCGGCATCCTGCTGGTCGCCGGCGCCGTCGGCGCGGTGGTGGTGTCCATGGTGGCGGCGTACGTGCTCAAGTCACCCACGTTGGGATGGACAGGTGCGACCGGCACACATGGGGTCCCCTGCGCCGCGGTATGCATACCGAGCCGCCCTGCGCGCTGTGTGTGTGTGCGCGCATGCATGCATACGGTGTGCTGATGCATGTGTTTGTGTGTCGGGAGGACATTGCACGAAAGCGTTGATGCCTGAACCCCGCCTGCCTGTGTTGATGCACGTGCGGCGGCTTTATAAGGGACAGAGGGGTACGAGCGCACCCCCGCCTTGGTTGGGCACGTGAATACAGCATTTGACTAATACTTAATGCAGCGTTGATGCTGCAGCAGCACAGCATGGGGAAGGCCTTGCGTCTGCGGCCCAAGCTGCATCCCAACTGCAGCAGGCTGCATCATTACGCACTGTGTGCTTAGCACTGTGGTAGCATGCAAGTGGTCTTCCTGAGCCCTCTTTGCTGTGTGCGTGCATCCGCATGTGTCCCCCCGGCAACTTGCGCCGCATGCATGCAGGCCGCAGCATGACGCTGCTGGACCCCACCTACGCGTCACGCTTTGTGCCCATCATCGCGTCGGTATCGGAGCATCAGCCCACACAGGTAAGTGCATGTCGAGCGCAGCAAGTGGGGGGGGAGGGGGAGTGCAGCGCCAGCCAGAGGCTGTCCTCCTGATAGCTGCCTGGAATTGCGTATTTGTACGCGCAGCAACAGCATGCCTGGACAATGCCTTGCCCCTGGTCAAGCACATATTGTATGCTAGCACTTGGCTCCATGTGGCATACACTCATACGGTGATATGCAGTTACGTCCCACATGGGTCTCTGGAGCTTTCCTTGCAGTCCAGCATTCCAGCAGTCATGCTGGCAACAAGTACCACAACAACTGCATTGAGTTGCTATGTCATGTGCTGCGCGCTGCAGTGGAGCAACTACATGTCTGACCTGCATGTGCTGGTGGCGCTCGCCCCGCTGGGCCTCATCAGCTGCTTCATGCACCTCAACGACGGCACGCTCTTCCTCGTGCTCTACGGCATCACCGCAGTCTACTTCTCAGGAGTCATGGTGAGCGACAGCGCAAGTGCAGCGGGTCTGGAGCCCACACAGCCCTGCCTGGCACAAGTGAATACATGATTGGCTGCTTCCAAGCGGTGCAGGGAGCCCAGGAAATGACTGGCAAGCACATCACACAAACAGGTGGCAGCGTGATCGCTTGTGTTTGTGCTATGCTTCCTGCGCGTGTGCGCCGACGTGCGTGGTCCTGCCGTGGTGTGTTGCTGAGCTTGTGCGTGTGTGCCCTGCTGCCTCCTGCGTCTGTGCAGATCCGCCTCATGTTGGTGCTGGCGCCCGCCGTGTGCTGCTTGGCCGCTGTCGGCCTGTCGGATGTGCTGATGACGATGGCAGGCTCGGTCAGGTGCGTACGCATGCCACTGGGATACGCTGCGGTACGTGCAGTACACTGCGGGGCACTGAGCCAGTGTGAGGGTTGGAGGGGGCAGCAAATTAATTTTCAATTGCGGGAAACCGCTGAACCCCCGCTGCTGCTTGCCAGGCGTGCCTTTTGTGCACTCCCGTGAAGTGGGGATGAACTGAACTGAGATGGCACGTCTTAGGACTGCAGGGGGTGCTTCTGGGGAGCGTCTTACTGACCATACCTGGCACATACCTGGCACCTGTGATCGGAGCTCATGGGGGCGCACGCAACATGCTACACAGCCAGCTGATTAAAAAAGCAGCATGCATACGTCGGTAGAGGGCGAATGTGGTGAGGGGGCCATCCCCATGCCCCACACTTCACGGGTGTTCACACTCGCAGCGTTAGCCGAGGCAGGTACTGCTCTCTCCGTCAAGATTCACGATGAGGACATGGGGCCTTGTGCGCTGCATACGCGTGACCGCGCGCAGGCACGGCAAGCGCAACGCGCAGGCGATATCTCCTGCGGCCCCAGACGCCGCCGACAGCACCGCCGCAGACGGGAGCGCCTCCTCCGCGACTGCACCATCACCCGCAAAGGAGTCTAAGAAGTAAGACGCGAGGGCTGGTTTGGCCGACACGTGCCTGGTGTAACATAAGTACATAACATGGCGTAGTGAGATGCGAGAGACTCTGCTGCAGCTTGATGGATGGGCATGGGATTTGTACGGGCTTGCGGTGTGGGGACAGTGTAGCGCTGCGCGATCGTTATCCGTGGAATCCTAGGCATTATGCTCGCTTGAAGCCTGCACATGGTATTGTGGCGCTTCGCCCTTCACTGGCTTGGTCTTCGCATCCCCCATTGTATTCTCATGTGCGTGCCTCCCTGTGTGTCCATGCCAAATGCGTTGTGCTTTGTGCAACCGCTGCGCTGCTGCAGGAAGGCCAAGGCCTCGGCTGGCGGCGGCGCTGTGGAGAACGTCCGGCAGGGCATTCCCGCGCTGGCGGTGCTGACGCTGCTGACACTCATCTCTGGCATGATGGGCCTGTACGTGGTGCACTGCGTGCACGCCAGCGCTGACATGTACTCCTCTCCGTCCATCGTGCTGCAGTCGCCACGACAGTGAGTCGCCTCGCGCACGCAGCAGCTGGGATCACCTTATGGGTGGAGGGTAGTGCAATTCACGAGACGGGGGCGGGTGGGGGGAAGGGGATTTCAAGGTTTGTACAACAGTATGTCATCACGAAAGCTGACGGTTACTACAGTCGTGTGGTGTAACAACGTTTGATGTTACAAGCCCAGCGACGTGTCCTGAAGGGGTCATGCAACAGCCGCTTACGGGTTTGTATGTGTGGGGGCCGGCATGCGGCACACGGTGTCCTCATCGACGTGCAATTTTGTGGCCCTTCCCACAGCCACTTATGCTGACATGTGCACCTGATTGCGGCCTTGCAGCGCATCAACATGCCTGCTGACCGCCTGCTATGCTGTGGCCCACCGCCAGACCAACCATGCGCCTGTGTGTGTGCGCGGTGGAGGGATCCTGAAGCCACCAGCAGCCTTTGGTGTTGCCTTCACGCCTGCGCATGGCATGCTTGCGACTGCCCTGGCTGATCATAGGGACGGCTCTGTGTACGTGTTTGATGACTTCCGGGAGGCTTATGGCTGGTGAGTGATGCGTGA
>BDDA01000103.1:32005-93740 GCA_001662385.1 Chlamydomonas asymmetrica
TCGCGCTCACCTGCGGCTGGCGACGGGCGCGTTGATGTCGATGTAGCTGATGGTGAGCTCCTGCCCTGCTCGCACGCGCTCCTGCACCTGGATTTGCATCGGGCGACGAAGACTCGACACACCCGCAGCACCACTGCTAGCGCCACTACTAGATGCGGCAGCAGCAGCTGAACCTAAGGCAGAGGCCGGAAGCGTGGGCATCGCGTCGCGCCCAACATGCACCGCTGCTGCTGTTGCTAACAAGGCGCCGCATGCGTCCGCTGGCGGGGGCGGCCCCAGCTGCTGGGGACTCGGACTCGTGACGATGCAGTTGGGGCTGCACGCACACGCAACCGTGCAGGCACAGCGTGATAACAGGCACCCACTGACACTGCACTGCCTGCCGTCATTTGCTCTAGAGTCCCTGTGTCCCCAACATCAGGTTGCGGGCAGGGCGGGCAAGGGTGACTATCGTATTGATGCTTTATGACACATTGACATGACACACGGTTAGGGCTGACGAGGGCTCCAGACAAGGCACGCGGAACGGACAGCTAACCCTCAGTACGGTCGTAAGAACTACATTCAGCACAAGGTAAGGCACGCCCCGCTCGCCTGCAGCTGTGGTTGAACATGGCAGCCGACACAAACAGCTCCCGGCCAATCATCTCCTCATGCGCCTGCTCCGCTCCCGCCGCCTGGCCCGCACCCGCGCCACCCGCCGTCACAGCTGCTGACGTTGATGGGGGAGTTAGCACCACCAACGGCAATTGCGGTGCCGATGCTGACGGCCTGACAACCAGGGAGGGCGACGGTGGTGTGGGGGCTGTAAGGGCGTCGAGCGGTGCGTTGTTGTCCCGACCGGCATTGCTGTGCGGGATGGCGCCGCCGCTGCTAGGTACCGGGATGACTAGCAGCTGCGGCTCATACGCATGGCGTGTTGAGAAGATGCCGAAGCTGTTGCTGAGCACTTGGCTGCAGACGCGGATGATGCCCTCCTCTGACGGAACGAGGGCCTCTGCACGAAAGCGCATCATCCACGTTTGCATCCAAGTGCTCAGCAACAGCTTTGGCATGTTCACGCCAACTTCATATGCACTGATGCAATCCATGAATGGCCAGATAGGCCAAGTGATGTAAGTCAACCACGCCATCCGCACAGGCCCCCGCTGCTAGTCATTGGTGCGGTACCGCACAGTCAAGCACAAGCACAAGCGCAAGCGGAGTACAAGAACGCTCTACATGACGCGATAACTGCAGGCGCTCAGCAGTCAGCGGGCAACTCCTAGGTGCGGTACATGTGCAATGCAGCTCCACGCTTAGTCTCTCCGGCACCTGCATGCGGCCCGCTTACAGGCTCCAAGCCACGACCGCTACTACAGTGAGGCTGGCAGCCTCCGAGAGCTCAACAATGAGGGTGTGCATTAGTACGCCAAAGTACCGCTGCAGATTGATTCTTGACTACCATGTTCAATATTATTTTGTTTCTTACCTGGCCATCCGGCGCGTGCCATAGCAGTGCGTAAGAACTTGGCGCCCTTGGACCACTCCACACGCTCCTGCGCACGCGCATGCACACGCGTGCACGGGGGTGAGCAGGACACGGGCGAACGGGACATTCGGTTTATTGGTGCAGGGACACACCGTGTGCTTTCAGGTAACCCAGATCACCGTTCTCAATCCTCTGCTTCAACACCCTCCAGAACGGCAGTAGCTAGGGTGCTGAGGGACGATGCAGAAGGCAAGCGTGGTCGTACCGCCTTGGCCAAGCAACCACAGCGCCACTGCTGTCACGCTGCCTCGCTCCTGCCCCTGGTATGGGCATGATTACACGACAATACGCCATCCCTTCTGCCGCTTCACGACCTGACTATTTGTCAGAAAGAGGCGCCAAAGGGCCTATGCAGTGTGATTCCTGTGGGGCCATCGTGACCCTGATCATGGCCTGACTATGTGGTGATGCGTAACCTCTCACCTTGTCGTGCATGTCATGCGCATGGGACTCCAAAAGGTCCAGGTCAGCAGCGCTCAACGGCGCCACGGACCATGCTGCACCCTCGCTGCCACCCTCGTCAGCACTGTGAACCGCAGCCCCCTCGCACGCCCTGCTTTGGCCCAGCAGCGCTGCTGGCGCGCTTGTGTCTACTACTGCCAGGGTGAGCGCCGTCTGCTCCTCCACTGCCTGCATTAGTCCGCCGCTTAATTCCAGAGCCTGCTGCTGCTGCTGCTGCTGCTGCTGCAGGATTTGAGTGCCGTGCTCCGCGGGTCGCTGATCGCATGGGGGCAACAGTTCAGCAGCGCCCTGTGCTGCTAGCATTGCATGCAGAGGACATCCAGTGGTGTCCAACGAGCGCTGTGAGGAGGCCGGCTGGGCAGGCTCCGAAGTGGGTGGATTGGGTGGTTCCGGAGCGGGGGCGGGGTCGGTGAGCATTCGCCGCAGCGCTGCCGCGTCCAGCACCATGCGGAGGATGCACTCCATGTCGACATCGCCCTTGAAGGCTGCAAGCATGAAAGGAACCAGGCCCGGGCCTTCATCGCAACGCAGTGTCACGCATCGCCCGCCGCATCAGATGTTGGGGGGAGGCGGGATGGCTGCATGCAATGTGGCTTTGGTCCCGGCAACGACGCATACACACATGCACGGGGCTCGGAGATTACAAACAGCAGGGCACCCTCAAAAGGGCACGCTTGGTTCAAGCACTACAGGACGGTTTGGCGGCCCGCAGCTTCCACGCGCGCACGTGCTGCTTACCAGCGAATTGCTTCAGTGTGCTGCAGGTGAGGGAGTGGCGAGGTAAGCGAGGCAGGCGGGGTACTGCCATGCAGCCTATGCAGCCTGCCTGATCTTCAAATGCCGCTTGCTGCTGCTGCTGCTGCTGCTGCTGCTGGCTTGGCTCCGCATCTTGCTGAGCTGGCTGTGTGCCGTCCCAATGCGCCTCAGCGCAAGCTGCACTGCAGTACCATGCCTGCTGGCAACACCCTGCAGACCAATCGACCAATGACACAAAAGCATGGTCCTGCGCGTGCTATCGTAGCTCTCTTGAGAAAGCTTGGTGTACTCTAGGAGCAAGTGTGCGCAGGTCAGTGCAGCACCTACACGCACACTCAACCACACACTCACCCGCGCGCTCGCACGTACACCCCGCCACACAAATAGGCACTTGGATGAACATGCATGAAAGCAGGACGAGACCAGACCAGATGCTGGTCACTTCATGTTATATGTTCGTCAGTCCAGTCATGTCTCAGGAGGGCACACTCACGGCACGCCACGCTCAGACGGTGGCGCGTGTCCAGGAAGCAATACGCACATACCCGCTTCTTGTGCGAGGGCAGAGGACACCCCAACAGTGCGTTTGCCAACAACACCACCTTCGAAAGGATAATGGAATGTGAACAATAGCAGGATCATGTAAAGCAGGCTGACCTGAGCGCACTCGTAAGCTGCACTCGACGTGCTGTTGGTGCTGGCCGAGCACGCAAACGCCCAGCCACCAGATGCCGCCGAGCAAGCTGTGTCACCTCTCCAGGCTCCATATCTCTTGTAGCAGTAATGTGGCGCCCTCTACAGAGCGCAAGAACCACCACAGCAAGAAGCATGTTTATTAGCGCTGCACGCTGATTCAATTGCGTCTGATGCAACAGGATGTCTGCACCGCCTGGGTTGCCGGTAGGGTGCTGCAGTTAATGTGTTCAGCTCCTTAACAATATGATGGTCGTGCTGTGAGTTCTGTGTAGCCACTGTGCTTAACGTTATGCAAGTAGGTGTGTCCGAAACCACACTGGGCAGTGAGTTACGACGTACTCACTTTGTAGGACTGTTATGTAGCTGGCAAGGACTGTTTGTAAACAAACGCTGCAGTTCAGTGGACATGGTCTCCAGAGTCTGCCCATTGTCGGTTGCAGTCATCTGAGCTACATGCGTGCAGATCACGGTGGTTGTGAAACGATGGTGTGAACACCAGCCAGTGCAAGGTCAGCAGGTGTAGCACGTGACGCAGTCAAGTAAAAGCCGTGTGGTTAGCATCAGTTGATGAATGCATTCTCAGAAGGCGGTTCGCCGGTTCCATTTGGCCAGGATGCTTGACTGATGCACAGCCTGCGTCGCAGTTGAGTGAAATATTTGTGCCCAGCCCAGATGCCTGCGTCATAGCTCCAGGGCCGAAAGCTGAAGCTTCCCCGGTTGTGTCAAGCTTCGACCCTGCGTTCCGGTCGCTGGCAGGACCAAACATGCCGCCAGCTAGTGCCAGCCTTACGGGGTGGGTGCCGCAGCACCACCGCGACATCACTCTCGGCAGGATTGATGGCTTCCTATCCCCTGACCAGTTTTCCGACGTCAACATCCGCTCCACACTCTACCTGAAGCGCGCCAGCGAAGCGGTCAGCTTCGAGGTGTACAGTGTACCGAAAGGTAAGCAGGTGAAGGCCCCAGGTGCACGTCCAGGACATAGAGCACCGCATAGACTTGACCGTGGCCAATATACACCACTGCGCCGAGGCTAACGGCAAGTATGGTATTGACTGCCACCTTGGCGAATATGCCTGACCGAAACCTTGTGATATCTCAGCTCTCTTTGTGGTTGAGGTCGTGTGTCACTGCTTTGCATCGTTCAGGTCAGCCCTACCCTTCCTTCAAAGAGGCTGTGACACAGCAGTTTCGCCCTGCCAAGGTGGGCGAGTCATTTGGGCCATCCTGGACAACACACTGGTTCCGGATCACCGGTGAGCGCTAAAACAAACCCAGATGTCACTGCTTTAGTAGAGCTTTGCTCGCGCTGAGCTTGCCTGACGCTTGCCAGCCCCATCCCATGGCCTGAGTGCTGACGGTGCGAGAGTGCAACCAAATGGACTCCCTGACGTGCTTGCACGCAGTCCAAGTGCCGAATGGGTGGAGGAGCGAGCTGCTGGCAGCACCAGGAGGGGGCATGAAGGTGCAGCCGCTGCTGCTGTGGGAGGCTGGCTGTGAGGGCATGGTGTGGGACGAGTCGGGCGTGCCTCGCCAGGGGCTGAACGACGTGCGCACAGAGTACCTGCTGGGGCCGGAGCTCCAGGACGGGCAGGTGCGCTTGCGTTGATGAAACATTCAAGCTCATACCCACAGTGCAATGGCTCCGCCTGCTATGCACTATGCATGGCAGAAGTTGCACAAAGCCACAGCCGAGCAGCACAATTGGAATGTATGTCGTCAGCGTTGGGGTTGATGAGGATGCCCCGCGTAGATTAGGAAGCGAGCGATGTGGTCAACCCATCAGACGAAGCTGTATCCAAATTGGCATGCACTACGGGCCTTCCGCTGAATGCGTCATGACCCAGTGTGCATCCTGGCGGATGGTGCAGGGGAAAGGGGAAAGGGGCCGCGCAATGCTGCTCCTGAGCAAAGTTTGCGGGTGAAACAGGAACTCGCAGTGTTGCGAAATGCTGAAGGCGCTGGTCAAGTAGAGCGAGTGGGGGTTGATTACCTCAAAACTGCTTTCCCGTCAGGCTACTCTCTCAATGCCATGCTTTCCTGCTGTGAGTTTATCCATGGTGCATGGTGCAACTTGGGTGCTTGCAGGTGTTCAAGCTCTACATAGAGCTGGCAGCAAATGGCATGTTTGGCACCGGTGCCGGCATCGGCCCGCCCGACCCAAATCGCTTCTTCACGCTGCAGGTACAGCCTGGGCCCATCCTGCCTGGTGTGAAGTGGAGCAAGTATGTACGCATAGCACATCTGACTGCACATCGTTATGAACTCATGACAGTATGACACGCTCGCATCGATATTGTGACTGTGTTGGGATCGATCGCATCTTCAAACGCCCTCGCTGCTCTGCTTGCATGAACCTGTCTGCGCAATGTACGTATGTGGCTCACCCTTTATGTGAGCTCTGTGTCACTCAGTGTGTGTCGCGTGCTCTGCCATTTTGTCCCCCGCTGTGTGGACATTGTCTCTCAACCTTGGCTCGTCTCACAATCACCGCCACTGCCTTTCCCCTGTCCCCGCCACCATGGTTTCTTTCACGCCCCGCCACAATTATGCGCTCCAGCGTGCTGAGCTGGCGGTGGCATGCCCCAGCGCATGGGCGTTGTACCACGACATGGTTGCGCTGAGGGGGATAGCCAAGGAGGCGCCGCCGGCGGTGGCGGGCGGCAGCACGGGCGCCGCGGACGACTCGGTGGCAGCACGCGCGCTGTACCTGGCTAACAAGGTGCGCTGGATTCACAACACAGTACATATTCGGTGTGTTGGATTTATTTGGTCTCGTGCGGCCATGCAGTGTGCTTCCCATGGGGGCGAGCGGTGTGCACCGAGGTGTGTGCCTCACCGGCCAAGCGGCGCTGAGTGTGGTTGTGTGGGACTTCGCTCAGGCTTTGTCGCATCAGGAGCGTGACGGCCACCTCTCCCCCCCCAACCAAGGAAACCATGCGACGCACGGAGCAAGGGTGCTCCAATCTACAGCAAGAAGAGAGCACGAGCTTGGTGGAATCGCCTGAATGCTTGCATGTATTGATGTATGCCATGGTGTGCATAACCAGGTGCATGACCTAGGCATGCATATGGGTCAACTGCGGGTGAGTCATCCTAGCTGACCTGCAACCCGATCATGCAACCCACCCACGCAAAGGTGGCCGACAGGGCCACCGTACATACAGTAACACCGACTGCCCAGCCCCGCTTTACGCGCAGGTGCTCAACCACTGGCGGCGTGACGCCCCCGCTACGTGGCACACCTGCCACCTCATGGCGGCCGAGCTACTGGCAGACAAGCTGGAGGTGCCGGGCCGGGCGGCAGAGGAGGCTGAAGCCAGCAGCAGCAGCAGTGGGTGGCAGAGCACGCCGGGAGGCGCAGGCAGCAGCGGCGGCAGCAGACACCGGACCCACTCCATGCCCGCGACAGTGAGTGCATCTTTCCACCCACCATACGCATGGACGGCGGGTTGCGTGTGCGAGCTGTGATATGGTACCAAATGGCTAACATGTCTCCAAAAGCGCCGAGCGGCACGGACCTCAACATGCATGGCCAATCAAGCCAGCGTCCACCGGCATGCACACCGGTATGTGCCTGCGCCGAGAATGCCATGATGCCTCTTGGGCCAATCATGCCATGCATTAGCCTGGATCTCGCCCTTGTTCGCGTAGGCTGCGCAGTTCCACTGCTTGGCATTCAGCCGACACGCGTTGCACACATACCAAGCCCTTCAGGAATGGTAGCGACCATCAGGCTCCGTCCTTTTAACGAATACAATATGTCTGTACCGTCTATGTTGATTACGGTGTTCCAGGAACACATGCTGGTAGTCAGGTAGTGCATCACGCTACCTGGCCGCTGCGTGGCTTGCGCCCACCCCCTGCGGTGCGCTGCAGGTGTGCGCGGTGGGGCACTGCCACATTGACACTGCCTGGCTATGGCCGTTTAGCGAGACGCACCGCAAGACCGCACGCTCGTGGTCCACGCAGCTGCGGCTGGCGGAGGCCTACCCCTTCCACATCTTCACCGCATCATCGGTGAGACCATCCCGGTCCAGGTAGCAATACAGAGGCCTGACACGACCTTGCAGATTGAGACCGATGAATTATTATTCATGTGTCTATGATTGGAGGAGCGATCCGGCCATGGATTGGAAGCCAGGCAGGCCGTGGTGATGCGTGCATTTTTGATGGTGGATCCATCCATGAATCCATCATCACGAATGAACGCACCACCACGACCCACTTTGTTTCCAACCGATGGCCGAATTGCTGGATGGATGAGGGGGGGAGAGAGAGAGCGAGAGAGAGACATTATGTCACCCGTACCAGCTCAGCCGACCTCTGAGCACCTGGCAGCGTTCTCGGCCTCTTGGGTGAACCTACCAGTGTTACCAAGACGGCGTGAGATCGTGCAACCGTCAACTTGCATGACCGCACCTGCATGGAGCGGCGGTGGTGTGATGCAGTGGAGTGGAGTGACAGTAGCCGCTGTGCTTGTACCTGCTGGAAGAGTGGGATCACAAGATTTACGACAGGTGTGCACTGCTGGTGTGTACTGCTGGCGTGTGTGTGGTTGTGATTGATGGCCGCACACACTGCAGGCCCAGCAGTACGAATGGCTCCTGCAGGACTACCCGCCGCTGTTTGCGGAGATACAGGCGGCTCACACACGAGGGAGCTTCGTCCCTGTTGGAGGTGCGTGGGCAGGCAATGGCCGTTGCCTGATGGAACACTGCACAGATGCGCAATGGCTGTGTGGCGGGACTTGTCTGCGCATTTGCGTGTGCGCCAGCAGCATGCGTGCGAGGCAAATGCAATCTGGAATGTTGGATGTACGCTCCCACTACCCAGGCACATGGGTGGAGATGGACACCAACCTGCCGTCTGGAGAGTCGCTCGCGCGCCAATTCCTTTACGGTCAGAGGTTCTTTGAGGTGAGGAGCAAAAGAGCTGCACAGACATGCATACCCAGCTACGCGCATACGCACACGAGGTCAGGGTTGCAAGCAAGTGTCCTCTGTCGCATAAGCATGGGCAATGTCCGAGGCGTGCGGGCAGCGCACCAGAGCGATGGGCCTACCCTGCGGCTGCGCTGCCCAGCATAGGTGGTAGATGCCTTATTTGCGGATGGACAGGAATGCCGCTATACCGGTAAATGATGTAAGCTGTTCTGTGCGGTCCCTCATGCATGGAACACACTCGAGCGCTACAAGAACACACTATGACCTACACATGGCCCTGTGTTCATGCCTGCAGCGCATGTTCGGCCAGCGCTGCGACGTGTTTTGGCTGCCCGACACGTTTGGCTACTGCGCGCAGCTGCCGCAGATCGTGCGTGGGGCAGGTGGGTGGGTGGGTGGGCGTCATCCTGTCTGTGGATCCTGCGCAGTATGTTGCCCTCCTCTGCACCGCCATGCTGAAAGGGCAGCAGCACACTATCCCCTCCCGTAGTGCATTCTTCATCAGTGCGGTGCAGGGGTCGCGGCGCAAACACCATAATTTCAGGTATGCCATGTCGCGACGATCAAGCGTTTGCCATGAGTACAGTACATGAGTACAGTTCATTACCACTAATAACAGCTGGAAGATGACATAAATGCATGCATTGGGCAGTGTGCGTGCCGGTCTCATGTTGTGCTGTGTGGTCGTTGACAGTGGAGGCTCCCACTCCACAGCCACCAGGGGGGGTGCGCTTGCCGCCCTGCCTGCGTAAGCGCGCGCGTTTGTGTTTGCGGTCGTGCCGCTGCGTATCCGCAGGCATCGAATACTTCCTCACGCAGAAGCTCAGCTGGAACAACATCAACGCCTTCCCCCACTCCACGTTCAGGTGCGGTTAGGTGCGGTACCAAGGCTGGGTTAGATTTGGGTCTTCCAGATTCGATCAGATTGGTTCCGGATCGTGGTAGCCGAGGTGCAGCTACCAGAGGCAGTGCGATAGGGTCTCCACAGCGTGCCTGCGCCAACCCTGGGCATCGCGTGTGGTTCCCACTGCCCCCCCCCCGGGCCACGGAAGGAAGATCCCTTCTCCACTGGTGTTGCGTGCGCGTGCGCGTGTGCGTGTGCATGTATCAGAAGGAGGCACCCATGGGGCTGTGCAGTGTGATTCCCGTGGGGCCGTGCAGTGTGCCCATGCGCATGCATAGGGATAGAGGCTGCACCCTGACTGCACCTGACGATGTGTGCGTGTGTGCATGGTGGTGGTGCGGGCCCTTACAGATGGCAGGGGCTGGATGGGTCCGAGGTGTTGACGCACTTCCCTCCCGCCAACACATACAACGCCCAGGCGGACGCGCACGACACGCTGGCCACGCTAGCGGGCAACAAGGACAAGGACCGCGCGTGAGTGGTATTATGGTGATCATGGTGCTGAACTGATGATGAATTGCTGCGACGGCGGCGGCGGCTGATGATGATGCTGATGCGGCCGCCCGCCTATGCGTGTCGTGTGGTGCGTTGCCCATGGTTGCTACTCGTGGGCTGCGGCGCTGCTCGAACGTCTGATGAATAGACACTCGCACCGTGTCAACCGCGTGACATTCGCCCAGAGATGCTAAGGCTTGAACCACAGAGCATGCTCCAGACAGAGCCATTTTGCACTGGCGTTTCGCCTTCACCCAGGCGTCATTGGAACACGCTGAGAGAAAGCCCGCAAGCAGAGAACACTGTGTTTGTGCTTGTATGGTGTGGACCATGATGCGTGTGCTTGTGGTTGCGGACAGGCCGCTGTCCTACATGCTGTTCGGGAACGGCGACGGCGGCGGCGGCCCCACGCCCCCCATGCTGGAGAGCATCGCGCGCCTGGCCAACACGCGCGGCGTGGCGCCGCTGCGCATGTCTGCGCCCGGGGACTTCTTCCGCCAGCTGCAGGAGACCTCCGCGGACACGCTCGCATGGTGAGGGTGACACTGCTCAGCAGTGTAGTGATAAAATACATCCGCTGCTGGATGCTGCGGGGAGCGATGCCACATCGGATGTTTCCCGCTGGTGGTGTTTCCATTTGGGGTGTTTCATCACTACTGCGATGGCTGAAAGGCCGACCTTGCCTGCCCTTATCTTGCTTGGGCTCCCATCACATACTCAGCAGGCGCTGCAGACAACAGCAAAATTGCACATCCCATGTCACTCACTGACACTCCAGCTGCCTGATCGATCTGCGTCCCTGAGCAAACCGCCACTGCCATCACGCTTTGCGCCCATGACTTCTAAGTCACGGGTGCGTAGCGTGATGGCAGTGACTGTTCGCTCAGGGACGCAGATTGATCAGGCAGCTGTGGTTGCTTGGCCCTCCGGGGGCGCTTGCTTGTTCGCTGCCCATTAGCGGCACTTTTTGTTTGCACTGTGGCCCGAAGGGTGTCTGACGTCTGAGGTCTGTCGACGCCGCGCTATCAACCATGACTGCATCATGGCATGGACTTGTGAACTTGCGGACCGGCAGTCCTTCGGGGCGTATGCTTGGCGCCTTGCGCTCCCGTTTCGGTTGTCAACCCTAGCCTCAAGCTCTTATTCGGCTTAGGGGAAGCGTGCCTTGGCGGGAAAGGTGCAAACGTCCAAATGCAAAACCCTACTCTTAACACACTGCACACCAGGGGTTAGAACATCAGAATTTGGGGGTATGGAATGGTCGGCAAACGCCCATGACCGCGGCCGCCAGACGTGCGGTCGTTGTTGCCTCATCTCATTCCGTGGTTTGTGTGCGCGTGTGCCTGCCTGCACGCGCTCAGGCGCGGGGAGCTTTACTTTGAGCTCCACCGCGGGACCTACACCAGCCACGCCGCCAACAAGAACTACAACCGCATGTGTGAGCTGCTGCTGAGGGAGGCGGAGGCGACGGCGACGATGGCGGTGGTCGCCACTGGCGGCGCATACTGCTACCCGAGGTCGGTTGCGGAGCCACACTTGCACCCTTTGGCTTCCTCCAGAAAAGCGTCGTGCGATGCCCTTGATCTTGTGCGCTGCCGGTTTGTGCTATCGTCCATCACACCATGCTTCTATGTACCGGTAGCTGTAAGCCGCGGACCGCAGGCATTCCCACACGGAGGTCAGAGTGTGTGAGACTGCTGGTTGACCTCACCAAGCCACCGCTTCCGTGCTGGAAACTGCGCCTGGGAGTGCTGCATGTATTGGTGTATTGGATCGCCTGGCCTCTGCGGCCCAACACATAACGGGTCTCTGCATGTGATCTTACCGCACACCCCGCAGGGCTGAGCTGGACGCCATATGGAAGGACGTGCTGCTGTACCAGTTCCACGACGTGCTGCCGGGCTCCGCCATTGGCATGGTGTACGACGTCACAGCCGCCAGGTGTGCTCCGGCAACCCGCAACACGACGCGTCGGCCCAAGGGCCTCTTGCAGCCTTGCTGTTGTGACTGATGCTGCGCATGTGGTGGGCTGGTGGCGCTCGCAGCAGCGGTAGTGGCATGCCCCCACAACACACCCTGTCGTGCTGTTCGGCAGCCCATTCCCTGCACTCCTTCATCCGCGAACCTGCAAGAGGCTGCCATGAGGGTGTTTCCGCGCGCGTGCTGCTGCTGGGCCTCGCCAGGCAGGCATGCCCACGTGGCACATTGGCGTTTTTGCAGACCATACTATACCTCGAACTCAGTTCGTAGAACCTTAACCCTCTACCCCAACCCCTTCAACCTTGAACCCTGGATCAGTGGACCCTAAACCCTGACCCCTGACCCCTGACCCCTGACCCCTGACCCCTGCTGCCTGCCGCCTGCAGGTATCCCCAGATGACCTCCACGCTCAGGGCCATGCGCGACTCGGCACTGCACGCCATCATCACAGCCAAGACCACGCACACGCCAGCCCACACCACCACGGCCCAGCTGGCAGCCCAGCACCACCCGCCGCCGCCGCCGCCGCAGCAGCAGCAGCAGCGCCACCTCTCATACCCGCAGCCAGGCTGGCACGCAGCCCAACGCGGCGAGGACGAGTTGAGTCAGAGGCTGAGCATGATCGGAATCGGGGCAGTGGCGGGAGCTAAGCCCCTGCTGTCACCCACGGACCTGACGACCGCATTCGGGCAACCCGTCTGCGTGCAGCAGGGCGGCGGTGTGTGCGGCGGCGCTGACGTTAGCAGCGACAGCCGTGCCCACAGCAGCGCCGGTGGGGAACCGCTGGCGTGGGTGTTCAACAGCCTGTCGTGGTGTCGGACCGAAGTGGTCAGCGTGCCAGTGGAGCACATCCCGCAGCACGTGCGGCCGCTGCAGTGGTCGGCAGGTACGGCTGGCTGCTGTTGCACCGTGGCTATTCCCGCTGTTCGTTCTCTGCAAGCCCCAGTGCATTCAATACCGTATGGCCACCAGTCCACCACCCAAAGCAGCATGACACATGCATGTCGTAAGGCTATCAGCATGGGGCTGTAGGGAGAGCCAGGGAGGGCATTAGAGAGGGGACGAGTGCTAGGGAGCTTGCCCGATTGCGCACAACATTCCACGCTCAGGAGCCGGTGCATTCTGCACACAGGTTGCTCGGTTAGACGTGCATTACCTGGCCTCGCCGTTAAGCCCCCTGCAAATCAGTGCCCCAACATAGGTCTGATGCCAAGGGTCCCTGACAAAGACCTTACTGTTAGGTAGCACCGAGGCCTCATTTTGCTCAGATACCACACATGCACGGGCCTACGGCAATCACGCTGCATAGCCCCACGAGGGCCGCTATGCGCCCACACATTTTTATGCATTTGCACCTTTGCATGCACTCATGCAGATGGCTCCTCTGCGCTCGCGCTCGTGGAGGTCCCGGCGACCTCCGTGACGGCGCTGACGGCTGAAGACCTAGCGGGCAACCGCCAAGCCGCGCTGCTGGCTGAGCTACGGCTGGCGCCGGCCACGATAGAGAGGAGGGAGGTGGGGGCGGCTCACGACGAGTGCGGCAGCAAGCGCAAGGAGCAGGTCCAGTACGCCATGCAGAACCAGATGGTGAGCGAGCGGGTTACCGTGACACTGTGAGCAGTCGTAGGTAGGGCACGGCTGTGCTATGTGCTTGCCCAGGAGGTAAGCTCTTCTGTGAGCATTTTAGCGCAGTGCATGGGGAGGTTCAGTGAAGCGCGGGCTGTTGTGGTATAACGTTGTGGTGTTGACACTGTGTTCGGTTGCAGGTCATGCATTAGCAGGGCAGCAACGCGCGCAACCCTCATTGGTTGTGGACGGGCCGCTGCAAGCCTGTTGCAAAGCTCTGCATGCGCTTTCCCATTGTGCGTTTGCTCATGCAGGTGCGTGCTGTGTTCAACGAATTTGGCCAGCTCATCTCCCTCTTCGACCTCAAGTGGAGCAGGGAGCTGGTGCCACAGGGCACGCTCGGCAACCGCTTCAGGTGAAACGGTGCACACAAGAGCGCTCAGGCCGATGCAACACGCCAGCCGCTTGCGCTCCGGCGTGACAGACCTCAACCACTCATCATGACGCACGACTGCTGTAACCTGGGCAGAAATCGTTTATGTGCGCCACAGACCCTCACATGTTGCTGCAAACCAGGAGTTTCAGCAACATGTGTCCTCCGACGCCGTATCCTTTCATTACCTCCATCAGCTGCACATGTCAACATGTGTGGTGCCGTGCACACAGGCTGCACGATGACGTGCCGCTGTTCTGGGACGCCTGGGACCTGGAGGTGTACCACCTGGAGAAGGCCTGGGACGCAGGCTCACGCGGCCAGCCGCCGCCACAGGTGAGATGCGCGGGCTAGGACAGTGGGAGGGAAAGCACCGGTGGGGAGGGTGACAGTGAGGGAGGCAGCAGCGCGATGGGCTGATGTACTGATATCTAGGTACCAACACGGGCACCTCCCCTCCGCCCCACACCCGCACCCGCACTTGAGCAAACGCTTGACCGTTGGATGTTGCTTCCGTCATCCAGCGGAGGCGGGCATTTCCCCGCATATGAGGTCAAGACCACCTAGTGACATATGCCTGTGTGCTCCCTGCGGCCTGTGTGCGCTGCTGCTGCTGCTGACGTACGCTCGCCCAGCTGGAGATTGTGGAGGTGGGGCCGCTGAGGGTGTCCCTACAGCTCACCCTGCAGCTCACCGACACATCGCGCCTCAAGCAGACCATCTCCCTTACAGCAGTGTCCCCGAGGTGCGCTGGCATGCTGGCATGCATTGCAGGCTGGGCATATTGCAGCGCGGTGTGGCGTGGGCAGTGCGGGGCAGTGCAGAATGGAGAGAGCCACGGGCTCAGAACAGTCTCTCGCACGGCATGCCACGGGTGTATACTTGCAGCTTGCTTTGCTGGCGCGACCAAGGCCTACACCCACAGTGGACTAAAGAGTGAATCAGTAATAGCAAGGTGGGATTAACCTCATGGGCATGCCTATGCATGTGCAGGCTTGACTTCCACACCGAGATTGACTGGAAGGAGAGCCGGACCATGCTCAAGGCAAGTACGGTGTTGACCTGCAGACCCATATCGCATTTTTAAGGTCAACTGTACAGGCGAAACAGCTCAGCACACGTGTTGCCTGTCATGGCTAATCATACCAGATTGTGGTGGTGGTGTAATGATCAACTTAAGATAGGCACGGGTGTGAACAACGGCGATTGATCATCCTCAATGTTGAGGTGTTTAGCAGCACAGTGTGATCGAAGCACAGAAGCATCCTGATGCATGGATGCATATGTGTACCGTAGGTGGAGTTCCCGCTGGAGCTGGACCACCCCAACGCAACGTACGAGGTGCAGTGGGGCGCGCTGGAGCGGCCAACGCACCAAAACACATCCTGGGACTGGGCGCGCTTCGAGGTCGTGGCCCACAAGTGCGTTAGTGCTGGCCCACCGTGCCTTTTGTTCCGCACACTTCGTTGTGTGTGTTCAGGAGTAGCTTGTGCAGCTCTGTACATATGCAGCTCTGTGTTGAACTATGTATGTGTGCACGCCCTCTGTAGTCTGTAGCGAGCTGCAGGGGACAGACATCCTGCCGACATGTTTTGTGCAGGGTGCAAGTAGGGTGGGGTGGGGCGAGTGAGTGGGCGTGCGGCCGGCGATTAACACGCAGCCAAAGGGGTGCCATTCATTGCGGGGATCAATTGCGAACGGTTGAATCGTGCCCCCGGCTGGTCCCTCAGGTGGGCCGATCTGGGTGAGCCGGGCTACGGGGTGGCGCTGCTGAACGACTGCAAGTACGGGCACGCGTGCCAGGGCAACACCATGCGCCTGTCGCTGCTGCGGTAAGCGCCTGCGCGAGTGACGCATGTGTGATGCATGCGTGGATGTACTCGGTGCTGGCGTTGGCCGATCAGGGGACGCATGCACGCCATCTTGTCAGCAGGGGTGAGGGAAAACGCGTTGAGGCCGACGCAAAGCATGCGTGCATACATACGTCCTGCATGCCTGGATGGCGATATCAGATTGTGCGCCAGGGTGCACACTAATCATGCGGTCGCTGCTGCTGGCAACGCTCGCTGTGTGCACTTGCACCAAGGATAAACTTGCTTGGTGGTGTTTGCCGGTCACCATAGCGCTCGCATGCATACGGTACTCCACATGACTGCACCTGGCATTCACACCCTGCTGTGGCCGTACTGGCCGTGCATGGCGTCACATGCAGGGCGTGCGTTTGCATGCAGCAACGCAGCGCCACCAATCCCGCAAACGACAATGCACTGTGGATGCCGCCGCGGTGGTGCAGGTCGCCGAAAGCGCCGGATGCCAACACCGACATCGGCGTGCACGCGCTGCGCTACGCGCTGCTGCCGCACGGCCACTGCTGGCGCGCCGCGGGCGTGGTGGCGCACGCGTGGGGCTTCAACGCGCCGCTGCGGGTCGTGCGGCCCGCGCCTGGCCCCACCACCGCCAGCCTTCAGGCGCCCAGCAGGGGGTACGGCGCCGACGCTGGGGAATCCTTCATCGAGGTAAGCTCGAAGCTTCACAGTTTCACATCCTAGAGCCATAGGGTGCAGTCCTTGTCCTTGCATCTTAGGATTACGGTACTTGTTTGTGGGTTTAGGGTTTAGGGGTTTAGGGTTTAGGGTTTAGGGTTGTTTGTGGGGCGCCAGGACCCAGTGAGTGGCGCATTGTTCATGTGCTATGCCGCCTGATACCCCTGACGGCCAAAACATCCGCATGGGGCCCTCTGCGTGCTGACAAGCGCTACGGCGACGGTGGAACGCGTGTGCCACCGCTACATAGCTGTCCTAGGCTGCACCGGTTCATGTGCTTTATGGTACAAGTGGCTGATGGTGTGCATGGTGCATGGGTTTGCTGTCTGGGGTTGTGAGAGGTTGAGGTACCGTCTGTGTCAGGGAGATATGTGAGTTATTGATACCCCTGATGTGTTCCTGGACTCCATTTTGACTTGTGTGCCATATGCGTCGGTTCACCGCCCCGTCGGCTGTGCGCAACTGACTGTGTGTGTGGGTGTGCGTCATGCGTGGGCGCACATCTCCGCAGGTCCAGCCCTACATGCCGCACCCGTTCTCACCGGCCCCCTGCTTGGTGCTAGACACCATCAAGCTGGCAGAGCCGCCTGTGCACGGTGACACCAGGGCCGCCTCAGTCAACGCGGCTGACCCGCTCGATGCGATCACCGCAGTCAACCCCCTATGGGCCGGCGGCTGCGCTCATGCCGCCTCCACCATCGCCACCAACGCGCCTGCTGCGCGCACCGTGGCAGCATCAAGCTCGGCCGCAGGTGCTGTTGTCAGCGGCAGCGGCGGCGACGGCGATGCGCCGCAAGCACTCATCGTGCGATTGTACGAGCCTCACGGGGCGCGCGGCGTCGCGACAGTGACATGGCCGGCGTGGCTGCCGGTGGTGTCGGCGGCCGTGTGCAACCTGTTGGAGGATGAGCAGGGCGGCCTGAGCATCGTCTCAGGGATCACCGCAACGGCGATTGACAGGGTGGGTGTGGCTGCTGGGGGATCAGGCGCAGTGCCTGGCTCAGCGGTATCGTCGGCATCGGGGGGGAGGCAGCATGCGCCAGCGGCGCGCGCGTGTGCCGCAGGGGTCCGGAGCGGAGTGGAGCTCACCTACAAGCCATTCCAGGTGGGAGCGGTCATCCCCTGGCTGAGTCGTCGTATGTGAGGGACCGGTCGCATGCTGCGAACGCCTGCTGTCTTGTGTTGGGTTGTCTACGGTATTCCCTTTCCCCGCTGGTGCTACCGCGAAGTGGCTGCATCTGGTTTGTTGGCGCCTCGCCAAACGCTTGCGCTTGACTGTCATGTACTCATGAGCCTGCCTGCATCTTCACCGGCGTTGCATGCAGGTGCTGACGCTGAAGCTGACGCTCGGAGACGTCTGAGCATTCCCGTGCGTCATGCACTCAGCACAACGCGTGCAGTCTCCGAAGCGCGGCCAGCATATGTTGTGAGGGTGCCGTCCCTTACCGAGTGATCTCCTTTCGCCGCCTGCCACACCTTGCATTGGCACGCCGGGTGGACCCTTTGTATACTTCCTGGTGGTGGCGACTGTTCATTTCCTTCCGCTCTCAGGGTTCATCTGCATTTTTCGCTGCATCGCCTTGCCGCGGTCTGTGACTGCTTGCCTGTTGGCTATGAAGGTTCTGCTGATAGGTGCTGCACCACTCATGCATACGTGTGCTGCTAGTGCGATGCATGCAGCGCTGCTCACCCGCACTGCGTATGGTCATGTGGGCGTGCACGCTCGGCAGGTGGTGCACACGCACGCACACGCACACCAAACACACACGTGACAGCACTGCAATTGAGGCTCAACATTACAGTGGGGCTTTTGTGCTGTTTGGCGTGCCTCATATACTGTCTGCAAACACTGTAGGTGCATGTCAGTCCTGCTCACATATGGGTGCCGTGAGGCTCGCCTCACAAGTTGCAAGTGTGTGAATTGTCACACACTTGCAGCTTGTCAGCCGAGCTTGACAGGACCCTTATGTAAGCAGGATTGACAACACCAGTTTTGCGAACTTGCGATCCCTGCATTTGCGTTCAGTCACTTGCAAGGTTGCACCCCAATGCTGTGCGGAGGCAATGGAGATAACGAGCGTGGCGTGTGAAGGCAACCAGCCTGTCATGGTGGATCATGTACCGATGCCAATGCTGAGCAATACCAGTACAGGATTCGCCTTGCCTCTGCAGGTGGCGGCCTTGCGGCCTGTAACTACCGGGCAACAGTATCCGTCTGTGTTGCGAGCGGTCGCCTCCTGTGGGCGAATAGCCCCGTGCGCATCCGCATACCCTACACTGGCATGCGGGCCAGGGTGCCAACAAGGACACGGCTGTGCACGGTCTTCTCCTCACTCAGCGTGGCAGCCATGCCGCAACCTGTGCATGGAAATGCGCACTGCCAAACGAGGCCGACATCCTGTGACTCAGAGAGAGCGTAAGAGGTGGACCATTGAGCATTTCAGGCTCAATGCCCACCATGCTCCCCGGCCATACTGGTATGTGATTGCCGGAGCAGTCAAATGAAGGGGGAAAGGCACAGCAGCGGCACGGTCTGCCCACAGCCAATCTGTAACCTGTGCCAGGATCATTAACTCGCACCATTAGCGTGTGTGCGCATTGGTGCACACTGAATGGTCTTGATCGCAGCTGCATGCACCGCTTGGCATCTGTGCAGGGCAGGCATGAAGATGCCAACGGGTCAAACGGTTTGGGTGGCTTTGCCTGTGGACAGTTCCAAGTTCCAACACATGCAGCCAGCATCCATCAGGTTAGCCAACTATCCAGCGTGGAGGGCACCCCCCAGTGATTTGCCAAGGCAAGACGCATGCATGTGCTGCTTCTGTGGTGGGCCTCGTGCGGGAGGGTCCCCCTTCACGCCAGGAGTAAACACGGCTCGCTAGCAGCGGCGGGCTCACAGCTAGCAGGGGTGAGCCCTTGCGTTGCTTCCGCAGGTAGGTCTTGCAGATGTCTGTGCACGCAACGGTGCTGGCATGCAGCGTGCGCTGCCTGACTGCTTGTGGGTGGTCAAGTAGTGGTATCTTCTGACCTGAGACCTCACGCCCTGAGGCGGCGGCCACCTCATGCACCAGCTCAACTGGTGCACAGGCAGTGTTCGCACTGACCTGCAGGCAAAACATTTTGCAGCTGTCAGTGAAGTGTCATGTCCCAAGCTTCAGTGTGTCCTCAGTGGTGGGCGAGGGGGCACCAAGGCCGTCGCCCTTCCTTTTGCTTGTTGGATGCACCAATGCTGGCACCTGGCATGACAACGGTGTGCATCTTAACACGCACACACCATGCGCGTCGAGGCGCCTTACTGGCAGCACGACTGTGGTGGTGGTAAGAACTTTGCATATACAATAGCCGCGCAAGCGGGGTGCGCAGTTGTTGAGAGCGTGAAGCTATGAGTTAGCGCTCGTCCTCGTGCACACGCACGAAAGCAGCGTACAAGTTGGCGCCTCCGAAGTGCTTGGTGACCAAGTTTGACTTACTCCTGTTGACTCATGTCCTGAGCCTGACTGCTCTGGTTCAGGCCTGTGTCACAGCAGCGTGGTGGGCAATTCGGTGGGCCGCCCAGGCTGTTATGGAGCCCTTTTTGGGTCAGCAAAACAAACGTTACTTATCCAAATTGCATCCAAAGACCCAAGCACCGCTGCTATAAGTTCAGGCTGCTGCCCCTGAATCGCTATTGCTCCCTTCACCTGCCGTCACACCCCTTCGCTCCAACCCAGCCTTGCCTTTGCCTCGCTCAAGCTGAGGTCCTCGAACTATAGGCAACCTTCGCGAAACTTTCAGCGCTGTTTCACACAGCACCGGTCATTCACTTCGCTCGGGCGCCGCTCTTCTCGTGTTTGCTGCCAGCTGCAGGGCGCAGCTGAAGGTGGGGATCTGTAGAGGCCAGGCCTCTTCACAAATCAAGGTGATGAGAGACCTTCCCCAAAAGTTCACTCAGCAGAGGTCGCGCTGGCCGGCGCTTCAGGGTCTCACAGAGTAGAAATACACCGTGAGACCGCGCTTTGTCCATACTGAGCGGTCATGTTCGTGCGCTGCTGAGCCTGTGTGCCGCAATTGACCACATGCCCCTGGCCACTGGTCAGAGTCTGTGGCTTTCTTTCACCAGGTTACCCGGGCTTCGGTGAGTCAAAGAAACACAGACACGCTTCTTGCAGCTGCCAAATATCAGCTGTGTGCCCTCTCCCCGCTGCAGGCTGCCTAGGTGCTGTGGACGCCCAGTACGGTGCAGCGCGACTTTGACGCAACACCCTGACAGTCCCGCTCCGCAGGCGCCACGCCCTGCCCCTGAACAGACTGCTAATCAGTGGAATTGGAAGGTGAGAAGATTAGGAAGTGGGGGCAGGACCCCAGCGCCTCAAGGCATCACTGGTGGAGTGTTGTTGCCAGCGTTGGTCCAGGCAGGTTTATCAGAAGGCAGCCACGCCTGCAACTTGTATGCAAGGCTGCCCAGTAGAAGCAAGCACGCTCAGGGCACAAACCAGACTGTGTTCTTCTGCAAAACCACTCCCGAACGAGTAATGGCATGCAAGCCAATCAAGCTGCCTGGTGCTCAGAAACTGGGCTCATCAACTAGGCTAGGGTGCAAAACGTGGGGAGAGAAACAGGGTGGGTTGCCAAGCTTAACATCACGACACCGTTGAGGATACTTACCTGCTGCACCCAGTAGTGGCCCTGGGTGCTGGTTTCGCGCTGTTTGACGTGACCGCCACTGGTTTCGCCCCTTTCCTGGCTGCAGAGAGAACAATGTTTGCAAAAAGGACCGACGTCACCCTTGGCATCAAGGCCATCGAGAACGTCACACCTCCCGCCCACATGTTTGCGGCGAAGGCTGAGGCCTGCACTCTGAGCATGCACATGCTTGGCAGCGTGAAGACAGCCAAGGAGACGTCTCCTGGCAGCCGGAATTTCACTACATGTGTGGGCGCAAAGCTCACTTTCACTTTCAGCAAAGAAGCGGTCATCGGCCAAGGCGCTCAAGGTGTTGTTTGTGTTGGCACTGTTGCTGGGAACGACACCGTGGCTGTAAAGGCAAACAGGCTGCTCACCTACACGCCTCCCCTCATCTCAAAGGTGAGGTGCTCATGTAAGGAACAGCAACCTAGAGCTTTAAAGCTCTACCAAAACAGACCTTCGCGTGAGATGGTGAAACCGTGATACGTGATTGGAGGGCAGAGGATGTGTTTGAACGTGAACTGTGCAGGCTCTGGGTCAGAAAGGGTGTTGGTGTGAATCCGTGCCGTGTAGGAGACTATACAGCAGGGCAATCCGTTGCAGCAAGGTTCTCACAATCAAAGACACCAACGACGCAAATTCAAATTGCGCCAGTGAATTTCATCGTGAACTGGCATGCGCCTCGTCACCTCAAATCCACCATGTGCACCCCGCCAGGATCAGGCACAACGCATGCAATTGTCCTGACCCACCAACACTGCCAGCTGCTTGCAAGCTGAACACAAGTACTGATGTACGCCCCAACCCTACTGTGGACTGCCACGCATGGCCAGCGCACTGCACTGACTTGCCCTGCCCTCCTGTGCCATCCACTGCGCGCGCCGTGCTGTGCAGGCCAAGTCGTTGGCGGCGGCTGTGAGGTACGCGCTTCGTCTGAGCGCGGCTACCACGCACGAGTTCATCGCCAACGTGGCAGCGCAGGAGGCTGCCGCGTCGCTGGGCCTGTCGTGCTGCATTGCGCGCTGCACAGGCGTGGTGCTGGGCCCCAGCCCGCTCAACAGGCAGCTGCCGGCCGCCCAGAAGCAGCACCTGGCGGTGGGACTCGTGCAGGAGCTGTGCATGGGTGGTGACCTTTACACACTCCTGAGGTGAGCTGGCTCGTCTTGGAGACGATTCACCAGCAGTACGCGCAGGAGCCTACCGCCTGCATGCATACGAATAGCGCTGGGCGTCTGATAAAGTGCTGAACTCGGTGTGCACAACATGCGTGCATTCATGCCTGCACTCGTATACATGGTGCTCCGGCTGCTGCGAATGTCGCACGATGCAAGATTCCTGCCCACCCAGCCACCGTTGCGCTCTTGCTGGGGAAAACGGAGCGTTGCCGATTGTTCTGCTACAAGATGCTGTGGTGCTGATTTGGGTCATGGCGGATGCTGACAGCGTGCTCACTTGTCCTTGCACACAGTTCGGCGCACAACAACGGCTATGCCGAGGAGGTGCAGGCCCTGGCTCCGTACCTGCTGGTGGGCCTCATGCGGATGATCATCGTGCTCCGATTTGCCAGGCTGCGGCACAACGACATAAAGCCCAGCAACATCGTGGTGGATGAGCTGGGCAACCTGAAGGTGAGCATGCATGGGCTTTGGCGGGCGACACCGCAAGCATGTGATGGGGTGATGGGGCGTCACGTGCTCTTCAGTACACGCACTGATTTGCATGCAGCGACAGAGTGGTGAGTTCAGGGACACCTGACTGGTGTCTGGCCTCGCCGCAGCGACCAAAGGCTTAACAGCCCCAGCGCATCCAATACTGTAGCGCTGCTTGACGCCTCGAGCTGCAGTTCCAAATCGCCCAGCACACAGGAGTGGCCGCTGCAGGGTTTGTGCCACACATGCATCCTGCGCGATCGCTGGCTGGTGTGCGCCTCCTTCCCCACATGCGTATGCATTACTGTATAGAGATTACATGACCCAGATCAGTATCACTGCAGGGAGCGAGAAACATTACATGACCCAGATCAGTATAGTCCGGGATAGAGCAGACTATATACATGCATGCATGCATGCATGGTTGTGCATTCAACCATGCTCAATCACACATGCTCGACTCACCATGCACCGCTCACCTTCCATCTCCTGCTGCTGCATTCATGTCATGCAGCTCACTGACTTTGGGCTGGCCTGCACGCCTGAGGAGGAGAGGGACATGGTGCGCCGTCAGTTTGGCACGCTGGGCTTCACCGCACCCAAGGCCATTCTGTACCGCGCGGACGAAACCGAGGCGGGCCTGCGCTCCGACCCCCCGCCCAATACAGATGGCTACTCGATTGCCGCAATCTTCTTCGACCTGCTGATGGGCCACGACCGGCTGTATGAGGAAGTCGTCCCGTGCTCGGTCAAGAACGCCGGCAGCGACGTGACGGTGAGCGTAGTGAGCGCGTGACTCAGACGGGGGCTTGCAGTGTATCAGTGGTGTTGAAGTGTGGGCTGGCATATAATAGAGCAGGCCGGCCCCTTCAATGTGACCGGTGGGTGTGTTGTATGGGTGTCATGGCAATCAGTAGGGGCCCTGCGGTATTAGCGTTATGTACTGCCAGTGTGCACAGCACGCATACAGCCCAGTACAGCTCAAGCGATGCAGGTTGCGTGGACAGTGGACATCACCATCATGAGGAATTTTCCGGTTGCATGCGAAGGAAAATCAAATGGTCCTTACGAGCACTGTAGCACAAAATCTCCTGTTGCGGGCTGCTGACTGGATGTACTGCACATTTGGTACATGCAGAAGGAAAACGACTGCATGCTGGCAGCCGTGATGGGTGACAAGGCTTGCAACCCCGAGTACGTTGACTTCTGTGAGCGCATCCGGCCCGAGCAGGAGCTGCTGCAGCAGCTCTACGACCCCTCCGTCGCCGCCGCCACCGGCGCTGCGCTGGACCTGCTGCTGAAGCCGTACGCTCCCCAGAGCCTGCTGCGTGCCGCCGCCGACCGCCTGTCGATCGCGCTGTGCGGCGGCGTGCTGGACAGCAATAAAACCACGGACCGCTTGCAGGACGCCGTCCTGAAGCTTTTCCGGCTGGCAGGCGACGATGAGGCGTCGTCAGGCACAGAGGACGATGAGAGCACAGTGCAGGAGGCGCCCACAGCCGATGTCGGCAAAGTTGACGACCAGGCGTCTGCTGCGTCGCTCAACACCACCAGCGATGATGAGGTGGAACAGGAGGAGGAGGAGGAGGGCGCCAGCAGCTCATCATCGCCTTACGCATACCCCTATGAGGTGGTGGAGGTGGCCAGGCGGCCCGTGGCGCTTGGCCCCGTTGACATGCCGACCAGCAGCAGCGACGAGTGGCAGCACGTGGCGGAGGCGGCGGAAGACGCATGGGGCAGCAGCGCTGTGGAGATCGAACAGCATGGGGCACTCGGCAGGGAGACAGGGTGGGGCAGCTATGCGAGCGTGGTGTCGTGGCCTGAGGAGGCAACGGAGGAGGAGGAGGAGGAGGAGGAGGTCATTGATGTGGATGACAGCCATCTGGGCGACAGCCGTGTCAGCGGCACCAGCAGCGCTGATGTGGAGGGCGCTGACGCTGACGTGGACGGCAGCCGGCTGGGCGGCAGCAGCGCCGCCAGCGCTGACGTGGAGGGCGCTGACGAGGACGTTGACGAGGACTCGGTGTACGAGTTCTGCTGCAGGACGTGCGGCTGCTCGCCATGCGCTGACACTGCCACCTCCGCCGTCTCCGCCGGCAGCGCCAGCAGAGCGCAGCACTCACCCTTTTCCCCGGCTTCCACAGTGGGCTCTTCACTGCCCGCCACGCTGAATGGCTCGGCCACGCACACCACGCCGACAAGCTGCAGCAGCAGCAGCCCCGCCACCGTCGGAGCCCCCAGCACCTCCAGCCAGTCGCCGACCCGCAGCATGCCTGACAGCGTGGCGCTACTGCTGGCGCCGCACCTGAGGTTCCTCATCCTCAACTGCGGTGGTGGCCTGCTGCCTCAGTGATGACCCCAGCAGTCTAGGAAGGCGTGGGCCGCGCGTTGTGTTGTGGTGAAGGCAGTTGGCGCGTTTGTGATGGTTGGACTATTGCACCACTTGAACCTCCCTCTATAGGCCAATTGCTGCAAGGCTGAATGATAGCCGTTTATTGGAATTGTAGCCGGCGCATGCATTGATGTATTGTGTTGTGACCCAGTGCAATGCATGTGGGTCAACCCCTCACGCAGTAGCCACCCACAACCTGGAGGTGTACCTGCAGGCATATGCTATGCCACCGTATGCGCTACTGACTTTACAGCGGCCGCAGTGCTGGACAGCATGCCGCGTCCCGCAGATAACGTATACACCAATTTATATGTCAGTACTATACCGTAGCCTGACCTGATAACCCCCAACTGCACTGATGCCATGTGAGTTTGGGCCCGTGCACAAATGCCAGAATCCTCTGTCTGACAGGAAGCGGAACATGCCACCTTCTCCGGCTGCTCTTCTGTTCCGGGTCGTGAAAATATTCCGCTCCCTCGCTCCCTCATACTCAGCGCCTACGTTATGCTTCGACATCAAGCGCCAAGGGTGACCGCACACACATGACCTGCCTGACGTTCACGACCAGCACATGCGCATGCATTCCAGGTAGACCAGCAAGGGAGGCAGGAGGGGCTTGCGCTAGGCGACTGATGCACAGCGCACACCCACGACGGAAGCCACAACCAGCATGCGTTGCTCGTGACACGTTACAACCTCAATGGCACACTTGTGGCACAAACGCACATCCCCAAACCACAAGCAGAGGGGACCGGTGCGTTCAGGGGTGCGTTGGCTTATGCAATGACGTAGGTTTGAGTATATGGTACTCTGACGCACCGCAAGTTCACGTAAGTGCACACTTGCCAACGGTGTTTCGGTTCCATGCACATGAAGAGGATCCAAACATACCATGTACGCATGTGCACATGCAGCGCAATCCTGAGCCCTGCATGCGTGTGCATGCACAATGTGCCTGATGCGGTGTCTCCAAGGGGCCGCAACTCGTGTGCATTGCCAGTTTGCCATGCACAGCGTCTGACCGCAAACAACGCGTCGGGTGCAACCATGCTTGCATGCACTCAATCCCGATCTGCAGGGCAGCAACATGGATCGGTGCCCTGATGAGTTGCTGCACCGCCTTATTTCTTCATGCCAGGGCAGCGCTGTACGCAGCATGCAGTAAACATGTGGGCATAAACAGACTACGCAGATGTAACCCAAAGGCAAAACCTCTCAGCAATGGCCGAAACCGCAAAAGAGTGTCACGACCGCAACAGCAACAGCAGAACCAACAGTCAATGCTCTCACTGCTCTCAACGACGAGTTCGTAAACAATCCGCTTGTGCACGTCTCGCGACGTGCGCTGGCCTGCAGCTGGCCTGGTTATGGCCCCCTGCGTATGGAGCTGCTGCTGCTGCTGCCGCCGTTGCTGCCGGTGCCGCTGCTGCCGCTCTTGGCGCCAACGTCCTTGTGTTTGCTTGGCGGCATGGCATCCGCAAGGCACCTGGCACACTCGTCAATCTGTTGCGGTGGCAGCAGCGTTGCAATGGCAGTGAGTCAGCAACGTTGTGACGGCACGAGTGTTGCACAGGCAGTACCCTTGCAGTGCCAACAGGAAGAGGAAGAGATGTGCGTGGCGTAAAGCATCCAACACACGCAAATGCATCATCTCCCCCAACATCCCGACCCAAAGATGTTTCCAGCATGGTTCCGGGATGGTTCCCTACCAGAGTCCCGCACGATGTTTCCCTGCCAGATGGCATACCCACAACACGCACCTAACACACACCGAAACACCGCCAGCGTACACACCCACATGCAGCATATCGCATTACACGCGACCGTGCACTCACTCGCTTGTTCGCCATCCAATCCAGCACATCCTTCCAGCAGCTCTCCACCGCCCTGCGCGCCTCGTCAGCCTCCTTGGTCTTGTTGCGGTCCTCGTAGAAGTGGAAGGCAAAGATCTGCAGGAGGGGGGGCAGGGGGGGTGCGGTGAGGGACGCGCGTTGGGTCATGCGCGCTTGTTGCATGCACCTCTCATGTGAATGACGAAATGAGGCGGATTGGCATGCTCCAAGTGATCCGCCTTGTGTCTGCCTTGGTGTGCATGCATGCACGTGTACAGACACACGCAGTGGGTGGGGAATGGTCAAACGGAGAGGAGATAGGCAAGCGTGGGTGCATGTTTAGGTTGCACAGGTGGGTTGCGTGACGATGGTCACGCAGGTGCATGCGTGCGTTGCACAGCCATGCGCGCACGGATGCCGACATAGTGACACCCAGTCTGACAAAATGTAGGCGACAAATGGTATGCAGGCCATGCAGATGACACAGTGGGTTAGCGGTTGTTACCGCGGTACGCACACGGCTGACAGGCTTGTACCCACACTGCTTGCAAGCATTCTGCATGCCGCAGCTGTACATGACATCCGAGCCTGCCCTTTGCCACCCATGCCATGGGCAAGCCATGCATGCGGCCGATGATGCACCAGGTCATCACGGCACCAGCCCAGAGACAGCTGGAAATCAACACATGAAATAGCAAACGAACAAGCCGCCCTCGCGCACCTGGTCGTTGACCTTTCCCATGTCGTGCAGCAGCTGCACAAACAGGTCCACGGCAGTGGCCGGGCAGCCCCGGTTGACGCTGCCGTCATCCTCCCGCGACCGACACCCGCCAGAGTCCTCCTGTCCGAGACCATGACTGAAACCATGGCCGGCGGCGGTATGGGAGGTCACCAACAGGGGCCGCACGCCAGGCATGCGCACGCGTACGCCGCTGTCGCCTTCGCGCCCAATCACACCCGAGCCTGCTTCCAATAAATGCCGCGTGGAGGAGGACCACGACGCGGAGGATGCAGACACGGAAGCGGAGGAGGAAAAGGAGGCGGTTCCGGTGTCGGCCCCGTGAATGCGGCGGCTGCCGCCCATGCGGGCATGCGAGCCAGCGGAGGCCCTCGCGCGGGAATCGCGCCACATCACGCCCTGACGCGCCGACACGGCTGCTGCTGCTGCGCCCTTACCGCCGCCGGCACCACTGATCTTGCTGCCAGTGGATTTGCCAGCAGCCTTGCCCTTCCTGTTGCCGAGGGTCTTGCTGCTGGCGGAGGCGGCGGTGGTGGCGGTGGCTGTCACTGTCCCCCCCGGCGCCGTCCCTGTACGCGGCTCCTTCCAAATGCGCTTCGCCTTGCCGCCTTTGGCTCGTCTGCCCTTACCCGTTTGCGTCAGTGTGGCAGCGCCGCTGGCCTCCCCACGCTTGAGCTGCCGCCGCATCGCCGCCCCCTGGAGTGCATCAGCGCCTGCTGCGGCTGCTCCAGCAGCGCCCACGTCGTCGTCGCCGTGGCTGCTGCCGCCAGCAAACAGGGCGCGCCGAGGGCCGGTGCCGGTGCTGCGTGCGCTGGTGGCGGCGGCTAGGGGGGTCGCTGCGTGCTGGTCGTGTGCTGTGCGTGAGGCGTTGCTGCCGATGAGCTCCGGGAACGAGTTGACCACCGCCAGGATTGACCTGTGTTGTGGCAGGTGGTGGATACAGCAATACACCAGTACACGCTCGTTTGCCATGTGCGCACTCTCGTGGTACGATTATGAATACGTACTACATAAAGGGTATCATATCCATTCGTTTAATTGTCACGAATCGGTGCAAATAGTGGTAGTATGGAATTCACAAGGCACCATAGGCTGGCGCAATTGGGTGGCTCGCTGGCTTTCGGGGAGGTGGCATGGGTACAGGGTGGGTGGTACAGGAGGGGCGCAGGCAGAATGCAGGCAGCACTGCAAGGGCAGTGCATGATTCTGTATCGCCGTATGCGAGGTAGGGGTAGCGAGTCGACTGCCCCCTGCCCTCCCCCCTCCCTCCTGCGCGCACTGTAACGCATCCCATCCAGCTCATGCGCATCTTGCGCTCTGTGACAGCATGCCTGTTCCTTTGCTTTGAGAATGACTACGGGGCATTTGGCCTGTATGGTGTGTGTTTGAACCATGTATGATGTGGTCACCAGCGCTCTTTGCGTGATGATGGCGCTCCAGCCATACTTGTGGCGCCCGTGCATGTGTTCGGCTGGCGGGCTGGCGGTCAAGGGGGGGTCCAAGTAAGGCAGGGCAAAGCTGGGCACACACCGCAAGCATCGCAAACAAATTACAAAAGTCCTGCCTCCACGTGCATCAAGCCTGTGGTTGCCTGCGCTTGTGAGTCCCGCTTGTGCTGCTGGTCAGCAGCCAATCAGCAGGCAGCTGCTGCTGGACAGTGACGTTCGTGTCACTCGCGAACGCCACCCTTGGACAGGCAGGCGCCTAACTCATGCATACATGCAGGCAGGCCACCACGGCGTGCTTGTGCGTGCTTGTGTGCGCTGCTGACCTGATGATCTTGCGGAAGAAGTGGAAGTCTGTGTGGTCGGGCTCGTGGATGAGGTCATCCAGGCCGATCACATGGGGGTAGTAATCAAGCAGGTGCGCCAGCTGGGAGTCGCGCAGCAGGGAGCCGAGGTTCTCATACCCGCTCGCCTGCAGGCTCGGCTCCACCCCCTTGTACAGCCAGAACAACCTGTAGTGTGTGTGCAGTACAGTTATACCAGGGGGGACACGACGGTCGGCAAAGCGGTACCTGCCGTCCACCTTGCCGTCACCGGCGATGTGCGTACGCAGCCATGATGCAGGGCGCACGGTGCGATTGAAACCTGTGGGCTGACTACATCATAAGGCCGCCATATGTAACAAGTCGGTACTTGAACGTGCGTGGGTGCGCCCTGGCTACCTCTTATCCTGTCGCAACAGGCAGGACTACGTGCATCGGTGGCTGGTGGCATGTCGGGGTGCGCTGGTCACTGGAACCTTGGGGGTGGTAAACCTTGGGGTGTGTGCAACTGGTACACTCACTTGGAGAGGTGGTGGTGCTTGTAGAAGGCACGGCGCGAGGCCAGCCTGATGAAGTCACGATAGCGATACCTATCAGCAGTGACCAGGTGGGCAGTGGTTCCGGTGGTTCACAAGCTGAAAACAAGTTTGAACAAATTGCAAGGGACAAGGGAGCCGGACGGTGGTCTAGGACTGTCTGGAGTTCTGCAGTTGCGCTGAGCGCCCAGGCTCAGGCTCACCTCGAGACATCGTCGCGGAAACGCGCCTGCCATACGAGTACGGCGTCGCGCTTCTCTGCTGCGTCCGTATCGTTGTACTCAACCAGGCTGTGCGCCAAGTCCTGCACCAAAAGAACGGTTGGGGTGAAGGATTCAAACACAAGCATACTGGCTAGGGTCAACGCTGCATATTCCAGGCTGATTTCGGTCGTGATTTTGGTGCTGCAGCCGGTTGCGCTGCAAAAGGCAGCCAAGTGAATAACTGATTGCCAGTCGAATAAATCTCGACGTTCTGGTCTGCTTGGAGCCAACCAGCTCCCCAGCCACGTTATGGCGGTTGCTTCTGCTATGTCAGGTGACAAGCAGCGTTTGACAATTTCACTATGCCACGAACCTGAAAGTCGCCAATCAGCTCATAGCCAGCGTCAAGATCAGCTCGGAGCTCAGCCCAGGCGTCGATACGCCACTCCAGCTGCTCCCTCCGTTGACCCCAGCAGGCCCAGTCATCGAAACCACACGCAGCACCGAAGCCGCCTGCATCTGCGTGCTCACCCCACCTGACCCGTGGGCTGGTGAGCCTGCGCCACAGTCGTTGCCAAAAGCTGCCCTCCTGTGCTTCTGAGGCAACCTGGGACCGCTCCGCTTCCTCGCATTCTTCGCACCACCATCTGTCAGGGTAGACGTACGCAAAAATGTCCAGCAGGTCACGCGCGTGGAGCAGAGATACTCGTAGCGGCTTGACCTCTGAGGGATCTACAGTGCCTGTCATGTTGAGCAGTGCTAGGGCGTCCTCGAGGGCTTGAGGACAGTTGTCGAGCGCGAGCTCTGCGAAAGAGGGATCGTAGTTGGTGGTCGCCTTGTGGATGCCCTGCGCTGCTCGCAGGAGCAGGCAGAGGCACGCCCAGAAGGCGGTTCTGCTGTGCCGCTGTAGAACCATCAGCTTGCTTAGGGTGACTGCCGTTGTGGGCTAAGCATGCTACAGCTGAACAGCGAACCGCAAAGGCTTGTAAGTTGTCATATGTTTGCGTAGCAAAAGTAATGGGAAGGTGGCATTTGCATGAACGTGCAAGCAAGGGCGCACAGAGATATGCTTACGCAACGCTCGCTAGCTTGCTGCATCTTCAACACTGCAGCACGTGCATCGTTGATCACTTTTCAGATGCTGGCTAGGGCAGCGCATGCTGCAACTCGAGCAATGCACTGGTTCAAATCTGCAGTACAGTTGCTGGACACAGCGCAGGGCTGCGCCTGGCCCCATGCCTGTGCCGTATGCTGAGGGCGCTGCATGCTGGGGTGGGAAGCCAGCGGCCGGGGTCGGAATTGCGCCAGGCTGTTGCATGCGAGCAGCCTGAGCTAAGCCAGTTGCCGCTGCACCACAGCAAAACGTTATACGTAGCGCCTGCTTGCATGCATGCATGGAGGGAGGGAAGGAGAGAAGGGCAATGACACATTCATGGATGACTGGACCCAAATTACATTGACGAGTGCTTTTTAGTGTATGTGAGGGTGCAGGGTGCAGGATTGCGGATTGTAATCCTGTGTACAATCCTAGCAGCTCATCACAAAGCAGTCAGGGCCCCACCCTATGGTCCATCCATACTGAATAGATTAGGAGTGCGGTCTCCCAAGTGCACACATAGCAATGCACTCAACACCATCATTGATGCGCTTGCGGCAGTGGGTTCCAGCACCCAGAATGCCCTGCAGTGGCTTGTGGCTGCTGGCAGGAATGGGTGTGGCACAGTCGTCGTTTGGGCATCATAGCCCTACCATTGACATATTCCGACACACGCAACGCACATGCACATGCACGCTTGGGGCACCATTGGATGCATCGTGGGCACTCAAGCCACCAGGATACATGCGGGCAGTCATGCCATGAAGAAATACACTTGAGGATGCGAGCAGGCATGACAACTGACAGGCATCAATCAACAACGGCCTAATCTAGGATTCAACTGCATCTATCACGAAAATGAGGCTGGCAGGTAGCCCGCTCAAGCACAGCAGTGGCCAACTGGCCTGACTGGGTCTACTGACACTGCCCGCATGCACAAATGCGCTCTTGGCAATGAGTGCCACTGCCAGCGTCCCGCCTGCTCATCAGTTACCACCAGCTGTCAGCTGTTCAATCAGTCACATGCCATGTCACTCTCAGATGCAACTCTTTCTCTGGCTAGAATCCCGAAGCGGCGATTGTATGCCGGGCCTCAAACAGCTTTGCAACAGCGTTGCAAACAATGTCCAGGTCCTGCAGGTGGGGCGTCGAGCTGCAGACCGCTACGAGCGCCGGCAGCACATGCTCAAGCCTGGGAGGCATGATGAGGTCGGCGACAAGGCGTAGGCACCGCAGGGAGCCCAGGTGCGTGGACGCAGCTAGGGCGCGAGCCAGCAGCGAGGCGTGCTGCGGGGTCATCCCATTGCAGCTTATGGAGAGGCTGCGCAGCTGGGTCAGGGCCGTAGCGGCTTGCAGGGTGCGTGCGAGCTGCTGGACGCCGTCCACTGCCGCGCTTCCCAAGGCATGCGTTAAGTTGCACGTCCTCAAGTCAAGCTCCGTGAGGGATGAGAGGCACGGGGCAGACGGTAGCGCCTCCAGCGTCTGCAGTACATAAGCCAGCACAGAGAATTATACAGCCGTAAGGATGGTTCAAGAGGGCCGGCTTAGCAGCCTCAGTGTGAGGAGTACAAGAGCCACATGGCATTACAGGCTCCAAATGGTGGCAGTAAACGCATGAGGTGCACTGCACGGCAGCTATCCGTTCTTCATGCGTCCATTTGTCGCCATCACACATCGCCATCGACACAGGCAACAGTCCAGTTGCGCGGCAGACCACCATGCATGGTGAAGCACAGCAGCACACCTCACCACAAGCGTGCATCAACGGGTGGGGGCAATGCACACTAGCCTCGTCAGATCATCCGCATGCATGACCCACCTGCACCAACGTGTCCGCGTACGCTACATCCGTCCAATCGTGCATGCGGATCCTGAGGCGTTCCAGGCCACGCAACGTTGGGCTGAGCAGCACCACGCACGCGGGCGGCACGGCATTGGGTGATACTGCCGGAAACACGTCCAGCGACAGCCGCTTGAGGGATGCCAGCGCCTTGCAGGACGCGCCGCCAACCACATCCGCCAGCCGTGGGCACCTAGCCCGGACCGCCGGGTCATCGTCGTTGAAGTCCTCGCCCCAAAACAGCGTCTCCGGCAAACCAAGCCCTTGCATGCGGCTCCCGTATGGGCCTCGCAGCAGCGACACGAGCGCATGTGCTGAGGCGCCAAAGACTGAGCTGCCGCAGAAGTCCAATTGCGTGAGCTGGAAACCACAGCGGCCACCCCTAGCGGCCTCGGACACGGTGGCCAGCATGTCCAACAGCGCTTCCGCCACATACATCTGGGTTTCACACAGACCAGCTGCCCGCAGCTCCTGCAAGCCGTGCAGGTGTGTTGCGGCGCGCAGAGTGCCTGTTGTATCCAGGGCACGGCGGCCGTCGCCCCACCGACGACGCTTGATGAACGAAATGTCGAGCCGGGTGAGGCGGGAGAGGTGCGTGGCGGAGGCCAGCATGCGGAGCAGCATGTCGTTGCCTTGACCTTCGTCGTCTGTGCCGACCTGATGCGATAGGTCAAGGTCCCGAAGCGCACTCAGCTCCACGTTCTGCAGCGCGCTGCACAGCCCCTGGAGCTCAGCCTCGCACATGCTGGTGGACGACACGTTGAGGCTGGTGAGCGACGCCGCCAGGCGCGGCAACCCCAGCAGGAGCAGCTCTGAGCGCATGCCGTAATTGCTCGACACATCCAGGCGTGACAGGCGTGACAGCTGCGTGGCGCGCTGCAGCGCAAAGGTCAGCGCGCGGCACCCCATAGCGCCCACGTAGTTGTGCGACATGTTCAGCGATTGAAGGTTGGCGAGGAACGGCGCACGCGCCAACACCCTGCCCAGCACGTCCGCGCCCTCATTCCCCAGTTGGCAGTGCGAGACTTCCAGCTCAGTTAAGCCGGCAATCAGGGGCGAATCCAGCTCACCTAGCAGGCGTGCATTGCGCAGCACTGCGGCTTGCTCTTCCGGGTCGCCGAGGCGGTACGCATATTCGTACTTGGTGCCGCTCAGAGACAAAGCACGCAGGGTTGACAGGTGCGAGGCGCTGACGCCGGCATCAGCTGCCGCACTGGTGGATGAAGCAGCAGCTGTTGCTGGTTGCGCAGCCAGCAGCTCACAGAAAGCAGCCAACGACGGCACAGTGTTGCTTGCGACGCTGCACCCAAGCAGGTTGCATACTTCCAGCCGAGTGAGGCGGTTCAGCTGTGTGGACAGGGCCAGCGTGCGGAGCAGAGCGGCTGTGGCATGTGGAGCAACATCTGCGATGTTGATGGTGAGGTCGTCAGCCCCGCCAGCAGTGTCGACGTCAGCAAACTGCTGGAGCCCACTGTGCAAGCCGGACGAGGTGACAATGCAGGGCGGAGAGGGTAGTCACCGGCCTCGTCGTGCATGTGTTCGTCGCCTTGTCCGCCTTCCAGTTGGGCTGTTTGCGGCACAGCATGGCCACTGAGCCTGCGATTCTCCAGCCTATCAAGTGTATCCTCCATACTAGGTGCATCCAGCAGCTGCCATGGCAGAGACCAATTCCGACCAAGAGCAGCCTGTGTGCGCAGGCTGTCGCGATGCTGGGTTCGCAGCACACTGACGTTGGCTGTGAAGCAAGCACGGAACTGCTTGCTGACCAGTCGCACACCCTCATTACTGAGCTTGGGGTGAAGCACAAGCGGTATCAAGCTGTCTGGTAAAAGCTCAAACAGACTTCCAGTTTGAGACGAACCTGTTGAGGCTTTTGCGTCACTGATATGGTCTGCAGGATGACGGAAAGGCAAACACAACAACATTTTCCGCTAACTGAGCGGTTTTTACAGCAGTCGATGGTTCACACAGCACAACAATTTCACACTGAGCTGAACCCTACCGGAACCGGCAGCGAAACCAGCAGTCTGCACTGGGGTGAGCACTAAGCGATGCAGCACAGGTGCAAGAGAGGCATGAGGCTCAAACATACGTGTGGTTCAGGTCAGGTTCAATACTGTGGCTCATGGGCAGTAGCAGAGGGAACTTGGGAACAGAATCCGTGTGTCAAGGTACTCAGACGAGCCCACACGCTCAAATCCCTACCAAAGTATGCAGGATGCAAACATGTGCTGCGACCAAAGTCTTGGTACACCTTCCTCCACTTGTCCAAGGGATGTCCCCTCCAGACAGCAGCATCGAGCGCTTCGTCTTGCTAAACGTCTGGCAGGGAGGAACAACTGAACACTCACCCGGTTGGCCTGACATTGGGTTTACTGGTCGACACCCAGGTGATCACCTGTCCCTGCTTGAAGGGTGACCCTGCGGGACGAAGTCAAGTCGTGGTGCGGCGGTGAGTATGAGACGCAACACAAGCGCTATAAACAAATCACTGTTGAACTCAAGTTGTGATGGACATCAATGGGGGAAAGATGCACTCTGCACACGCTCTGCGATCAGGACAAGGACTGCGGCGGTTCTGACATTGCCTCTGTCAGCTCAGCGGTGAATTCATCATCATGAAGCTGCCAGATTTGCCATGTGGTTTCGCTGCTGCCATGACGCACATTCGCCACATACTGGTGAGCAGCATTAAGGCTGGCCAAGCCTGGCGCCGCCGGCACGTGGAATGGTCCTCCGCACTGCCACACGCTCGCTCGGGAACAACACATTTGTGGACAACTGGACCCAATTACATCGAAGAGTGCACGTTATGAGAGGATGCAGGATTGCGGATGAATGGCGGTACAGTGCAGTACGGTGTGCAGCCTAATGGAGCTGCTTGCAGGCATGAGGGGGTGGCAGGTCGGTGGTCGGGGTGAAGGCAGCGCTGGGAGCGGCACCATTGTGGCGCCTGGAGCCCCTCAAGGCGTGCCACAACAGTGCCCCTTTTAATAACCCAACACTGCAAGAGTGAGAAATCCTTGATCGCCAGGAGTTTGAACAGGTGACAGTCAGCGTCAGCGGTGGCGCGACCAACAGAAATAATTCATCTCAGGTCGCGACATCTACTACCAGTCATATGGTGTGCCAGCCGCCATGCGAGGGAACCTCTGGACGCATGAAACAGATGCGCAAACAAAGTCATGTGATAACATAGTGAACGCAAATGCGTGTACTGCACGCCAGCACCAACGCAAGCAATCAGCGCGTGGTGCAGCGGGCTCTTGCTTGGGTCCTGCGGTTTGCTGAAATCAGAGACAAGCCAGGAAAGTACTAAAATCCTCCATATCCAACGATGAATACAGTGGTCAACCGTCAAGCGCACGGGCAAATCGTTTTGGAGCAGCACCAGCGACTAAGAGCCCTTGCTTGAGCCCTTGCATTGCAAGGCACTTCAGCTGCTCGCAAGCCGCTCCATGCCAATTATTGATTTGCGTTATTTTGCCTTTTGAGTCCTCCTCAGGCGAGGTCGTTGTCTCCCTGCCGCACGCGTCAAGAGTCAATGGCGCTCGGGGCTCGTTGCATGCTCACCGCCCTGCTGGCAACGCGCGCGTCAGCGTGTGGCGGTCGGCGTTGGCCGGCCTCTCACGCTCCTCACGCGGAAGTGCTTGGTGAGCCTGCAAGCCCAGGTAGGGTTAGGATAAGGCAAGCAGAGGCCGGTGGGCTTCAAAGTGTGTGAGGGGGACATGAATCACATCATGCAATGGGCTGTCTGCTATGCATGCGGGGGGGTCGTTGCGTAGTACACACCACACCACCCTGAGCCCTTTGTCACCTTCCCTGGCCTGCACAATACCCTCCCCCCCGCGCCCCGCCCGACCCGTTTGCTATTCCATCCTTTGCATATCGCTCTCTCCCAAGCCCCCCTTCCACACACACGTATGTTCTGCCACGAATGTTGTTTCTAGCATGCTCTCACCCAGGCTCTCACCCAGACCTGCCAAAACAATGCTGCAGAATGGTTGGTTCGGCAGCGTCGACATTCTCGCCGCCCAGACACCTGCCCCGCCCCTCCACCACCTGCCTCACCTGCGGCCCCGCCCTCCACGCCGGCAGCAGCAGCGCCCCTCGACGCGGCCGTCTCTGAGGTGATGGTCTCGCCTGCGCCCGCTGTTGTGGTCTCAGTGGCGCGGCGGCGCGTGAAGCGACCAAAGTCAACATGCTTGAGCTCCGGCATGGCCTGCACAGCGATTATGAGTAGCTCAGCGGTGGCGTGAGTGGCGGATGCAGTATACCGGGGCAGCAGCCCTGAAACAAATGCACAAGGGGGCGGTGCTGAGGTGCGAACAGGTGTTTCGCCGTGTGCAATGTGCCAATGGTGCAACTGACGATCGAATCTGATGCACAACCGTGTACACAACCGTATACGATACTCGCTGCTTCACCACAGAATAGGGGCCGAATGGTGCGGCTCAATGCTGTCCGCTGTTGTGCCGAAAAGACTCATTGCATTCGACCTCACAAAGCACCCTGCCTTAGGCCGTTCACCATCCCCCTCGCTCACCTGGATGTCGTCCACAGCCTCGGTGATGATGCGCCTGCCAGCCTCTCCACCCACCTACGAGCACAAGTTTACCACACATTGGCCCACGCAAATGGCTTGCCATACTGGCTGGTTGATAGGCACTTGCTGGCAAACAGCCAGGACATACACACACAAACTTTGCCGCGCATGTGTGCGCACACACACATGATCATGGAATGGGACCACAACACAGGGGTTAAGGAGCAGCTAAGCACATTAGTGGGGAATGGGAAATGGGGATATATGCTGGTCTGTGGCTGCCACCAGGGCCTGTCACAGGGTGTTTGTTTCAAGGGACTGTAGACAGGCAGGCTGGCACCCACCTTGTGCGCCTGCGTGTACGCCTGCAGGAGACGACGCATGGCAGACTGCGTGGGCGACACGGTGCGCCTGCGCAAGCAACAAGCAGGCCGCAAGACATCAGGCGTGCGTAAGCGGCAGGTGCCGGGCCAGTGAGAAGGGATGTATGGCACAGCATCACAGGCAGGCGATGATGAGTGCAAATGAGAGGACACCACGGCATCACTCCCTCGTTCACCGCAGCACAGGTTCTTCGCGCAAGGCCACCCTCTGCGCAAACGAGCGAGTGCATTTGTGCACATGCATCGTGCGGCTCGGTGGAGCAGCTGCTGCAGCAGGCGGCTGCAGCAGCAGTTGTACGCATGCATTCCGGACTTCCGAGACAGTGGCTCATGTGCTGACACAGTAATATGCTGAAGTGCGTGTTGCACAAGGGAGGCACGTGTGAGTGACGTGTGTGCAGGGAGGGCCCGGGGCGGCGCTCACTTGCGCGTGAGCTTGCAGCTCTCCCAGGAGGGCGTGGTGGGGATGGCAACGGGCGTGGTGGAGTTGGTGATGTCGTACACGGCGCCACTCACGCGGCCCGCATAGTCACCCTTCACCACCACGTACCTAGCACAGACAGAGCACAGCGCCAGCCAGCCAGCCAGATGGACAGCAGCAGTCATGCACTGCTGCACTCATGCATAACTGTGTATGAATACGTGTGGCGACCTGGCCTGCCCTGGCCCTGATGGCCCTGGCTCAGCAAAGCAAGGGGGTGAAACAAACTGCCAAGAGTCTGCACAAACGGCCCAGGGAAGACTGCTCAGGCATGGGCACGGGGCCTTGGAGTTGTGGTGCACATAGCACTACTTATGCATAGGACTACCTGTACACAAGGACAAAAGGCCAGGTCTGTGCATTGTTGGGAACGCCAAGCCAGTCCGATGCCAAGCTATCCGCGCTGCAGGGGGCCACCGGCTGGCGACGCACAACGGAGAACTACGGTAGTACAGTATTGGTGCTGCAGTGGTTTGCTTCTACGCCTGCGTATGCATGCACCATGACACCCTATGTGCATACGGCATGCTTGCACTCTGGTTCGTGCCGCCGCTGCTGCAGGGGGGAGGGGGGGGGGGGCAGGCCGGCACCGCGCCAGCTCAGCCGCGCGCTCACCAGGATCCGTCAATGACCTGCATGGCGTTGATGCTGTTGACCTGCACCGCTGAGAACGTCTGGTCGCTGTCATACCTGCAGGGGGGAAGGAAGGGGGCAGGGGGACGGGTCGGTGAGCGGGGTGCATGCACGCATGTGTTCAAAGCAAAGTTCGCACTTTGGAGCGCACTGCGCAGAGCAAAGAACACCCACACCCACACCACCACCAATGCCCACTTCCATGACCGGGTACGCACATGTGCGCTGCACCCGGCAGAGGATGCCACGTAAGATGAACGCCCCTTCCACACACAAAAGCGTGAGAGAGTGCACGTCAGCCAGGCAGCAACACATCGCTTGCGGTTGCTGATGGCAATCCCCGCCTTACAGTCTAGGCCTGCTCCGCTGCGCCATCCCGCTCACCAGCACAGATCAGCTTCCCCTCGCTTCCTGCGTGCGTCATCCTCCAGGCAAAGGTTCCACTTGGCGTTGTTCATCAGCACGCGCGGGCTGATGGAGGGGTGGCCTGCCAGGAGGGGAAACATGGGGAAATGGGGTTGAGTGAGTTGATGACACATGACATGACACATATTGACATATGTGGCATGCTTCGGCATTAGTTGGCGTAATCCGCACAAAGTACATCAAGCATACATCCGGCATAGCGACGCAGTGGACAAAAACGGGGTACAGCAGTGATGCGCAACTGTTGGCTTGCTTCAAATGCGCCATGCACGCATCACAAGCATACCATTCAACAAAAGCACTGCATGGAGGGCAGCATGGTAAGCGGGAGTGCGAATACCGTAGTGCATAGCTGCGTGTGGCGATGCGTGTGGCGCCACCGACTCGGGACTGGACTGGCAGGAGCGCATCTCCTCCCCCGCTGAGGAGTTGTAGTGGGTAGTGATTCGTTGCTAGGTCTGGTTCCTAGGTCTGCTCATCCACATCCGCGGTGGTGTGATTTGCCGCCTGTGCGCATCCTCCCATGCAATTGGGCTTGACAAGGCGCACAGCCCCAGCCAAAAGCGCCAGCAACCCACCAGTGAAGTCAGCGCGAACGTTGACGACGATGCTCGTCACGTTGTTGTTCTCCCCACAATCTGCAACCAGGTGCAGTAGCGCATGGCATGCGGACACCGGTTATGACTGCGACGCTGCGTCACCAGTTCAGTGCCGTCGTGGTTGCCAGTGGCGGAGTGCTGCTGACTCAGCTCCATACCATGGCATACGGTTGCTGGAGTGTGCTTCACAAGCGTGGCTCACCTGCTCTGCAGCCAAAGCGGCCCCAGGCAGGAAACTCCCAGGGCCACTCGCAGTTGGAGTCTCCACAGATGGGATCCTTCCAAATAGGCAGCAGAATCTGAATGCAAGACAACCATCAGCATAAGGAAGGGCATTGGTCCACCTCATGCACAGCCGCAAACTGCAACACGCCCCTGGTGTGCATCATGAGCGTGCATACGCTTGGCGTTTGCAAATTTGCGCTTGTGGCCGTGCCGGTGGAGGTGGCTGTGGTGAAGACTGCAGAGTGATGCAGACCTGACAAGCTTGGCTGTGTGCTCAAAAGACTGGTTCCTACCTTGTTCCCTATGTATTGCAGCACGTCATCCTCCGTGCTGAAGGTCATCGTGTTGGAACCGTCCGCTGGCAAGAAAGCCTGCTTTAGCGTTTTCACGACCTCACCACTTTCATAAGCACTTGCCTGAAGCATGAACACACAAGGTTGTATAACACGCGTGTGCAGCACGACAACAACGGAAGGAAACTTTGTGCAGCCCGCCAAAAGCGCACGGTGTGGAACGGAGCTGGATGACATAGTGAGCACAGCACCAAAAACTCTTACCTGGAAGTAAAGCACGACCATGTATGCTGCGACGAAGAGCGTGTACCAGGCAACGTGTCGGTACTTGCGTGACATCTCCACTGCAGCCTGCGGACATGCAAGGCCACAGAATCCGAGTGAGCACAGTGCGCAAGCATTGGACCTATGCCCTGCTCCCAACGTGTTATTGACGCTGAGACGATGCTTGCACGCTTCGCGTTCAAGTACACCAGGATTGACGTGCAATACTCAAAGTAGTCAACACACGGTGTATCTGGCCAGGGACGGGGCACCTCTTGAACTGCTCACCGCAACTTTTTGCTGCACAGCTTTTGCCACTTCCTCATTGGTTGGGGGTTTCTCCGGGGGCAACCCGCCATCTTTGGGAAGGCGTGTGCTCTGCTCATACTGTTCGCCAATAACGCTACCTTTACGGCCGTGCCGACCGTCAGGGTTATATGAGTGGTCTACCCCAGTGTTTCCAGGGTCTGCGTTCAAAGGTAGTGCACGGTCACGGGTGTGCACAATAGAAGGAGTGCCATGCAGGCAGAAGCAACCTCATGAGATGAAGAAACCACAGCATACAAACAAGGACAACAGAAACATAGTCTTACAGTCCTCCGCTGGGTCCACCATCCCGCTTGGCTGCAGGCGTTAACCCCGCTGGTAGGTCACTGACAGGGTCACAGCGAAGACAGAATTTAAAAGAGATGGGAAGCAAGAGGTTTGTGAACATGCCGGTTTCTAGGTAAGTTTGAAGACAATACCTGTGCATGGTTTGGCAGGGTTGGTATCTCTGTGGGAACGTCAGGCGCACGTGGCCTCAGCGCAGCACGCGGTACAGGCGGTACGAATGCTGATACCTGCCTTGCAAGGCAGCACACAACAACACTTCGGGCGAAGCAATAACCGGTCTGCATTGAGGCACGGGGCATTGATGATGCATAAGATATTTTGAGGCAGGCAACAAGGCAGGCTGTCTGCTTCACTTCTCCAACGGCCTTTGCCCAAGCGCTCGCCTTTCGTGCGCTACAGCACTTATAGCCTCCGTGCCAGTCCAGCGGTCTATCAATGCTGGTGTAGCCGTGAATTTTGAGCTGTATTGCTAAAAGTAGAATTCACCTGCCCTGTGCATGCAATGAACACGTTGTTGTTTCCAGTTCTGGCACATCCAGCGTGGGCGATGCAAAAGCTTGCCAGGCACATCCAACAACAACAAATGACCTGAGCCAAACATCGGGTGCCCATGAAATTGTAGTAGATGGCACTCGTTGGCGTTCTAGAAGCGCTCATGCAGGAGCTCCGAATCGACAGTTTGATGCCACCCACGGAAGCCACCCGTGGCGGGCAGTTGGTACCGGCAGTGAAGGCAGTTGCATGCGGGAACACGGGCTTGAGTTGCAGGCTAAACTTTGCTGCGATCACCAGTCCACCGCTGGCCAGTCCGTTGGGGCATCACTGGCTATCCACCGCCGCACTGTGTACACAGATACCAGACCACAAAATGTTGATGAGTATGCAGTTGGGGCTGTTGCGCTCTGACGCGCCTCACCCCAGCCACCAGAGACCCGCTGTTGCAGCGCCCCTCACGCCTTACAAGGTATACATTGTTTGTTCACCATGCACAAATGGCCGGCAGAACGGAGCCTGAAAAATGCCCAGCACGATGAGAGGTCAGCCAAACACCGGGTACGCACAATCACAGGCCTGCCCCGTTGCTGCACCCAAAAGTATAATCAAATAATTTCACCAAATTTTGGACTAGCATTCGAGCACAATCTCATACAGAAGTGGAGAAGGCCAGCCCTGCCAGCCGCTCGGATAGCAGCGACGCCATGCGCGTCACGTGCGCCAACACGCCTGCCTGCTCCCCAACGAGCGCCTGCACCGCGCCGCCCGCCTGGAAGCCGCTAGCGCTCGCAGCGCTGCTGGTGGCCGCCTTCGCGTCGGTGCTGCCTGTTGCTGCGCTGCTCAGGCACTGCCACAGCTCCTCGCAGCCCGGGTAAAGCGCCTGTTGCCGAGACGCATCACCAGCATGCACCCATAAGTCACAGTCAAACACTACAAGTGAACCGCCCTGTTGTACTGGTCAAACACCCACTGTGTCGAATATGATACGGAGCTGTCATGCATCCACACATGCAACGCAAAGGTCAAAAGCAAATTGGGACAGGCGCTGCATCGCCACATAAAAACCAGTAACGCTGACCCGTTTGGTCCCAGCCCGGACTTTCCGCTTTGACATTTCCACGGCATCAACCTTGACCAAGCAAGCAACTCACCGTGAGTTGCTGCAGCAGCGCCTGCGCGCCTGGCTGGGAGCCTGGAGCGGCGGCGGACCCTGCAGCCACGCGCATGCACGCACAAGCAAGCGTGCATAAGGTTGGGGGCAGACGGCAACGCGCTTCCCAGGCCACACCTCGACCCAACCAATGCATGCATGCACGCCTGTGCGCAACTGACAAAGCACGGCGCTCAAGTTACAAGCAGCACTACAGAACAGGCCACCTATGTCATACGGTCAGCCAATCTGTCTTGTGTATAGGCTACTGGGCACTGCGTTGAGGATCGGACGTTATCCTAGCCAAGCAGCATGCATGCGACATGCAGTACTTCAACGTTATGTCATTTTGCCCGGTGCGTGAGCAAGGAGCAAGTTACGAGTGCAACATGAGAAGCAGCCACAAGGCACAGTGTGAGTGCTGCTCATGTTGAGAAGCACCCACACTGTGCCTTAAGGCCGCTGGGTGACACACTCACCTGCCGCCACCTCCACATCCCCCAACACTGCAGCCAGCGGCTGCAACACGCGCCCCGTTACCGCCGCCCGCACGGCCGCCAGCGCGCCGACGAGCGGCTGCAGCGCCGCTGCGGTCGCCACCGGCGCTGAGCCCCCCGCGGTGGCCGCTCCTCCCTTCTTCTTCTTGGCTGGCGCTGGGGGCTTCATCGCCGCTGCCCACGCCTGCCGGAGAGTGATGAAGCCAATGAACAACGCCGCACAACACATTGCAGAAGTATCAGGAATGACGTCCAGCAGGCGCACTGCAAATTTCACACAACACGCTCGTGTTGCACAACACACAGTATACGGTAAACAAGACCTTAACATTGTGCAGAACGTGTCACATATGCTTGCCGAGCCGCACGGCCGCATGAACCCCAGTGGCCTTAAACGACAATGATGTACTGAACTGCTTTCAGCCAAGGGCAGAAAGCAGGTGGTTGTGGGCAGAGTGGACTGTGCTGCTGATGCATGGTCCAACACCTCAACCTCTCTTACCAAAGAGCCCAGGAAGAGTATGCACATGTGGATTTGGCAAGTCACAGAGTCAGCTGCAGCATCAGTGAAAGTCCGAAACGAGCTGCATGCAACTGTGTAGTGGGAGGCATATGCTGCCGCTGCTGCCTCGTCATCGCCCCACCCCCCCACACACATACACACCTGCAGGCACATCACCAGCCAGGCCAGCGGCTCCGTCACCATGTAGCACGCCACGCACAGCGCGCCGCCCGGCAGCAGCAGCGGCGACACGCGGCCGCTGCCGCCGCCGCTGCCGGCCTCGGCGTCGGAACGGAGCGCCGCAGTGAGCTCGTCGCCGGCCGTTTCGAGCGCGATCTGCAAGCGCGCAAGCGCCGCAGTCGCGGCGTCAACAGACGGTGGCGACGGCGATGGCGAGGAGGCCGAGGAGGATGAGCACGCCGCCGAGGAGCTGAGACGCTGGACCTCGGCAGCTGCGGTGAGGAGCGCAGGTGTCAACGCCTCAGCATGCTGCAGCAGACGGTGCGGCGGTGGGCCTGTTGGTTCCGCTGAGGAGTCCTGCTGACTATTGTGGTCTGAGTACGCCTCTGCTAGCAAGCGGCTTGCAGTAGGCAAGTCAAGCACCTGCAACGCGGGAAGGATGGTGCACACACAGGCGACGGTATATCTTGATACAGGCAAAGGCAGGGGAAGAGAACATCTGTGTCACATCGCAACACTGGCATCCACCCGGCCTGCTCTGAGTGACTCCCCGTATCGCTTACCGCGTCCACTCGGCATAGTGTGCACACACGCCCATCGCCCATCGCCCACTGCACACGTTCCACACGTTGTCACTCAATGCCCGATGGCGATATGGCTGCCCCAGCTGTGTGGGAGGGCGAGGGCAAGGGCTTAGGGCCTCACCTCCGCCCCAGTGGCGCCCAGCGCTCCCGCCAGGCAGTGCGGTACGAGGCACCGCGCACGGACCGCGCCCAGGCGCGCCTTGCGCCATGCCGCAGCTTGCGGGGAAGCGGCCTCTGCGCACGCCGGGGTGGACCACCACACCCTGCAGGGGCAGGCAGTGGCGCGCAGTCGCACACGAGCAACAACACACACAGGACACGTAAGTGCTGCCTGTGTTGTGGGTACAAACTCTGACACACATGGACGTATAAATCCCAGGCAGAGCATGAACGAAAGGCCAGCCCACCTGTGTGATTGAGGGGGTACTATTCTACAGCAACAGCAATTCGTACGGGGCTGCAACTAGTGTGGTGTGGTGTGGTGCGCACCAGCATGCAACCCATCAAGGGCAAAGCCGTGCACGCCACATTGACAGGCGCCATGCCGCACAGCTCACCGCCCGAACGCGCGTGCCGAATACGACCGCCGCCCCTGCCACCACTCCGCCGGGGCCAAGGAGGTCGAGGCCTCCGCCGCAGGTGGGTACCACGCCGGCCGTGTAGCAAGGTCCTCATCAAAGCGGATGGATTCCGCGGAGGGAAGGCCGGGCGGCGGCACGAGCGCGCACGCAGCGGCGGCTGCCGCCGCGGCCGGCGACGTGGCTGCCGCTGCTGCGGCGTCTGTGGCGGGAGGTGTGGGAGGGGGAGCGGGTGCTGCGGGTGCTGATGACGTGCCGTCCGTGCTAGTGACAACCGCTCGGATCTGCACAAGAGCAAGCGGTGTTTTAGATTTTTCGGCCACAGTGCGACATTCATACATCAGCACGGGTCTGCGGGATTGATCAGGGGATTAATCCAGAATCAAAGATCAAACAGGCGAACGCTCTGGTCTTTACGCTCAGTGTGACACATCCAGGACTGTGGCATGGCAGCAAAAACGGGGGTGACTTCATGTTCACATGCCATGACGCGTGTCTATCATCAATCTGACCTGGGCGAGCGCGGACTCGGCCTGTGCCAGCGCCCGCGTGTGCGACGCCGCCAGCCGCTCCCGGAACGCCGCAAACTCCAACACCTGAATGCAGGTTGCATGCATCCAACCATGCAGGAGCCCAACTCCACAACCTGCCCAAACACAGTACCGTGCCGCTAGCCAGAGTTCAAGTTGAACTAGCTTGAACAACTCAGCGGCAGGAGCAAGAACATAGGTGCGTTGACAGCTTTGATGTCATGTCACGGATGGGAATGAGGCCCAAACCGGGTCGTGCTCAACACGCTCTCCGCCATGCCAACAGGAGGGTCCATTTTGCGGCGCAGTTAGGCGCCTTGCGCCCTTGGCGTACGCAAAACTACTAACAATATCAATGAGCCCTTTATCATGCATTCATGCTACATTAAACGTCCCTGCGACTCAGTGCTGTTGCGAGCGTTGGCTACCTGCCTGTATGCCGCGCGCCCTCCCCAGGATCCCATCTGGGGAAGCAATGCCTGTTCGGCCGGTGCACTCGTACAACAACATGACGCACTCACTCATATACTCATAACGTACTTACGTAGCACAACGCACCTTGGTGTACATGCCGTTCTTGTAGGCGGCATACAGCGTGTCTCCGGCGTCACGCTCGTGGTTATCAAACAGGTCCCGTATGGCGTCCAGCAGCCTGCCCTGCGCCTCGTAGCCGCCGCCTGACGCCGGGCCCGGCGCCGCCTGTTGGACAAGCACGCGTACACAGGTCAGCACGAATAGATTGATTACGGTACATCGCGTTGTTTGGTAAGCGTACGGTACCTCAAACCCCGGTCCTCAGTCCTAGACTTGAACCTGAACCTGAGCAGATCTCAACCCAAAGCTGAGCACCTGCTCGTCCAATAGGGGCTTTGTTGGTGCAGCGGAGGTGGATGAGGCTGCAGCGGTGGGCCATGCGGTGAGTGGCGGCAGGAAGTGGTGACCCGCCAGCGAGTCCAGCTGGATGTTCTTGATGTCCAGCCTGCAGCGGCGATGACAGCCACAATGCACAGGCAACTAAACAAGCAAGTGCGGTTATCCAGAGGAGCGGCGCTCTGTGGCCTTGGATTTGCTTTTCCCCCCCCGCCACATGTATCTCAGCAAACATGGATACCACCGTTACACTAACACTAACACTAATCTCAGCATTGCATATTGATTTCGAGGCAATATGCCCAAAGCCCGCCTGTATGTGCACACCAAGATACGCTTGGGAAGCTGTGAGGCTGCTCGTGCGTATGACCTCACGCATACAGAACGTTGATGGCGGCATGTGTGCACGGGAGGGCCAACACATGTGAGCATGCCACCATTCAACTCACTGCGTCATCTGCGCGTGGGCCGCCCTGGGCGCCCCCAGCAGCGCTGCCAGCGCCGCCAGCGCGAGGCGCATGGGCGCGCTGTAGGGCCGCGTCACGACCGCCGCCGACACGCTCAGGTACGCCTGCAAGGACCAGCCCCGACAGCGACAGCGACCCGTCAAGCGAACCTTGCAGGAACAGCAACTGTGCGGGTGGTGCCCGCTGCTGGCGTTCACAGCGTGCGTGTTGTGGTGCTGGTGCACCACGCCCACAACCGAACGCACTGATATGGAAGAAACTGCAGCGCCCGAAATAGGTGGATGCAGCCCAACGGTTCTTACCAGCAGCAGCAGCGGTAGGGCCTGAGCGTCCGATTCCGCCTGCAGGGCTGCCCCCACCAGCGCGCCGGCAGCCAGGCACGGCAGCTCGTCAGCGGGGCCGCGCTCCCGCTCGTCCAAGCCTGCACGCGAGCCACACGTCATGAGCATCGCAGGATCGCGCACATGGTGCAGCAGCAGCATGCCACCCCACGTTTGCATGGGGCGCGCATTTTGTACTATCGTACATGTGCACAGTCAGAGTCAGTACGGTGCATGGAGTCCCTGAACTCGCAAGCTGGCTGTTCTACTGCGTGCAAGAAGCACAACTGCCGGGCGGGCGGGATTCCCGGCCGAGTACCCTGAGCTAGATCGATCCTTTCTATCCCTTTGCCTGCAATGCCCATCTCCTCCTACCTACTTGCGCAGTACACTAGTGTAGTTGTAATCCTTACCAACGTAGTGCACGGCCTGCGCCTCTGCGTACTCCTTCATCAGGCCAACAGCCTCCTGCACGCTGGCCTGAGCGGCAGCGGAACCCGCCGAGGATCCAGATCCAGATCCAGATGGGCTGAGACCGAGATCATCCAGCAGCTGCAGGTAGCACACGCGTCGGCGGAGGGCCTTGGTGGCCTCCCTGGATGCTGATTTGGATCCAGATCCTGTGGAAGAATCTGGTCCTGATCCTGGTTCTGTAGATGCAGCTGCGTACAGCTGCTGCAGCGTCGATGCGAGGTCTGTCGATCCAAGCTGCAGGCAGAACGCACAAAGCGGCCGAACAGTTTTTTTTTCGCGTTTTTAAAAATACTCACGGAAAGGTTGCACGTACCATAGGGCCACGTGCAACAGCAGGCGGTCTCACTCATGCCACAAGCTGCTTAGCTGCATGTGTCCCAGAGAGCAACTGCCCGGAGGCGCCGTGTGCATGCGCCCAACGCGCCCAACACACACGCCTTCCCTTGCCTGTGACACGTAGCCGCGCAGGTCCGCCGCGCAGGACGGCATGTGGCCGAAGCGCGTGTAGTAGTCGGCGATCGCGGCGGTCACCGCGCCCGGGCCTGCGCCTGGCAGCCCCAAGCGCGCCGCTCGGGCGGCCAGCTCCACCTGCACGTCCAACACAGGCCTCGAGTGACATTGGCACATTGCACATGTGATATGGCCGTATGGGCGATATTATTCCATACATGCACGTAACGTAACATAACACAACAGATGCACCTGCATATGCACCGGACAAAATGTTGGGGTGGTGTACGAAAGTGCGGCACTCGATAGCACTTGCGCGCTCGAGCTGTAAAGTTAGTGCCGCTCTGGTGCCCCTCCCAAAAAAATACCAGCAAAATGTGTTTGGAAGATACGATGCACCAGACACGTCAACATGCCATGATGAGGGGAGACACGCCAATGCGCAGCACGATCGTCTGACTGGGCTCCTCACCTTGGCTAAATGAGGCCCTCTCATAACCATTCGAGGTTCGGCGCTCCCGCTGGCTGTAGATTCCGCTGCGCTGGCCATCGCCTGCACACGCATGGCAGATGCAAGTGAATTACCACGTTGCTGGATGCACAGGCGCTGGGCCGTCATGCATGTGCATGTTGGGGAATCCCCTAGGTAGGGAGCCACCCCTCATCCCTCATCCCTTGCCCCAAACCAATGAAACATACATGCATGCAAGGTGCATGCATGCATTGGGCACTTGGTACCTGCAGTTCGGGGTGGGCTTAGGATCCTTAGGGGGCAGAGCACATCAGCATGACACACCAAAGTAGGTTCGGTGCACGCGAAGCCATGAGCACACCTCGATGGTTGCTTGCGCTTCCTCCATCGCCTTTGCTGGCGCCATTAACGGCTCTCCGCCGCATGCTGACGCACCGCTGCTGGCGGTACCGTTGCTGGGCGATGCCGCGGTGCTGCCGCTGCCGCCGCCGCCGCCCAAGCGGCCTGTAGCAGCCGCACGCTGCTCGGCAAGGCCGCCGCTGATGAGCAGCAGCGGGCAATCCAGTACGTCGCTCGCTGGCGTACTGGTTGTACCGCTCCCTGGCAGCAGAACATCAAGGTACATCTGAAACGCCTGCATCGCACACGACACCAAGACCATGCCATAGTGTACAGCCATGGCCGGTAAACTACTAGATTCTTGACTGGGCAAAACCACTTTGCGGGACGCTATCACTGAATGCAAGCCGACAGGCGTGCAGAAGCAAAGGCAAACCTACACAGATACAGATTTGTCGGTTGTCAAAGTGTGCTCTCCTGCTGTTATGCTTGTGCACACCCTGTTTCAGCGTGCTGCCGATGGTACTGCTGTGTGCAAAATGCCCCTACACACCCCATTACAGACTTTTATTACGTGCAGCTGCGCATGCACGCTCCATTTCAGCTTGCTGCCGCTGCGCTCACCCGCCAGTCGTCTGGGTTAGCCAGCAGAGCCTCCCGCAGCGCCGCCGCGGCCGCCGCTGCGTCGCCGCTGAGTGCCGCCAGCGCCGCGCCCAGCACCCGCACCTCCTCAGGCAGGCCCAGCCCCGCCGCCAGCGGGCCCTGCGCCAGCTCCTGAGCCGCCCTGGGGTCACCCTACGGGCAACCGGTGCGGGGTTTTGGATGCAGGTTGGACGCGTTTTGCATCTGGGCAAGCGCCTAAGCACGGACCGCTGCTCGGACAAGCGCATTCGGTGACCGTAGTGACCATGCCGATGGGGGTGGACCGGTCAAGCGGGGCATGGTGCAAATGGAAGGCGGCATGGTGCGATTGGTGTCCCCCACCTGGCCCAGGGCGATGTCGATGGCCACCAGCAGCGCCTCAAAGCTCTCAAGCTTGCCCTCCTTGGCGGCCTGCCGGGAGGCCATGCTGCCCGCCAGCTGCAGCAGCTTGGACGCATCCAGCACCATGCCCCCGCCCGCACCGGCGCCTGCTACTGCACCAGCTGCTGCTCCTCCGGCGCCGCCGTTCGAGCCCGGCTGCGATGACCCAGATGGGGCGTTGCTCCCTTGGCCTGGTGGTGGTGACTGGCGCTGGCGCTGCTGGGCGCGCATGGCGGCGTGCGCCTGCATAACGATCGACATGACCACCCACCACGTGCTGCGCGTGGTGGACGCGGACGCGGGCGCGGCCTTGATCAGCCGCAGCGCCACCTGCTGCGCCTTGACGTGGTTGCCCTCCCTGCAGTCAAACCAGCCGTGACCCAGATCAGCATCGCTCACACATGGATGCAGCCTGAAGGTAGGGAGCTTTCAGGATTTTAATGGTTCACGCTGGGAGGTTTTCAAGCCAAGGCCGACACTCCCCTCCAACCCTTGAAAACTCATGGAATGGAGTCAAGCAACACAGAACAGCCTGTCGCGAGTCAGGTGAGCAAGCCCCACACGGCCGTGGATAGGTCACATTGACTGCTACATGCTGACGTGCCTCACGAGTCTGCACACAAGAGGCTTGTCTGCTAGGCTGCGCTGCTCGTTTGATGTCCCTCCCTCACACCTTCCTGCACCTACCCACCACTCGCCCTTGTCCCTCATCTCACCTCACGTATGTACTTATGTTGCATCAGGAGCGTGTCGGCCAAACGGCCTATGCTCCCTCCCCCCAGATGGGGACCAGGAGGTTCACCAAGGTATGCGCATGGCATGCTAGAGGGCCACAAGGGCTTAGTGCAGCCCAACAGCATCATGCATCATGCAGGGGTGCGCGAATCAGCAGTCTCACCTCACATACGCGCCAAACAGGTTGCGCGCTAGCTCCGCGTTGCCGGGCTGCTTGGCGCTCGCAGCCTCGTACATGAGTGTGATATCCCCCAGCCTGCGGCCCCAGCCGGTGCACACCCAAGCCAGGCAGCAAGGTCGCACCATCCGTGTAGCGTACAATTGTCGCACACGTGCGCGTTGCATGGCACACATGAACACTCAGTCGAGCGCATTCAGGGTGAAGGAATGGCATGTGAACCATGTGTGGCATGACGGGGTGGGGGTGGGGAGCAAACTGCACCTTCGGCGTGACTTGTGCAGCAGCGTCAACACGTGCAGCGTGGTCTCATCGTAGGGGCTGGCGGCCGCCACCTCATCCAGGAGCTGCGAAGATCAAGGGGGGGGTGGGGTGGCCACACAGCAGGGAGGGGGATTACATCACCCGGACCAGTATAGCCAGAGGCTCAGACCAGGGTGTCAAGGGCGTACGCACAGGCATCCGTAGGCGCACATGAGCCTCGACGAATTGCGGGTTGGGCGCCTCACAGGCTGGCCCATGTGCTCTGGCTTGCGGTCATGCGGTGCATGCTGCAAGCAAGGTTGGGTCCGGGGGCGATTGCACCGGGCAGAACCGGCCAGCTGGCGCTCAGCATGCGTGCCGGAGGGTTGGCGTGACGATGAGTGCAACTCTGAGATGTGTGGCGCACGGACGCATGCAAGTCTGCCCCTGCACTGCACAGTTGCACTGAGGTGCTGAGGCACCACGCCAGCCGCAGGCGTGGCCGCGAGGGCAAGCAGCGCCCAGCGAATGGGGATGAGCATGGTCACTCTTTGGGCGCGCCAGCCAGCGTTGCTCCTGGCATGCAATCAGTGCGGTGGTGGTGGAGGTGGCTTCTGTCACTTGCTGGTGTGCGCCCGGCCTTACGTGCTGGCCAGACGTGTGTGCTTGCGCGCGCCATCACGACCCACCTGCTGGCATTCGTCCGTTTTCTGAAGCCGCAAGCACGCAAGCGCCCTGATGGCCTTGAGCAGCGGCACGTTGGGATACTTTTGGAGCGCAGCTGCGGACAGCTTGTAGGCCGACTGCAGCCAGCCAGGGCCAGCACGGTCAGTTAGTGCTTGTCAAAGTCCAAACACAATGCTGTAGAGGCGTTTTGTTTGCCGTAACATGATGAGGTAACGTAAGGAGGCCTAGTCATGGATCAAGACCATATGCAGAGGTTGGAGCAACATTGGTAACCAATTTGGTTGGCCGTGCAGATCAAGAATTCCATCAGTGCGTGACGTAAATGTCCTGAAAGCATAGTAATCGGCTGTAACGCAGACCAGGTATGAAGGGACTTTCCATGGCTTTCGGCAGTGGTGGTGCACACAAACGCTGCTGTGCACGGCGGCTGCCCCAAGCCGAGCTCACCTTGTAGTTCCGTGCATCCAGGGCGTCATAGATTGGCCTGACCTTGCGTTCAAATGCATCCGTATCTGCCATCCTTCTGTATGGCAGTCCGCCCGTCACCACCGCTGCGGGCCCCACCCAGGCTTCGCCGCAGGCACCTACAGTGTGGGTCTGTCGAGGCACGGGATGCTTTGGCAGTGGATAATATCGTGTGCAAAGGCAGCAAGAAGTTCAAGGCATGGCAGTCTCCGGTGGTGATCCTAGGCTGCAAGGGGGGCCATCATTTCGGCGCCAATTTCCGGCGTACTGGAATCGGCAATACAGACCCCTAAAGTGGCTGCACTGGCGCAAGACATGGCAGCGCAAAGCCAGCTGCGACAAAGAATATCAGTACACTCCTTTAGCTGTCAAAAGTCTGTTCAGTGGCAGCTCTGTGTCGCCTCCGTACACACGTTGTTATGCGGCGTTGACGTGTCCGTTTGACCTGCAAAGCGTGACACACTGGTGCGCACAGCGGAGGAAGCTGGATTTGCAGTAGCATTGCTCCGAGCTCGGAGTAGGAGGAACGTGGAGCTAAAGCACAGGAAGAATGTTCATATACTTGAGGTGGGTTCGTGGTGCGCTGACAAACGACGTTCAACCCATGTTCAGTCCAACATGTGTTTGCGTTTCCCTGTCGTCCCCACTTCTTTCACTTGCGCAGCAAGAAAATAGCAATCCCGAATAATGTGAGGCTCCAGTGTATATCTTGGAACTCAGACCAGGGATGGATTGCCTGCGGTGGAGACCAAGGCCTTTTGAAGGCAAGTTAACGGCCTACGCGTGCGAAGAACGTTGCCGCCGTGGTGCAGTATGATATGTTGGTACAGTGCATCCAGCATTACCAGTTCTCAGTTTAAACGGTTTCTGGCCCGCACCCCTGTGAAGCACAACGCAACTCGGTTGCGCATCTGGGCTGAGTTTGGGCACAATGTGGAGGACCGTTTGTGAGTGCGGCTGTTCGTGCCTTCTTAACAGGTCCTGCGTTTGGAGGGTTCTACCACACGGGATCCCCGAGGCAAAGGTGCTGCTGCGGGCGGCAACCTTTCGCTGAATCAGACGTTGGAGGGGCACGAAGGCGCCGTGCTTTGCGTGTGCTGGAACGATGCGTTCCAGAAGCTCACGACCAGCGATGACAAGGGTCTCATCATCGTCTGGATGCTGCACAAAGGCATGTGGTTTGAGGAGATGATTAACAACAGGTGGGTCTCGGAGTGGGCTTCGGGGCACAGCTTGCAACGGGGCAATACGCCCACCCGCCCGCATGCTGCACCCTATCACAGCGCAAACACCACCACCACTTCCAAACCTTCATTTCTTGACTCAACTGCCTGCCACAGGAATAAGTCGCTGGTGGCAGACATGAAGTGGACGTCAAACGGTGAGAAAATCTGCATCATCTACCAGGACGGTGCAGTGATTGTGGGCAGCGTGGACGGCAACCGCCTGTGGGGCAAGGAGCTGGGCATGGACCTGTCACTGGTGGAGTGGTCGCCGGATGGCAGGTGCGTGTGCTAGCCACAGGCAAGGCAGGGTTATGGGTGGCAGGCACGCACGCGCGTGTGCACATAACACCTCGCATCACGCACAGCCACGCGCCAGAAAGGCGCCACACGATGAATGCACCTTGCATGCACGGCATGCTACCTTGCACCCTGCACGGTCCCATGAGCTTGGGCTTGGGCTTGGACTGTTGGAGTTGTACACATGCACATACTGTCCAGGCTTGTGCTTGTTGGAGCCAGCATGGGCTGCTGTGGAAGCGTGGATTGGTGGCGTTATTGACCTGGTGGTGTGCCAGCCTGAAAACCGCCTCAGCTGCATGCCCTGCACCGCCAATCAGCAGCCGATGTGTCGAGGCGCTCTTTGTGCCAGCGCCCCATTACACTGCATGATCGCCATGGCTGTCAGCGTCAGTGCAGCGGAGCGGGCAAAGGCAGCTGGCAAGCGCTTGGCAGCGCAGCACCCCGACCGTGCTCAGAATTGCAGCAGCGCCGGGGCCGACAGCCAGGCAGCAGCTTCGCTGCGGCAAACCGATTGGCTGCTGCAGCTTCACCAACGCGCGCCCACAGCGCCGCATCACCATGCAGCCAGCCAACAGCAGCGGGGTCAGCGTGAGCGGCAGGCAGTTCAGGCTCTCGGTACATACTGCTTGGAGGCACCCGCGATGACAGCTGATTGGGTTCAAATTGCTCCGTGAGGGCATGCACATCTGCTGTGGGACAGGGAGTGGCGTGAGCGACTCCGGGGCTATGCCACCACGCAGCAGCAAGCGCAGGAGCAGCAGCATCAAACGGTGTGAATGCAGCTGGAGGCCGCTGCTGCCTCGCCCCCCCCCGGCCCAAAACCACGTGTTGATAACCTTTTCATGTTCATCTCGAACATTGACCACCATGAGCCGCTTAGCGAGCAAGGACAATGCAGTGCTCCGCCATTACTTTTGAGTGTGAGCTGTGAGAGCCCCAGCTGGAGCCCCAGTGAGCGATGCCTGATGCCTCGATCGCGTCCACATCGTCCACACTTGTGCGTGGGCCTGTTCTGTGTGCAGGCTCATCCTGTTCTCTACGCCACAAGGCGAGTGCCACATCTACGACGGCAACGGCAACGCCGTGTCCAAGGTGCCGCTGTTCTGCAATGAGGGCTACGCAGGTGTGTGTTCAAGTATTTTGCTTCCCGTTGGGCCATGCAGTATGCTTTCCGTGGGGCCGTGCAGTGTGCTTGTATGTGTGCTTATGAGGATGGCGAGGTGTCTGGGCTGAGCTGACGGCTGGCGTAACAACGGTCTGATGCTCTGAGTTGGTGGCTGTAGTAAAAGCGGTCTGTGAGGTGTGTGTGCGTGCTATGTACTGACTGGGCGTGTTTTGCACCTGACTGACCCACATCGCATCGCTCCTGACTGTCGCTTGGCAGTTGCCGCAGTGTGTAGGCGTGCTTGCAGGAATTGTAATTAGCAAGCATCCAGCCTCAGATTGCCCTGTATCCACGCAGACGGTGGAGGCATGCATATCATGCTGTGGAGGCCAGGTGCATGCATGCACGCTTTGGAAGACATTCTCATCAGCATCATGCAACCTCACGACCACCACAGCATTGCCTGCGCACCCAATCGCACGCACTGGTCCCTTGCCTCACCACGTCACGATTTGCACACACGATCATGCAGGCAAATCGCACTGGACTGCTCAATCAAGGCGATGCACCCGTAGGCGATGGCACCCAGGTCATGCCCATCCCATGCACATGCATGTGTGTGGCCTTGAATTCAACAAACAAACAACTGCGTGTGATGGCAGGCGCGAGCTGCATCATCGGCACCGAGTGGTACGACGGCGTGGAGGGCTTTGCGGAGCCCAACTGCCCAGTGCTGGCCATATGCCTGGACAACGGGCGCATGCAGCTCATGCGGTGAGCTTGATGCGGCTTACGCGGTTACGCCTGCTCAGCCGCGGTGTGTGCACTCCCTGTGTCGAAGTATGTTGTATGCAGCGGGTGGACGGTGGGGAGACAGGCAGTAGCGTAAGGCTGGGCCAACAAGCGAGGGGATGATCATGATGACAGACTGCTGGCCTGACGCTCCCGCTCGTATGATTCGCAATGTATCTTGCTGATATGTGAAATGAGGTGTACGTTGCACAAGGCATTGGAAGTGAGGGACAGGTTTAAGGGAGTGCAATCTTCAGGGGCACTCTTCAGGGGAGTATGTGTGCGGATGCGCACAACCTTGTCAAGATAGCAGGGGGGTTGATGGCTGTACCACAGTATGGCTGTACCACTGTGTGCTGCACTGGATGTCTATGCAATGAGAGCGTTCTATTCTGTTTGTGCCTGCCTGACGCATGCTGCACGCACTGGGGCTGTTGGTGTGACTTGCAGATATGAGTCAGACGACAACGCCATCTGCATCGACACTGGCATCAAGCCCATCAAGATCCGGTGGAACATGAACGGCACGGTGCGTGGCAAAGCAAGGGGGGACTTACGTTATGTTATGTTATGTTACATCAGGAGCGTGTTGGCCACACGGCCCATGCTCCCCCCAGATGGGGACCAGGCAAGCAGAAGGGGGTCACCAAGCTACTTAGGGGGGACTTACCACTGCTGTGGGTCACGCTGATATCCCTCATCAGATGTGCAGGGTGCACCGTACGGCGCTCTGCGTTCATGCACAGTCATGCTGGCGGCGATGAGGATGGCTGCACCACCATTGGAGGTGTCACAGCGGCAGCGGCAGCGGCAGCAGGGGGTATTGCCAGGTGCCGATTGGATCAGCAGGGCGAGCGGCGATGCCGACTGCATTAACACTTGCCGGCCCGGCTGGCTGCAGTTGGAAGAGGAGGCATCAGCAAAACGAAACATGCAGGAAAACTGCACAGCGAGTTCAATTGCTAGGACCCTGCATCTTGCCATGCCTGCCCTGCTGGCCATGCAAGCGCCGCCACAAGCAGCATGCACACGAACACACTGTCCGATGCACGCTGCTTGAGCGGGCCATGCTACTGGACACTGTATGGACTGTGCATTAATGTGTTTGTGGCATTGGGGTGTGTGTGTTTGTGCACGCCTGCGCAGATCTTGGCGGTTGCCGGCTACCAGATGAGCAGTGCGGTGGCGGACGGGCGGGAGCTGTGGATGGTGCAGTTCTACAACCACAACGGTGAGAGAGCCCGCCATGCCCCGCCATTGTTTGTTGCTTTCAAACCCATAGGGGAAACGGCATGTGGGGCAGCAGTGGCGCCAGCATTCGTATCCGCCAACCGTGACACCTCAGCGAGGAAATCCCACATGCACCAGGGCTTGCCCAGTGTTGGGGGTTGCGGAGGGAGCCGCGTCGTGGGTGTGTGCGGGAGCATGAGATCGGCGTGAACCGTGTGGTGGTATTCAAACCAGTATGCGTGGCAAACTGGCAATGCACGTGTTGGTCCACGTGCCTTGTATCGAGGCAAGATGCATCCATGCAGTACGTGAGCTCACGTTTTGGTCCTCAGAAGCATTCAACATCACCCGGTGTATGTCCCATCCCACAAATGTCGTCGTTGCCCGCGAACATGCGGTACGCTCAGGCGAGCACCTGCGCACGCTGCGCGTGCCGGGCACTGGCATCAGCGGCATCGCCTGGGAGGGCAACGGGCTGCGGCTGTCGCTGGCGGTGGACTCGTTCATCTACTTTGCCAACGTGCGCCCCGACTACAAGTGGGGCTACTTCTGCAACACGCTCGTGTACGCGTTCAACCGGCCGGACCGCGCGGAGCACTGCGTCATGTTCTGGGACACCAAGAACAACGACAAGTGAGCGGAAAGGAAGCCCCATGCCCTCAATTTGCACATTCGCAGGCCGTGCGTTGTGTTCACTTTAACACACGCTAGCCAGCCTGTCAGTTAGGTGCAGTGGCCATCTATCCGCTCATCCACACTGCGTGGCCCCAGGGGGATCTTACTGAAATGCACACCAGCTTTGAACACGCAGAAAAGGGATTGGACAGCGACCATCTAAACAGGCTGGCCGGCGGGGTTGTATGACTGGGGGGTAATCTCCCGTACAGCAATGAATCCCCTCCTCCTCACCAACACCCCCATCTGTAACCCCATGCCCCACCTGCAATCCAATGCCCTGCATGCATGCTGGCCGCCTGCTCACCCCAGGTACCCCAAGTACGTGCGCAAGCTGGTGGCCATCCAGGCGTTTGGCGACTTTTGCGTGCTGGCCACGCGCGGCGAGAACCCCGGGGAGCACATCCTCATCCTGTGCAATGCCATCGGGTCGCCGGTGGACTCCAAGTACATTGAGGTTCGCGGCGCTTGAGCTGTATGCGCACACGCAGCAACACAGCCGGGTGTTATGACAAATCGCTACCGTACACACGCTTGTTCCCTAGGGCTGCGAGCGGTTTGGCGAGTGGCGTGTGGTGTGAGGCGTGTGACATCAGGCCCGGCGTATGTAAGGTCCCATGAAGTGTTCTCGTTTCAGGGTGCTGCTCTCCAGCTAGAGTCAAAAGTGCTCTGATGGGGTACCGGTAGTGAGCCCAATGATTGGACGCAGCCGCCCTGCAGCTGCACGCAAGCCTGCATTTCTGATGGGGTGCAAAGCACGATGCAAACGTGTCCAAACGTCTTTTTAAGCTATACGCCAGATATGTCTGCCGACTGTGTTGTAGCCGCTGACCACACCGCGGCACTAGATGCTGATGTATGTGGCTATTGCATGCATGTGAGCATGCGCAGGTTGAGCCCAAGTACCTGTCCATCACCAACCACCACGTCATTGCGGCCAGCGACGAGGTGGTGTACGTGTGGCAGTTCCGCACGTCCTTCTCCAAGGTGCGACCGCCTCCTTAGCTGACTGAGTGGCAACAGTCCCTTGATACGGGCTGTGTAGTGCATGCGTCCCTCAGGGAAGGGAGTTTGTGGCTACAGTGGATTTGGAAACCACGACATTGCCTTGCTGCGTGTCAGCATCTGTGCTGAACAAGCTAGGGCCCTGACTTGCGCTTGTGCTGCAGGGTGGTATGATACATTGCGCTTCATGCATCGCATGTGTGCAGGTGCTGTCAACGGACGTGAACGCCGTCAAGCGGAAGGATGTGCGTGAAAAGATGTTCCACATCGACGACACCAACCCGGCTATGGTGAGGAGCGCTGACAGGCCTGACACGCACGCCACATACACATGTGTGCAGCGGCATTAGGCCCCACACGCAGCAGGCCGTTACGGGACTGCAGCATCCATCGTGTCCTTGAAGTTCATGCCTAGTTACCTGTGGCCAGATCCTGGCTTGACGTCAACCAAGGGTATGGGGCTTTTACTTGTTACCTTGCAGCTATGAACGCAGGATACCATTCTTTGGGATACAGTTCTTTTAAGATGCCATACTATACCGTATTCAGGTTGCTGTTTGCGTTATCTCACAGCCAATCGGTGCCATGCGTGCGTGTGTATTGTGCCCGCAGAGCGACCGCGCGCCCGAGAGCTTTGCCAACATGCCCCCCACCAGCACCGACCCAATCTCCTGCATCACAGCCTGCGACAGCGTGCTCATGCTGGGCCGCGCCTCGGGCGTGGTCAACCGCTACAGCCTGCCGCACCTCACGCTGGACGCCACGCACGTGCTGCGCTGCAGGCCGCAGGTGCGTCGGGGGCCCAGCACGGCCGATCATGGTTCATTTGAGCTGGGCTGCTGGGATGCCTGCATGCAATATGGTCAACAAAGCAGGGTGTGCGTACGGATCCTGGAGTTATGAAAGGGTTCGCAACCCAGCCAGGGTGCCTGAATTGTAATTTGTACACGCCCACGGGCTACGGAATATGCCACATACGCCGCGCCGCATGCATATTTGCACCAAGTGCCGTGCTCTGGCTCTGAAGTGGCTGCTGAATCGGCCTGCGTGCGCCTGCTCTCACCCGTAGATGCTGGCCATCAACTGCAACCTGAGCAAGATGAGCATCATCGACATCAACGGCGTGCTGTCGTTCTTTGACCTCTCGGCCAAGGCCTCCGCGCCCACCGCGCCTGGCGTGGGCGCCGGCATTGGCTCAAACGCTGTCGGCGACCACCTACAGGTATGAAGTGGGAGGAGAGCGCACCCTGCATTTCAACACCTGAAATGAAATCGAGGGCATGGTGCATAGCTGGGAGGTTGCCCTGGATTGTGGTTCTGTATCGATTATGTGCTTCCGCGTCACATTCAGTCGTGGATTACTGGTGTCTAACACCGGTGTCACTTGGCAATCAGGTTGACCTGCAACAATTGCGGTACAGTAGTGCAAGGCGGGGTATGTTATCCAGGTCCAAATCCTGGGGCAAAATCAGGGCGCGGTGTTAATTATTTCACAGTATTCTGAGGCGGTCTCACCACCGTGGGGGCCTTCACTTGCTGCAGTTTGAGCGCAAGGACGTGTGGGACATGCGCTGGGCGGACGACAATCCGGAGCTGTTCGCCATGATGGAGAAGACCAAGATGTACATATTCAGGTGGGTGGGCTTCAGTCGTTGATGTGGTTTGCACTTGGCCAGCCAGCCAGAGGCCAAAGGTCGCCCCCAAGAGCGGTTCAAAGAAGCCAGGCATGCATGTAACGGGATTAAGGTGTACATATCCAGGTGGGCAATTTATGCAGGCGCTGCTAGCCTGTGAAAGCTCCTTCTGTCCACGTCACCAGCACCCACATGCGCTGCTGGGTGCTGCAAAGCCTTATGCAGTTATGCGCCACCAATGCACACGCCATGGGCATTTTCGGCCGCCCGTATGTGGGGCACTCAAACCAGAGGAAGCACTTCTCCCAGCATCGCGTTGCGCTTCATGTCTGGCACGCCTATGTTGTCGCCATGTGTCTGCGCACGTGCGTCAGCAACTGAAGGCGGCAAGGCGCATAAAATACGCATGCATGTACGTGTGCTTTGTGCTTATGATGCGTGCAGGGGTCTTGACCCCGAGGAGCCCATCACCTCCAGCGCATACCTGTGCAGCTTCCATGACCTGGAGATACAGGTGCGGTTGCAGATTTCCCCCCAGGTGGGGGCAGGGGTGGGGTCTGCTGGGCTCTGACAAATCTTTGGACACACCGGACACCGGCAAAGGTCCATATAACGTGGCGAACTCCATCGCATCGTCAATTTTGCTGCACCAAACCCGGTCTTCCCAGTAGCTCTGGAACTCCCACCAAGCCAGCGAGACTGCTTCCCTCCAATATGTGGACACTAGACAGTATGGCGGGTTGGCTTTATATTGTCACCGCTTGCGTGGCGTGGCCCACCGCTTCACCACCCCTGTGCAGGCTGCGTTCCTGGACGACGTGATGCAGCAGCCCGACCAGCCCGACCTGGAGTTCATGGTCATGTACGAGACGCGCTCGCTGCGCGACACGCGCGAGCTGCTCAAGTCCACCAGCGTGGAGGATGCGTACTCGTTCGTGGACTCCAACTCACACCCCAGGTGCGGTTCACATAAGGGTGGAGGGTGATGCCATTCATGAGACGGGAGGGGGGGGGGGGGATTCTCTGAACACT
>BDDA01000103.1:94688-115935 GCA_001662385.1 Chlamydomonas asymmetrica
AGGTGGGCGCGCGGGGAGGTCTTGAGGATGGTTGAGGCCACGCGGTGATGGTGTCTGGCTGCTGCCAGGCGGGGTTCGGGGGGGCCAGCACAGCGCGTACGTGCAAGACTTGAACTAGCCACTTGTGACGCGCACGTGTGCACGTACAAGCCGTGGTTGACGCATACATGCACACTGGAACACCCGCCCTGACCTTCAGTGATAGACACTCAGATGTATTTCAGGGAAGCTTCCAGCCCGCAATCGTGACATGCATCCGTGGGTTCCATTTCATGAGGGTCCACCCCCCCCCCAATATGATCACCAATGCACACTGGTAAAACGTAATGTGGTGCTGGCTAACCGCATACACATGTCGGCGTGTGTCGTGCAGGCTGTGGCGCAACCTGGCGGAGCATGCGCTGGAGAACCTGGACTTTGTGACGGCCGACAAGGCGTTCGTAAGGTACGGCTGGGCTCGGCTCGCAGGCAGGCTCTTATGCAGGAGCCCTGCCGCTCCTGCAGCGGCTTGGCAGGCGCCATACGTATGCGCACGCCTGCCGACCTTTTCCTAAATACACATCACCGAACTGGCAAAATTGATAAAGCTGCGCTGCATGCCGGAGTCCTACTACTCACGTCCTTCGCTCCGTCAATTGTCGTGAGATCTACTGCGCTGTTGTATGATGGGGCGACCGGGCATTGACGAGGCAGCAAACGCCCCCACTGCTCACTAAAACTCGTGGCAAACCCCCATGATGAACCCCCATGACTCCCCTGTCATTGCCACCCCCCCGGGCTCTCTCATCCCTCAGGTGTGCCGACTACCAGGGCATCCAGTTTGTGAAGCACCTCCAGAAGCTGGACGACAAGGCCAAGCAGCGCGCCGAGGTGGCGGTGTACTTCAAGCGCTTTGACGAGGCGGAGCAGCTCTACCACCGCATGGACCGACCCGACCTCGCGGTGGAGATGCGCATGCGCCTGGGAGACTGGTTCAAGGTGGGTGCCGGGGGCTGGGGGCGCACGCGGGGGTGGGTGGGGACACATGCGCACATGCGCACAGGGCTGAGGCCCAGACCAGCAGCTAGCTCTTGAGCCTCCTGTCGTGATTGATCATGAAATGAGAAACACGTGCAGGATCCAGCCATCCAGGTGTTGCAGGACTGTTTGGGTAGAATGGTAGATGGGTGGGGGGATGCTGTTGTGTGCGCAAGTATGGGGTGGCGGGTGGTGCTGGTAGGTGGCTTCACGCTGGTATGTGCGTGCGTGTCGGCGAGCGCTTGACGCTGACACTGCGGGGCGAGGTAGCGTGGGCAGGCGGGGAGCGCACCGGCTGTGCATGCAGTACGGCAGCGCGCAACCCCACTCCCCTGCAAGGGGAGACTTTGTGCACATACTCTGCTGTCTGCCCTGATCCTACGATCAAAACTTTGCAGTGTTTTTTTGCCAGCGCAATCTGTTGTGGGCACCTCCAGCATGGTACCTCTCAACATGGCACCTCAACAAACACAGCACTTTCTACATGGTACCTGCCAGCCCTGTCACTGCGTGCCTGAGTACCTGCCGGCTGCCTCTGCATGCATGCATGGTCAGGTGGAGAAGCTGGTGCGTGAGAACGGCGGCGACGACGCGCAGCTGGTCAACGCATGGAACAAGATCGGCGAGTACTACAGCGACAGGCACAAGTGGGGCAAGGCGGCGCAGTACTATGCACAGGTGAGGGAGTGAGGAGGACTACACGTGGTGGCGGTGGTGGTGGAGGTGGCAGCAACTTTGCGGTGCTAGCAACGGCTTAGTCGGCGACCATGGCATACACTCTTGCCATACATGCCATACATGCCATACACTCTTGCTAGCCTTGATTGGCTGCATGTATCGTACACGTCTCGTTGCCGCTTTGGCGGTGAATGCATGGTGGCGGCGCGCCACACGCTGCATGGCGCGCCAGTGCGCTGCATGGACGCCCCAGGGTGGATGAGATACCGCAAATGCATTGCCTGCACCTGCACCTGCACTGGCACCTGCAGAAGTGAATGTTGTCACGCTTGGCTGCGCACAGAAGTGGCTTGCGTGCGTGCATGATGCTTGTTCGCAGGCCAAGAACAGCGAGATGCTGATCGAGTGCTTCTACAACCTGGAGGACTTTGTGGCGCTGGGCCGGCTGATGGACGCGCTGCCGGAGGGGTCGCCGCTGCTGCTCAACGTGGGAGAGAAGTTCCAGAGCGTGGGGCTGTGCCAGGAGGGCGTGGCCGCCTTCATCAAGGCAAGACAAGACAGCACGCGCGTTTCGGTATCGTCATAGCTGTTGGTGGTGTTGGTGGTGTAGGTGGTAATGGTTGAGCGACGGGTTCGCATCAGGCGCGCCGCTTTGTGAAAGTCCGCGATTGCTTAGCATGTTGTGTGCCACACAGCGTGTGCGCAATGTCCAGCACGCACGATACTGCAGACAGTGGGAGTGAGGAGCTGGGTGCGAAGTGCTAACTGGGGTCAGGGGGACTGGGGTCAGAGGGGAAAAAGGGTCCAGAGTCACGTCGCGGGTTGTCCTGATACACTGATTGAGTGATTGCTCCTGGCTCATTTTCAGGGTCGCTCTCACATGTGCGTACTCGGCTGAGGCTCAATTGTGGTTGTGTGTGTGTGTGTGTGTGCGGTCGTTCCCCGCCCCGCAGGCGGGCGACACCAAGCGCGCGATCGACTGCTGCGTGCTGCTCAACCAGTGGGACCAGGGCGTGTCGCTGGCGCAGCAGCACAACTTCCCGCAGATCGAGCAGCTGCTGGCCAAGTACGCCAACCACCTGCTGGAGAAGGAGAAGATCATGGACGCCATTGAGCTGTACCGCAAGGTGAGATCTTCAAGGGTTTCCTGGAGTTACTCCTGGAGGGGTCGCAAGCCAGGTTGCAAGCTGGCTAGGCGTTCAGCGCCGTCTGAAATCATAACACGCTACGTGCGCTGAGACATGGCAGTGCTGTGATGCACGCGGGAATGCTTGCTCGATTTCGGAGGGCCCAAGCACGTTGTCCGCTGCACTTGGCCGCACGCATGAATGCATGGAAGCGACGCCCATGCCATCAAGTGCAACTGCTGCAGTATGCTCAGGCGCCGTATGCACGGGGGTTGCATGCTGTGCGGTGCGCAGGCCAACCACCACATGGAGGCCGCTAAGCTGCTCCAGGAGCTGGCGGCCAAGGCGGCGGCGCATAAGGTGCACCCGCTGAGGGTCAAGAAGCTCTACGTGCTGGCTGCGCTCGAGGTGAGGGGCGTTGGGGGGAACCGCCAGGTGCTGCTGTACTGCTGTACTGCCACTGTACAGCGCACAGTGTGCAGCTTCAAAATACACCCGATAGCACGCTAAATGGCATGCACCCGTCATCATGAACGGGCAGGATGCTGCTGTGGACGGCCCAGGTGAAGCTGAGCAACTCTGGACACGCAGTGCTGCTGTGAAGCAGCTAAGCCCGTATTCTTTCCAGGCCTGCATGATGGGCGAAGGCCTTGCTTGGTCAGGAGCTGGATGGCCAGAGCAGAGCCTAGGCCGTGGCTGCATGATGAAATGATCACATGCAGCTGAACAACACAGACACGTCCCCCCCCGCAACTGCCACATGATCGCGCGCGCAGATTGAGAAGTTCAAGAAGCGAACGCTTGACATGGCGCCCGACAAGGCCACCGGGGCGGCCACGCTGCTGGGGGGAGGCGGCGCGCCCACCATGGCGGCAACCGCGGCTCAGGTGAGCGGGCTGGCCTCGCATGCAGCAGCCCTGCACTTGGTGTGGTGGATCATGATACTGCACACCGATGTGCGGGTAGCGAACCAGTCATTCGAAAAGTTATGAATACGATGCACAGCGCACGTCCCGGGAATCACACTGCATGGCCCCACGGGCACCTCTTCCCGACACCCACACGCTGCAGACGCACACACCTGCTCAGTTTGTCAACCTAGTTTTATTGCACCGGCTCCGCTGGCAAGTCAATAGGGGCAGCACACTGTAAAGTTGAAACCTGCCGTACGCGCGCTGTGCTTGCATGCGCAATGCGCGCCTGCAGACGCTAGCGGGGTTGATGACGCTGGAGGCGGCCTCCATGGCGGGCGACGTGGCTGTGGACAGCGCGTGGCGCGGCGCGGAGGCCTACCACTTCTGGCTGCTGGCGCACCGCCAGCTGTACGGCGGGAACGTCGACCTGGCGATGCGTACCGCGCTGCAGCTCCGAAACTACGAGGATGTATTGGATCCCTTGGAGGTGCGAGCCAGAACAGATGTCAATATGTCATGCCTGTTACAGAAGGCGCCACCCTCATGATGTGCTGGGAGGGTACTACTGAGAATAGTTGCAGTGTTGTTGCTGTTGCGGGTCAGTCCGGGGAGCCCTGCTTTGGACACTCCCGTACTGCCGTACGTTGGGTGGCTTCTGTCTCCTTGCAGCTGCTTCAGGCATGGAATGCCCTACCCCCCCACGCACCAGGCCACTAATCCACCCACACAGCCACCTGCTCACACACCCACACCCACACATTCACCCGTGTACAATTTGTGCACGCAGATCTACAGCTTCCTCGCACTGGCCTCATTCTACAACAAGTTCTTTGCTCAATGTAGCAAGGTAGGGCAAGCCTGCGAGCAACAGCGCCTCTGCTGTTGCCTGTCTTTACGACATGGCTGACCTGACCGCTGACATGCCTGTGGAATCCTTCCGTTGCCCCGGCACGAAAGGCTTTGTGTTGCCTACCGCTCTTCTGGCACACTGGTCAACTAGCAACCTGTCCGGCCAGCCACGCTTCGCCATTACCGACAGTGCCAGTATGTCCTTTGTGGCTCCTGACCTGTGTGCAACGTGTGGTCCTGTGGGTCCCGCATCATCACTGTGCACCGCAGGCGTTCATCAAGCTGGAGTCCATGCCCAGCATCCCGGGGGAGAAGCGGGAGGCCTTCGCTGACCTGGCCATGAGCATATTCCTCAAACACCAGCCCGGGGACCCACGCGCTCTCAGGTGGGTGGGTGGGTGAATGGGTGGGCCCATGCTGCTGCTGCACTCAACTCAGCGCACCCTGTCATAGAGCACACGTGCAGTTGAATGCTGGGGAATGCCTGCGGGGCGCATTGAGGTGCGCTGCTGTTACCGTGTCATGGATTCATGGTGCCCGCTTCAGTCTGTAGGCCGCATGGTCTCGGCAGGAGCCTAACAGCATTACGATCGTCCATGCCTTCCCTAAACTGCTCTCACTGTATTCTGACACCGCCTTGATCCCGCATGTGTGTCGTGTTCTTGGCTTGCTGATGCGAGTGTTAAAGATAACGTTCCCGTGGGGCCATGCAGTGTGCATTTGTGCAATCACGCATACAGATGAAGACTGCTCCTGACGAGATGGCGAGATGATGTGTGTGTGTGTGGCTGTCCGTGTTGTGCAGGGAGACGCGCGACAAGGGCAGCCGTGCCGCCAATGGGCGTGACCCCGCACTGGATGCATTGCTGGACGACCTCAGCAGCGGGAGAGACCAGGTGAGACCCAGATGAGGGGGAGAGACCAGGCGATGAGGCGTTGTATGAGTGGAATGACTGTATGAGGGGGGAGGGAGAGGGGAAGGAGGGAGGGGAGCTGTGATGGGGAGAGGCTGTCAGGTGCCGGTCGTGTTGGACCCCAATGTGAACGTGCAGGTAGGTGGGTGGTGGACAGTTTTTCCGGAACGGCTTTACGGAGGGTGCTTCACCAAGAGGGGCGAGGAGGTGATGCCACCTGCCATTCCTGGCAGCCAGCTTGCTGTGTGTCGTGTAGCCCTTCACACAAGTGTTTTCCCCGGTCCTTTGCTCACATGGCAGCTGTTGGTGTGCCGTGTGATTGTGTCACTACTCTACCGTATCGTAGGTGTGCGTTGCGAGCGGCAAGACGATCCGGGACGGGAACACCATCCGCTGCCGCGTGTGCAAGCACGCCATGATCACGACGGAGGTGCGGGGCGCGCCCGTGTGCCCGCTGTGCCACTCCACGCTGCCCACGCCTGGCGGCAAGCCCGGCATGGGCATGAGCGGGGGAGGTGCGCGTGGTGGCAGCTACTACTAAGCTGCAGCGGCAGCCAACGGACAGCCTCACAGAAACAAGTGCTTAGCCTTAATTTCAGTGCGCTGCTGCGTTTATATGCGATCAGCCTGTTGTTACCAACCGCCAGGGATGGACGCCAGTCGTGCGAGGGTGAGCGCTGGGCTGCCGGGTCGGACCCGCCGTACGCCGGCCTTTCCATCAGCATCGCGCCAGATCGGGACGCGGCAGAGAGCTTTGCGGTTCAGCGGCTGCTGTGGACGCCCCGAGGCATCATCGCCCCTTGAGGCGATCGGTAGAAGAAGGCCGCAGCATTTGCCTGAGCAGCTGGCGATCTGGGTGGCGTTTTTGAGCGATGCTCGATTGCCGACACTGCGGCCCAGGCAATGCTGCCGTTGGGATGTTATGCCGCATTCGTTGCTGGGGGTGGAGCCCTAAACAAGCGCCTGCTGTATCTCACTGGCAATGTCCCCGGTTGCCGCGCTGTTGACATAGCATAACGCAACATTTTCGACCTTGCCACTGCAAACCTGTACATGGACACATAAGTGACCCCCCCGCCCCGCCAAAATACAAGTGGACGTTGCTGATATTGCTGACAACCGCCCCTGCACCTGCACCTGCACACTGGCTAGCCAACGCCCATGCGCATGCTAGCCATGGGTAATGCACCACTGCTTGGTGCACACCTCCCCCATCAATGGACAAGGCCATCCGCATGATGCAATCTCCAGACAACTGCCAGGACATTGTGGCGGCTGACCCAGTTGTGACTCACGCAACGCAACCCGAACGGCCAACAACATTACAGTGGTGTAGCAGCAATGTGTGCTTGCATGCACTCTACAGCTGCTGCTCAACCTGAGCTCCACCTGCCATGCGTGTAATTGCACTACTGAGCCAAGCAGCAGATTGAAGCTCTCTCATCTGTACACTGGTACACACAGTACACACAGACGTACAGACCTGTCCTTGCGGCGGTGGATGGAGCTTGGTGCGTATGAGTAGTCCATGCCATGAGTAACTGTTCAAGCAATGCAAAATGCACTACTAGTCGGGGATATTGTCATGCGTGACCTCCACATCGCCGCATTGCCATGCCGCAATTTGCAAAGCCAGCTGGCACATAATTACGTCATGATTTGGGGCAGCGCGGGCATTCGCAGGGAGGAGGGGAGTGAGGGAGGTGGCGAGTCCGCAACAGCGCTGCGCACGTGCAGGGCACATGCCGGTGTGTGTCTGCAAGGGTATGAGCAAGGACGGAAACACGACAGCTGCAGAGGGCTATCACTGCTGCGCCGATGCATAGCTCACATGATCGCTACATCTGTCTGTGTGTGCGTTGGCACGGCAGCTGTGGCGCTGCTCGGGATTGCCCCGCATTGTCGGCGGGCCTGGCAGCGACCAACTGTGGCAGGGGTTAGCCAGTAATATGCATAGTTGATGCCGCACTTGGAAAGGCCTACAGGCCGCATGCACAAGAGAGGTTATATTTAGTGGGTCTGACCGAAACGCGAGCTCGTCAACAAGGGGTTGCAGCTAGCACAGGCGGGCGGGAGGGAAATGGCCAAGCGCAACTCCAAGATGTGATGCACCCAGGATATATCCCCACAGTTCATGGCTGCTGAACCGCCAGTGCCGCGCTGTGGTACACGCAGCAGGCGGGCCTCGTTGCAAATCCAAGACTGTGCTGACCCATGCGCACCACGATTCCTCTTGTCGCAAAGGCTGGGGTCACGCACAGCGCGCACAGCAGCACACCCCCACCAACCCCAGCCGCCAAGCGCAAGAATGCGGCTTTCAAGTGGGTGTGCGTGGCGAGCGTGTGCATGGAGGTCAGCGGGCCACTCGGCCCAGCAAGAGCACCGCGTTGGCCAGGTGCGCCGCCCCGCGCCACGCGCTGTGCAGCTCTCGGCACTCGCCCTCGCTCGGCAGCGCCTCCGCCGGCGCTGATGCAGCGGCGCGCAGGTGCACGCGTTTGACTCCGCGCAGCTGGGGCGCGCTCACCAGCGCCTGCACTATAGCACGTATGCATGCGCCGGTCAGCAGGCAGCTGCTGAGATCCAGGTCCTCGAGGAAAGTGAGCTTGGGCAGGAGCTCCGAGAGCGCTTGCACGCCCCTGGCGCTAAACGTGTTGTGGCTAAGGTCGAGGCGGGTCGCGTTCTGGAGCCCCTGCAGCGCGTCGCTGGCAAGATGCTGCAGGTGTTCGTCCTTGAGGTCGTGCGTGAGGCGCAGTTCCAGCAGGCCGTTCAGCGCAGGCCAGGCCTTGCTGGCAGTGAACGCTGCGATCACCGCCCCACCGCCTTGGCAATTCGAAAAGCTGAGGCTCGACAGCTGGGGCGCGGCGCCTGCTGCCAGGCGGTCTGCGAGGCCCCAAAGCCCTGGCCTGCTGCATTGGCAGGACTCAAGGACGAGCTCCTGCAGGGGGGTTGTACCTTGCAGCAGTGTCGCCAACACCTCGTACGTCAGGAACGAGTGTGCGACGAATTTCAGGTGTAGAAGGCAGGGCAAGGCGGAAATGCTGGACATGAGGTTGATATAGCGGCCTGGCCCGGACTCTCGGCACTGCTCCAATAACGGCTCGCACAGGCACAGTCGTGTGATACGCGTGAGGGGTGCCAGGGCACCCGCCAGCGACCCCACCAGTGCGTCGCTCGTGATGTCAGTGACTGTAAGCGACTCCAACTGAGGGACAGAAACTTGCAACATGGAGCGTCCTATGAAGCGCTCGATGCCAAGGCCGCCAAAATGAGTCATGTTCGCCGTGATGGCGAGGTGCCGGATATGTGTTGTGCAGCGCAGGATGGACCTGAGCAGCGTGTTTGCAAGGATAGACCAGCGGTGGAACCGCAGGGACGCTGACTGGAGCGCAGCGTAGTGCTTCACGCAGTAATGAAGTCGTGTCATGGACTGCGCGTCTGCCTGGCCGGTGCAGTCCACATGCGTGACGAAAGCTTGCTCTGCCAGCTGCTGTGTGGCCTTGCACGTCACACGGAATGCTTGCTGGTCCTCCTGGCTGAGCCTGTCCCACAAGCACCGCTTCAAATCCGCAGGGGGGACCTCACTCAGCACGACCTTCAAGCTCGTTGCTGATCGTCCGCTGCTTCCCTCGTGAAGCTGCATGGAGGGCGCCATGCACGGCACGTGTTGCTGCTGTTGCTGCTGCGCCGTGGGTGAGGCATGGAACGCCTTGCTCAGGCCCTTCGGCATCTCCATTGCTGGTGGTGGTGAGAAAGTTCTGTCAAGCGGGCTGCAGGTGCCTGCATCAAACGAGGCAACGGGGCAAGTGTGTCATGCAACTTGTTGTTGTGAGCTTGCAAACATAACTCAGGGATGCCAGGACTTGGGAAGAAGCAGGCAGGGTGTTGCATTCAAATTGTACTCCAATGGCCGTTGAAACGTGTATGATGGCGTTCCTCACCAGAGGTGAAGCTGGAGGAGCACGCCATGCAAGCAGGACGCGCTTTACTGACTGGCGTTATTGGCAGGTCGTGGCGTGAACGTGCCCCAGTACACCTGGACCTGACTCTGGACGCTAGGGTCTCGATGTTGCCGGCCAGTTCCTCCCAGTCGCAAGCACCACCCTGCTGTGTGGCGACCTGGGCTCCATAACACGGCAGAAGAACGCAAAGAGGAACACAGCAAATGTGTTTGCAGTCACAAGCATGCGGACCGTGCTGAAGCGGCTGAGCGGGCGACAGGACCTGGAACAAACATTGGTGCGCAGCATACCTTAGTGCATAGCAAGCCCAACTGTGCGCACAGCCACAGGGCGTCTGCTTGCTCACATCCTGCTGGCGTTTCAGTCCTAGACTCCGGCCCGTTTGATGTGCACAGAAAGGCTGGGTGTTTCATTGTATCATAACAGCTGGCTGCAAGCCAGTTTTAGGCACAAGTGGCGTGCAGCAGAGGTAACCGTGCAGAGCTGGTATGATGACTGCAGCGTATTTCCGTGGCTAATGCACGGTGCGTGGTCGCGTAGTCACTTCGTGACGCAGGCAAAAGTTGCTGATGAGAGAGCAAGGAATCACACCACCAGACATATAGACAAGTACAAATAGGCTCAAATCTATTTGGGCCAGCACATCAAACGCAGCAGCCAAGGACCCACAGTAAGACGTCATGCGGCGATGCCTCATATCGGCAGAATTATGAGGTGACCCAGAACCCATCGCACATGCGTCCGAATACTGCTGGACAGCTACCTCCAATGGTTTAGGCGTGGATGCCAGCTCAAGTGGGTCCAAGCATACATGCAGTGATGAAGCACGTAGCAGGTGTGGCAGCAAACAAACAGACTTCGGGGCAGTGCACCACGACACTCAAGGCCACTGCATGCATCCGCATGCGTTGCCAATGGCAACGTACACACGCCAACCCTCAGTGCATGCAGCCCGACACGAGCACGCCGGTGGGTCCGCAAGGAGTGCATGCCGACACCGCTGAGTCCATCATGCAGCCGTGCAGGACTCAAGGCACGCTGATCGTTTGTGGTAAAAAGGTGTTGCATGGTATGAAATAGCTTCACCACACGTCGCGCTACCCAATCCTGCCACCAGAAAGCGTTCACCCGTGCACGCATCACTGCAGGCGAGCAGGCCGTGTGAACCTGAAGCGCTAGGCCAGTTTGTGACACAGCGATCACCATCATGCCCACCCCTCCAGACTACCATGGTGAATGCAGAGTCAAGCATGGTGAAAGCATGGTGGTTATGTGCATGGTAAAATCGTGGTGATTTGCAGGTTAGTGATGTCTGGGCGAAAGTATGGTCGATACCGTTCGCGGTCAAACTGTCAAAGCGTGGTATGTGCACGGTGGCAAACTTAGAGGACAGCATCGGTTTTCATGAAGGCAATTCACTCAGGCTATTGGCGACAGCTCAGAGACTATGTGGTGTGGCAGCTGTGGATTCACAGGGTAGGCCCATGAATGCGGGGAGAATGCGGGAAGAATGCAGAGTGAATGCAGAGTGAATGCAGAGTACATGCAAAGCAAACACACTGTGCATGCTGGGATGCATGTAAGGCGAACCGGCACAATTTTAGGTGCAATGGCCTGCAGAATGCGGCAGCAAACGCAGGGCATGGCTCTACACGGCTACACCCTGGAGCTGTTAGCTGGATGGCCACATGTGTATGTAGCTCACATGGTGCACCCCCAGAAGCCTGTAAACCCATACATGCAGACACACGCTCTGAACCACCCACACTTGGCGCCACGCACCGTGCAAGGGCGTCTTGAAGGGCGTCCAGTTTACGCCCAACGTGTGTTGTCTCCTCCAGCCTGGCGTGTGGCTCTAAAACCACTGTGCGCTCCTTATGCTCCTAGCCAAGGGTTACGACCACAGCAAGCCTTGGCAGTCGGTCAGCACAGGATGCTGGTGTGTCTGAGTTGCTGGTTATGGCATGCGTAAGGTAGCTAGGTGGCCGTTGGTGCGCGCGCATGTGCATGCGTATGCATGACAGCATTGACTGTTGGGACAGGTTGCGGGACAACTCCAGGACCGATCAGTGCATTATCGGTGCTCTCACACTGCTATGGGTGTGTTTCTATAGGGGTGCTAGGCTTGTGCTAAGTACCAGTATTAGGGCGGGATGCGCATCGTGCGTCAGGTTTTCGGGCGTGCCCACACAACGTATTGAGCGATTGTACCTACACTAGCAGCTCATGCTCCATTGTCATCCCCAAATCTTCATGAAATGCTTACATGCATGTCGTCCGTGCTTAAGGAACAGCGCGCTTGCTTGCAGCCCTCGAACCGCCATCTTGGTTTCGGATGCTGCAAGTGAGGGTAGGCGCGGGAGTCGACCCCAACTCTGCTCAGCTCTCGCCGAGATCACACCACTTCACAGTATACGCTCTTATCCGCGCTGTCCAGGCCTTTGCGTGGCTTTCAACGTAGGTGTAAAGCCGACTCACGTGCAATCGCCACCTGAGGCTTAAATCTGCCAACGTGCGGGAATGCTTGCCCACCTCTCCCCTGGGGCTCTGGCGAGCAGCCAAGGTCTCTTGCAGTGTGCCGCAGCAGCAGCAGCCTCAGCCGGAGTCGGTTCGTGGGGCAGGCTGGTTGTCAGCAACTTGAGAGGCCACTCGGATGATGCGTCAGAAGGAGCCGCGTCAGAGGCTCAGAAAAAGGTGGGGTTTACACCGTGGTTTATGACAGCAACACAACTGGTGATGGTGACAAGGGTGGCTTTGGTTCCGGCAAGGCACCCAGGCCTGCGCTTCTTGTGCACACCGTACATCCACGCCCGACTCACATGCACTTTTGGAGCATCGAGTGCTTCGCAAGCAAGCGTGTTGGTTTTGTTAAGTAGCCTGCATACCGTTCCAAGTGTCTCAAGCGCACCAACGCCGTGTATGTGAGAGCTGCACCCATGGCAGTCACCAAAGCTCGCCCGCAAAGCAGCTGCTACACCCTGTCTTGGCAGCTCACTGTGGACCTTAAGCATTGGACGTGTGCTGTGTGATACCACGTGGGCCGATAATTGTTACCCGCTGTGAAAGCTGCGCGGATATGCATGTCGGCTGTGCAGTTAATCCGGCGCGAGGATAAATATGGAGCCCATAACTATGCCCCTGTCCCTGTGGTGCTCAACCGTGGAGAGGGAGTGTATCTGTGGGACGTGGAAGGCAGGCGGTGAGTGTTGGTTGGATCTCCAGACCCTCTCCGCTGAGTAGGACGAACCGCGGGAAACCAAGCGCGACTGCCCGCACTTAACGCATCGGCGCAGCCCTGTGCTTTACTCTGGGTCAACCTGCATACCTGATTTTGAACAGGTATTATGACTTCTTATCAGCCTACAGCGCGGTCAACCAGGGGCATTGCCATCCAAAGGTAAGTCGTCAGATGCCCATGCCCGCGCCTTGCACGACAGTCACCTGCCTTCCTTGCCACCGGCCAGGGGCGAAGTGCACGAGCACAGACGCGCAACCAAGCCCACAACGAGCAGTCCCACACGCCATGCCTTTTAATTGCTAGTGTGTTCATGACTGTCGCCCATTACAACAGCTGCCTTTTTTTAACACCAGCGTGTGCCTTCAGCACCCTTTCCACGTGAACCCCAGCAGCAGTTGTTCTTGCGCTTTGCTTGTGCAATGCTGCCTTTGCGTTGTGACTGCCGACACGCAATTCAGATTGTCAAGGCGCTGAAGGACCAGGCGGGCACGCTGGCGCTCACGTCGCGTGCATTCTTCAACGGTGAGCCGCCTGTCGTATCTTTACATTGCTGTTGCGTGCGCGTGTGTGCGCACGTGCATGTGTGGGCGTGTGTAAGAGGGTGACGCACACTGGTATGAGGTACGAATGCTGCTCGTGCTCTCGCTGAGCATATGCCCATCGTAGACATGTGCACTGCATGTACACATGGCAATCTGGAGGACCAGGTTGCATACCGTATGCCGGTATGCGCGGTACCCCTCCAAAACCGCTCAACCCATGTTGAATAGTGCTACTTGTTTATTTGCGTCCCGCAGACGTGCTGGGAGAGTTTGAGGAGTACATTACCAAGCTCTTCGGGTGAGCCTTGCTCCACGGCTTGCTGCTTGGCACCACGCTGTTGCTCACGCCGCGCTCAGCGTGACGCATAATGCGCTGCGCGCGCTGGTGCCCCTGGCAATCGCTGCCGTACAGAACCTGTAGCGCAGCGTGCATCCCACATTACCGCGGAGCACAGGGGTGCACTGCATTTGGGCAAGGACTCAGCAAGTCAGCAATCGACAGTCCAAACGGCATGCACTCATATATTCACATGGCGGACAGGCACTTACGATGGATTATTACCGTAATCCATCCATCCATCCATCCATCCATCCATCCATCCATCCATCCATCCATCCAGCCGCACGATCGGTCAGGCCGTCTGGCCCACGCAGGGTCCATCCGTGTCTCACCTCAGTGCATGTTGTGGCCGTGATGCTGTCGTTAGCGGCCTGAGCCTTCACTGGCGGCTGGACGGTCCAGCTGTTAGCCTCGCTACACACCCTCGGTATCCTCATAGCACCACGCGCGCCACAACACACCTGTCGGCACGCTTGCGTGGAAGCCTTGTGTGATGCAGGTGTGTGAACGTCGTGCCACGCTTTCTGACCAATGCATCTCCATCTGGCCTGGAAGTGCGTTGCTCAGACAGCGGGCCACGACATTCACCCTCCGTAACACAGCGCATGGCATGCACTGCCAATGCCTGCCCATTTCTGAGCTCGTCGCTGCCGCCATCACTGCCGCTGTCGCCGCTGCTGCTACTGACGCTGCTGACCCGTTGCTGCTGCTGCTGCTGCTGCTGCTGCTCCAGATATGACAAGATGCTTCCTATGAACACCGGCGTGGAGGGCGGCGAGACCGCCATCAAGCTGGCCAGGTACACCCGCAGTGCACACCCACCAACCCACCCGTCCATGTGTCAAGCGCAGCTCAACATGCCTTTTGCGTTTTGGCACTGGTGCATGCAGCTGTACTCGCATGCATGCACACGTTGGTGCACGAACGTATGGCATGTTTGCAGCTCTGTGTCTGTGGCATCGCTCGCTGTGCCGTCCGCTCAGGGGCGCCCCTGCCCACGCCTATGCTGCGCAATCATGGTGTGCACAAAATGGTTGCCACTGGTCGGTCTGCTGCTGCCTTACCACTCCGCCTGGTCTGTGGCCTGATGCGTGCATGCATATGCAGGCGCTGGGGGTATGATGTGAAGAAGGTGCCCCAAAACCAAGCCAAGGTGCTGTTCGCCAAGGTGAGAGGCGTACCGCGTAAACAATCAAGCCCGTTGCTTACCTCAAATGAAGTGGTTGAGACTGGCACCAGTTGCTCTTGTTAAAAGGTCACGAAGCCAGCACGAGGCATGCTGGGCACCTCGTAGCCATGCGCTGGTGCCTCTTCAGGGCACCGCTTGATGGAATGCACTGCCCCTGCCCACCCACATCGCGACTGCCGTACTATCAGTATCAATCTGCAGGGAACATTGGCCTTGCTCCCAAAAGGCCCCCCTGGTAGCATAGCATAGATGCAATGCAATGCTACATGCATGCCACCATGCATCTTCGTACGCGCCCACACCGCAGGGAAACCCGCCGATGCAAGGCTGTACGGCGACCATGCATGCGCGTTGGTCACGCAACCGAGTCGTGTGTGTGTGTGTGTGTGTCTCTCACTCCATGGTGTGGTGGTGCATGCATGGTGGTGCTGTCACGTGTGTGTGCGTCGTCTTGCTGCGTACTGCGGCGTATGTGTGTGTGTCCTTGCAGGGCAACTTCTGGGGACGCACCATGTCTGCCATCTCGACCTCCTCGGATCCCTCCAGCTTTAAGGGGTTTGGGCCGTTCATGCCGGGATTCGAGGTAAGCAAGAAGGGGGATGGCCGACAGCCGACAGCCGCTGGCGGGGGGGCCAGCAGGCATCATGCGTGTAGTGGCAGGCGTTGGAGCAGCACTGCAGCAGGCATTGGAGTGTTTGGCTTCTGACATGGACTCCGCCAGCTGATTTGCTTTGCTGTGCCATCACCACGGTTGGCAGGGCGACATGGCCGCGGGGGGAGCACGTTGCTGATTGGAATGGAGTTTGTGGCACGACGATTGCAGGTCTCTCTGCCTCACCGCTGATGTAGCGATGTGAATTGCCTGCGCTTCCAAGTACCCAGTGTGCACAGTAGCACCCTCCCTCAACCTTAAGGCATCTGTGCGGCTCTAGCTGCGATACCGCTGCCTGACCCTCCCAACGCATGCATATGCGCGTGCAGACCATCCCCTACAACGACCTGCCGGCCCTCAAGGCAGCGCTGGAGGCGGACCCCAACATCGTGGCGTTCATGGTGGAGCCAATCCAGGGTGGGTGATGACAGTGACGACTGACGCGGTGTGGCTGTCGGCGGTCGCCGCCTCTGCCAGCCAGCCAGCCAGCAGGCTGGCACCATTCAAACAGGCAGTAGATGTCCTGTTGTTTGTACGGATATGATCACATCCTTGCACAAGGACTCCATAGTGGTGAAGGACAAGTAAGTAAATGACAGTACCCCGTCAGCCAGCTTGCTTCTAGAGGCGCAAGCGGTCTGCCGGCACCGCACCTCGGCAGCCCTACAGTGCAGCGCAGCACCGGTGCTGAGGCGACCTCAGCAATGTGCTCTGAAGCGCAGAGGCAGGTCACCACCTTGCAAGCCTGCCCTCGTAACCCCTACACCCACCCTCACCCCCCTTACACCCCCCTCACCCACCACACTCCACTGACCCTGCTACCTCCTTGGCCCCCTTGGCCCCCTACTACTCCCCTGCCCCACCCCATGAATAGCAATGCATGCTGTGTGCTCTCTCTCTCGCCCTCTCTCCTCTGCAGGCGAGGCTGGCGTGGTGGTGCCTGACGAAGGGTACCTGCGGGAGGCTCACGCGCTGCTCAAGAAGCACAACGCGCTGCTCATCGCCGACGAGGTGCGGCCGCCAGGGAGGGAGAGGGAGCTGCAAGCACTGTACTGGCCTAGACCCTAGTAGTAAGTTGCCGTGCCCAAATGATCAGAGGGACCTGCCGAAATCGCGTAAGGGGCAGGTGATCTGTTGTCTACGAAGCTGCCAGGAGCCGGCATCTTCGTTGACCGCAGATCACCTGCCCCTTGCGGTTTCGACAGGTCTCTCTGATCATTTGGGCACGGCAACTTAGCAACTCACTATCCTGCATACTACCTGCTCAGAACGCAAGGCCGATAGGCTCATGAGTCATGGGCTTCACGCTTCACTTCCCCATGGCAAGCACAGGATGAGACCGATGCGTTCAGGCACGCATCGAATTTTGTGCGTGGTGCGACCCCTGACGCCTCCCTACACACACACACACACACACACTGACGTGCAGGTCCAGACCGGGCTGTGCCGCACCGGGCGCATGCTGGCGTGCGACTGGGAGGGCGTGAGGCCCGACATCCTGGTGCTGGGCAAGGCACTCAGCGGTGAGAGCATGTGTGTGTTGGAGGGCGGAGTGCAGAGTGCTGACCCAGATGACGCTGACAACGCTGCTCTGTGCAGCTCGCCTTGCATTGAGAGTTTGCTGTCTCAGTGCTTCAGCCAGCTTGCGTCAGGGGCTGTCATGTGCACGGGTGTGTGTTGGGGGGAGGTGCGTGTGGGCGGAGATGAAAGGGTTTGGGTGCTTGCGTGTTTGCGTGCGCTCATGCGCTGTGCATGGGTGGTTGTGCGGTACGCCGCTGTGCCGCATGCTGCAGGCGGCATGTACCCGGTCAGCGCAGTGCTGGCGGATGACGAGATCATGCTCACGATCGGGCGCGGCCAGCACGGGTCCACGTATGGCGGCAACCCCCTGGGCGCGCGTGTGGCAATGGCCGCGCTGCAGGTGCGGTCGGGTTGAGGCCTCCTGCTGTGCCTGCCTTATAGGTGCCTTGTCAGGGCGGATTGCGTAACGTGACCGATCAGCAGACGTACTGCTCTCGTGTCATTTTACATGTTTGCATGCCGTACACTCGACCGGCTTTCCGGCAGTTGGCCGCCGCATGTGCACATCGCAGCGTGCTTTGCTGTGCACGTAGCATATGCCGGGTTGCAACCACCGGGACTTATTGCACTTTGTGCTTTGAACAGCAACCACTTACCAGCTTACCAGGCAATGCAGGTGGACTGGTTACAATACTGGTATGTTACATCAGGAGCGTGTCGGCCAAAAGGCCCATGCTCCCCCCAGATGGGGATCAGAAGGCAAGGAATCGACTCAACAGCGTAGGCACATGGCGCGCCGAGGAGCCACAGGGGCCCAATGCACATCAGCATCATGCAGGGTGGCGTGATACAGTTCATTGGTGTACCAAGCAACCGTGGTTACAAGCAAACTGGTTACAATGCAGCAGTACGCGCCACTTGATCGGTCACGTCACACAATCCGCCCTGACAGCTGAGGTCTCGACCCGCAGCCCCATGTTAGGTCATGAACTCAGGCTGTACCGTGAGCCTTGCTTGCAGCCCCTGACCCGCAAAGTGGACTGTATGCAGCGTATGGCTAGACCTACAGTTTCGAATTTACTAGTACGTTTGGCCATTATAGATGCTGGTTGCAGGCACGCTTAGCCACTTGCTGGCGAGGCCTCTGCTTGCGATGGCATGCTATCGCTGGGGCTGCTGTGTTGGTGCAAGAGTGTGTGCAGCAGCATGACCCTCCAGCCCCCTTTGACCAGCCGCTCTTGCCATGCACCCCGTGCGCCCCCTGTTGCTCTCATCTTTTCCGCCAGCAGTGGGTGCATACTCGCTCAAGCAATATGGTATGCACACGGAAACTGCCCGATCAGCCCCTCTCGTGCGTGCCTTGACAACCCCATCTGGAGAGTAGCGTTGGCTCTGACTGCAGATAGTATGTCGTGATACATCAGGAGCGTGTCGGCCAAACGACCCATGCTTCCCCCCACGGGGACTGTAGTCTTACACCTGACCCTGCACCCCCCACCTGTGTGCTGCTGCTGTGTTGTTGTTGTGCTGTTGTTGTCGTGGTTATCGTACGCGCAGGTGCTGGTGGAGGAGAAGCTTGCGGAGCGCAGTGAGGCGCTAGGCCAGCTGCTGCGCACAGAGCTGCGCGCCATACAGTCACCCCGCATCAAGCTGGTGAGCAAGTGGGAAACGCAGGGGGAACGTGGGGGAGATGGTGCAGGGGTACTGGTGTGGCAACCCTCTATGAGGGAAAGGGAGCGGCGAGTGTGAGGGCTACTGGGCGTGTGTGTTGTGGGTCGCGGTGCAGATTGACAATTTGTGCTATGGCCACTGGCCATAGCGACGATGACATGCGGAAGGCGGCGGGCGCATCAGGTTTGCACGAAGCGTGTGCGCATCACAACACCACAATCCATACCTGCGCAGCACATCGTCGCTCAACCTCCACCCACAACCGTACAACACGCAGCCGCTAACGCATGCCCGCGTGCGTGAGCGCAGGTGCGCGGCAAGGGCCTGCTGGACGCTCTGGTGATTGACGAGACGCACGGCGTGAGCGCGTACGACATCTGCATGCGCCTGCGCGACAACGGCCTGCTGGCCAAGCCCACGCAGAAGAACATCATCCGGTGGGTCACGGTGGATGACAAACAGACCCCCAAAGGGGTTTGGGTTAGGGGGGATGTTTGGGTTTCAGGTTTCAGGTTAGGGCTTGAAGAAGGTCGGGCCAACAGGCTGATGTCCGACACGCGGCCCCTCGCTAGCATGTTGGCCATCAGCTTGGTGACCCCACCTTCCTCAAGCCCCAACCTGAAACCCAAACAGTGCCCTTTAATGTGAGCATGTTTCTGGTGTTGAAGTTGGCATAGTGGAGCATCAGTGCTTGAGCAGCTGCGCTTGCGCGCACTGCATGCCAGCTGGCCGAGCCTGACGGGCTCCACACGCTCCCCGCATACGGTACGTGTCAATGTACCGCGTCAGCCCCTGGCGTGAGGGTGTGTGCCCAGGTGTGCTGTATGTGCGTGTGTTCACGCGAGGGAGACGCGCTTGGGGCGTCTGGAGAACAACCAAACCGGGTGGCCCGTTGCCAATAGGCTGCCAGCTTAACTTTTGGATGCGTTGCCAGTGTTGCCGGCGCCCTAGTGGTCACTACGGTTGAGAATACGGTGCAGCTGCTTCCAAGAGTATCAGCTGGGAAGGGCTGTGCTGTGTCTGTGTTGTCCGTTGGCAGCGATAATGATTGGAAGGATGGGCCACGCTGAGCACATGCTGAGCGCGGACGCGCCCTCCTGGACTGCAGCATGATGCGTGGGTGCGTATGGGTGCGTTTGCGCCGCCACAGGTTTGCGCCGCCGCTGGTGATGACGGACGCTCAGATGAAGGACTGCCTCAACATCATACGCGACACCGTCCTCTCCTTCGACAAGTAGATGCACACGCGTGCGCATGCATGTGCGCGCGTGTGGACGGCAGCAGCTGCAAAAACCGAGCTGTGGAGGGAGGCGGGCGACAGCAGCTGCGCTGGCGACCGCTCACTGTGGGGCTACAAGGCCCGCTGGCGTGTGCGGTGTCAATCAGGCAGCCGGCAGGTTCTCGTACGATCATGCGCGTAGTGCATTGGCATGTGGAACGGCAGGAGCGGGTGGACAGCAATGCTGGCAAAGAGGCACCATTGCGGCGAGGTAGTGGAGCTGCGCTTGCAGTAGGGCGGGTGAGCGTCAGTGAGGAGAACCTTGAAGCCATGCTCACGCCTGCCCATAACCGACACTGCTCAAGCGCAACGAGCGGTGCGATGTTTTGCGTGTAGCTCTGGCCCCAGCTGGGCGTGGCAGTGTTGGTGAGCGGAGCAGCAGAGCGCAATTTGGCGGCCCCCAGTAGCTTGCGGGGGACGGGGCCGATTCGATTGGGGCTGGAAGCCTGGAACATTCTGGAAGCATGGATGATGCGTCGGCAAGCGCATGCGCGTGTGCTCACTCTGGCTGGCGATCCTCGCTGTGCGCAGTTTTGGCAGCAGCAAGTGACACCCGTGTGCAGGCGATTCGCAGTGAGCAGGTGTCTGGATTGGTAGGGCGTGGGGTGTCGTGTAGATGCGGTCAGCCCTCGAGATGCCACAGGCCTTGACCATTCTCCTGGGAGTGGTGCTATTACTAAACGCAGTCTCTGCGCTGATTCTCCGGGTGGCCAGCGACCGTCGGTCGAACGCTAAATTCACCGTTTTGAGATGATGTGGCCGAGGATGGAGCATAGTTCCTGGACTGGGTTGGGCTGCTTCCGAGCAATGCTCGAGAGTAGTCCGATCATCTCGTGTCTGTGTGCCTCTTGTCTTGTGCGCGTGACTTTTGAGAGTGAATACCGTATGCGTGCAGTGTGCAGTGAGGTACCGCCTCGTGCTTCATAAAGTGTGCATGCAGCAGTGAGCGTGGTGTGGATGAATGGCAGCGGGCGGCACACAGCCAGGAATGGGGAATGTTCTTGCACTAGTGCCTGTGACTGTGACACTCGTCAGCCAAAGTGTTTGCTACCCCACACCCCACAACCTCGCGCAAGCTCGCCAGCCTTAGCATCTCAGCTCATCCCATTCCCCTGCCCCCGCCGCTACTGCCACCATTGCTCATCATGTCATGAACTACGCTACCCACCGTACCGTGGTGTGTCCCACCGTCGGCGCCTGCTCGCATGGAAGCGAATGACTCCCCACTGCATTGATCTTTACCCCCCTTTAATATTCTGCCTTTGTATTCTTTCTCCTATCGGGTCATCGCCTTATCGGGCAGCTCCTATGCATCTCCTGGAAACGTCGCCTCCCCCTGCACGCCTTCCCCCCCCCC
>BDDA01000103.1:116922-132971 GCA_001662385.1 Chlamydomonas asymmetrica
AGCTGCCACGTGCCATGCTGGGAGCCACGCAACATCGTTACTTGATGCTTTGTTGCTGCTGTGCAAAACTCCATGCAGCACCTCCGGACAAGCTGCAAGCAGCATGTAAACCCCCGAATGTCCTGCTCTGCCTCCAGACTCCCCTCCACCTGCATGCACGCTCGTGGCAGCCTCTGCCAAGGCCAGCATGATCATCGTGGTGTGCATGTAGCGCTCGTTCAGGTGCGCACGTACGTGCTGACGCCAAATGGGCACACCCTCTCAGTCTGATGCCCTTGCCACAACTGACTGCCATACCTTCCCTGACTTTTAAGTTGCATGCAGGTTTCGCATTGTGTCATGTCGCAACCCAACACCGCTGTTCCTTGACCGTGTCAGGCATTGCATGGAGTCTGGCCCATCACGGCATCACACCACCACCAGGGCCAGTAACAGGCAAAGCAGGTCTCATGGCATCTACCGGGGCAAAGCCAATACGAGTCGTGGCCGGGGTGCGGTTCAGATAAACACTTGGCAGCCATGCACGCTTGCCACGCAGCTGTCGACACAGCCTGTCATGCGTCCATGCTGGCTCGCTGCATGTTGCCCGCCAAGCAGCAATCACCGCATCACAATAAGGGGCCTGCAGGGGGGTCCTGCCCAGCTGGCATCACTCCTCACCAACCCAGCATCACAGTCAATAGATCCGCCAGCCGAGGTCAGGGAAAGCGCGGCATGGACACAAGCGCAGCTCACACAATGATATGAGTGGCCACTGGCCAGCATTGCCAAATAGTGCACGACAGGACAACGCTTGAGCATGGAGCGTAAACATCCTGCGAGCACCCAAGCTACCGTATACGAATTCTCCTGTTTACAGATTTGCTTGCGCAAAACAAATGATTTGGGCAGGGGTTTCGGTCGTGCTTGTTGCAGGCTCAAAACCACGAAATGTCCGAAGTCACAGTTTGTGCACCTGGTTGGCGTCGTGCACATAATGTCGTGGCAAGTCCTGCCATGTGTCTGTCCGAATTCGCGTCACGCTGGGCAAGACCACATGAGGCACACTTGCAGCTGCACTTGCAGCGTGTTTGCATTGAACGACTCCGACCAGGCAAGTACGGTCTGTATGGGCAAGTTGACAGGCTAAAAACCGAGCCCGCATTTGTGGGTACGTTGATGTCTTGCAGTGCGATGGCTTACAGCTGCGCGACTCACTGAACTGCTCCATTGCAACAGCGATGCCACAGCAGGGTACAGGAGCGGTCTGCGGTGTGGCATGGGTTAGGCCTCAAGCACGTCTGGGAGAGAGGAGGGATTACCTCACCCAGATCAGGTATAACCAGAGGCTAAGATCCGGGACAAGGCATGCTTGAGGCTTGATTAGGCTTGACCATACATGCGAAGGTTGTCAGTGTTTGGGCCTGGGTGTAGCCAGGCAGGTTGCGGTGCAGCAGCCAGCTCCCGGTTCACCCTCCCTGCTGTACACGAACCGTTGCCCCGGGTGCAAATGCTCGCATGTCCCAGGCATGTCCTGTATGATCTTGATCTTCCGCACGGTACAATCTAAGGCGCAGATCCTGCTGCAGCGTGGTCGAGGGGCTGATGGAAACTGAGTTGGTGCACGGGACTCTACTGCTTGCCCTTGTCCTGCTGCTCCTGCGCAGCACAGCGACAGAGAGAGAATATTGGCCATATGCAGCCGCACAAACACGCATGCACGCATGCATACATATCCACACTATGGTGTGTGAGCATGCTGGGACGTGGCGTTATCCCGCAGCAGCAAGGCGAGCCTGTTCGACAGGCAGCGGCTCAGATAACACTACGCCAAGTCACACGCTGCTGTATACAAGTAGCCGTCAGAACGGGCGCCAGCGTGCTCGTTACGCAACTTTACGGTCAACAGTGGGTGTGGTGCGGGGTGCGGGCCGTGGGCCAGCAGCAGCCACCGCAAGCCGCCTTCCAAATGCACATAAGTACATAACGTGCGCAAGCAAATCCAATCGCACTGCCAGTACCTTGCCAGTACTGTATAGCAGCAGCCTCATCGGGCCCTCCATCAATCTCTCTGTGCGTTCCCCCATGCAAATGCCACCTCGCAGGTCCCGAACCAAACATGAACGACCTCAGCGGGATGCGTTCACCGAACCCATGATGAGCATGAGGGGCAGGCAGGCAGCCTTACCTGGAGCCAGTTCAATCCGCCCGAGACCAGCGCTCCTAGCATGAGCACCCCGATGGCTGGCTGCCACAGCAGCGGCCATAGCGGGTACCAGCTATCCAGCAGCTGCATGCAAGCAGTCGCAAATGACCAGACGATGAGGCAACCCCAAGCAAGCCATGACATACATTTTGTACGGAGGTGCCAGTCGTCATGCTCCTAAACCTGAGCTGATCTTTAAGCCCAACCTGAGCGTAAGCCAGCTCCACATGCCACAACTCCACCAGTTTCGGTGAGTGGACTAAGGCGTGTGAATGCTGGCGGCCATAGCGGGTACCAGCTATCCAGCAGCTGCATGCAAGCAGTCGCAAATGACCAGACGATGAGGCAACCCAAGCAAGCCATGACATACATTTTGTACGGAGGTGCCAGTCGTCATGCTCCTAAACCTGAGCTGATCTTTAAGCCCAACCTGAGCGTAAGCCAGCTCCACATGCCACAACTCCACCAGTTTCGGTGAGTGGACTAAGGCGTGTGAATGCTGGCGTGCGCCAGGTAAATAAGGAATGCGCACATACGGATGTGTTGCAGGGCGACATTCCATGTCTGGCATCGTATCCGATGCGCGCCGTGTGCTCTTCACCACCAAATTCCAGCCACGGGGCTTGCCACAGCTTGAATGTGACGGTGTGCTCGGGTCCATGCCTGACAGTGTGCGGTGCTGCAGCTATCAAGGAGCACTCCATCACGTATGCTGTTTGCGGTTTGGAGTGCAGCGCCGCACTGCAGCGGGCACACGCTCGCCACACGCCTGCTGCTATATACCTGTGTTGACGCCCCCCCGCTGATAACGCTCTGCGCCACACCAGCCGCCAGCCAGCCCATGATGGCCAGCACCAAGAAAAAGTCCGCAATCAGGATTTTGTCAACGGTCTCCTTGAGGCCGCCCTCCTCCTGCTTGTCCGACTGCTGCGCTGCGGCTGGTACTGGGGCAGCCTGCAAGGCAGTTTTGCGCACGCTGGTCGTAGGTTGGGTCGTGGATACATGAGGTACAATAGGTGCATCACATAGCACTGCTCGTTCTGGCACTGTCAAACAGCAGTGAGCCGCGGAACGCCCAGTGTCAGTGGGAGCACGCTTTGCACCATGCCAGACCAGCCAGCTCAGCTCGAGGTCAAAAGGCTGGTGGTGATTGAACAGCAACTCGCAAACTGTGGGAAAGTCTGTGAAAAGCGGGCGTCCTTGCTATGCGCTCTAGACGTACCCGCCCGCTTGACGTTGCCTGCTGTGTGGCAGTGGCGGATGCCTTTGCCTTAAACCGCTCAAGGTCAGCCTTCATGAAGTCCATATCTGCAGATAATGTCACCGTATGCACATTGCTCATGCCCTAGTGCGCTTGTGCGGGGAACTTGACTGGTTCGTGTTTGTGCCACAGTTTCGCAACCAACCTTCGCCCCCCTCGGTCTCCGTTGCCCGCAGCTTTGTTGGTGGCCTGCATGCAAGGCCCGAACCAATGCAGAGCGGTGGGTGCGAGCAGGCGTAGCTTGATGATGACCAACTCCCATAAGCATAACACGAATCGGCAAGAAAGAGCAAGGAAAGCAGTGTCAGCGCTTACCTGGTATGTGTCACATACAGGCTGACTCGCCTTGAGCATGGTCGCAGCTGGAGTGCTCTAGTGCTGATTGAACTTGTTGCATGCATCGTGTCTTCTGTGCAGCAATGTACAGTTGTGAGTTGCTGCTGTGGGTATAGCTACAGTGCCGGAAGCTTGTAATGGTAGAGTGAAAGTAAGCAGCGGAAAGTGGAAGGCCTGTTGAAAGCAAGAACCTGGCCTTGGTGGCAGTTAATGTCCCGTATGCAGATCTCTGTGGTCTCGAGTCGCCCCTGCTGAACATGTGCGGGCAACGACGGATGTATGGTTGCCTCATCTGTCTTAACAACTAACCCGCAGGTCGAATACACATTGCGTGAGAGCGTAATGTGTGCTGCACGTCTGTGTCCCTCGTCCCTCCCCCCCACGCACCTTATCGTGACACGCCCTTGGACCAGGTTGGATGGGTGATTGTCGCGGCAGTGCAGTGAGGCACACCTGGCTGTCACTTTGCATTCAGTGTCCCACATGCCAAGCTTCACAGCTGGCGCAATCACACGGTTCTTGCAAGCACGAAGCAGTCCACGCTGCACATGCGCGCGCGCCAGCTCCTTCAGTTATGTAGCTTTGCATAGGTGGGGCCGTAGGGGCGACCTCCCAAGTGCATCCCTCCCGTCATTTGACGCGTGTGTGCCTGGGGTGCCTGCGCGTGGTCCGTCCTGCCTTCCTTGCACCGCAGTCGCCCGCTGCCGAGGTCCCTGGGTGCGTTGGCGAGCTGCAAGACAGACGACACGAGTGCAACCTGCATACCAGCAGCTGCTGCCATGGTGTCCTTCTCCTACGCAAGACGAAATGCTTGAGATCGGGACGCAGTTTGTGTACTGATCGCATGGAGTTGTGGCGCCCTTAATCGAGGACCGAAAGAATGCATGCAGCGACCAGCCGTCAGCATCACACAAGCAATGGAATTTCAACACGCGCACATGCACGCTGCATGGTCCCACGGGAGCCTTTGCTGGACACATGAGACGCGCGGTGGGTAGCGTGCGCCAACCTGCTTACGCGAGAGCCCCGCAGTGCCGGTCTGAGCACTGCAGTGATAGCTCGGTGTGTGTACAGTCTTTGACATGCCAGCTAATGTGCATGGGGCGACTTTGCACATGAGAAATGCGCTGAGGTGTGTATCGTGTGAGGCGCAGAGCCGCTGGAGCTGTTGGCTTGTAAATGCTGACGCGGCATTTTTGGTCTCGGGGGGAAGCTGAACGGCCTGCTCCCATGGAGCACGTGTGAAGTACGCGTCTAGTCCTAGGCGCACTCAGAGCTCTGCCACACGCAAAGGGTTGATCTGGGGACCTCATTCCGTGATTCAAGTGGCTCGCGGATGGGATCATGGACAGATTCAGGAGCGCCTTGATCACGAAGAAGAAAGAAGCGGAGCATTGATGCCATGAAGGGCAGTGCAATGGTTGAGGAAGAGATGCCGTGCAGGCACACACATTGGCACGCGTGTACTTATTTCGTTCGCACAGCCTTTTTCACCAGCAGGACTCATCCTGTACGGACCCGCCGTCCGTGTCATAGCGCAACAACAGCCCGCCCTCTCGCCTTACAAGAAAAGTCCAGGGCAGGTTTGCGTGAAACTTCACCTCCGGCCAGCTGCGGTGGGTCACATCGCGGCACAGGGGCTTTCAGGCACGCACAACCAGCGTTTGAGCGTTGACGCTGAAGGACCTTGACGCGAGTGTCACCAAAGTGCCCTGGACTCAAACAGTCGGCCTGGACAGGATGGCAACGAACCGACGCGGGAAACGCATATGTGCCAGCAGGGCTTTAAGCACAATGGTCCTCACCGTGAGCTTGCTGGCGCTGACGGGGAGCGTCACCGCGTCGCGTGCACTGCACAACGCACACCGTGGGAATAGGCCCCAGCTCGAGGTCAGCAAAGGCAAATCTCAGCTCTCGACAGCTTCTGCCCCTCAGCAAGGGCGTCACAAAGGGCACGGCAAATTGTCGACCGTGTCGGACGTTATATCGAAGTTCATTGACGTTGTGCCAAAAGCGGAGCTGCACATACACATAGAGGTACGCTGCAATGCGGCGGCCACCCGTGTTAGGACACGTGTTTGGGGTGACCTTGGTTCTTTTATGCCAACGTGCTGTATTGTACGCGTGCGTTTGGGGTGTCAACAACCAACCCCTTGCTGCTGGCAGGGCAGGTTGCTGCACACACACTCAAATGCTTGTGCGTACTCTACACAGCTGGTGTGTCCTCCAAACAAAGGCACTCTGAAACGAGTTTGAGCGACGCAGGTCCGAAACCTCCATGAGCCTGTCGGCTGGCTCCACTCAACTTCACTGCTCATCTTATTGTCTTCAGGGGACGCTTGAGCCTGAAATGCTACTGGACTTTGCTGCGCGGAACGGTCTACCCCCTCCATTTCCTAGTGTGGAGGATGCCAGAAAGTGAGCCACCGCGGCACCGCCCCTGTTCCTCTGCCGTTCGCAGCAAGAAGTTTATGAGTACTCTGTTCATCAAACGATGCATACAACGTTCATTCTCAAGCCAACATAGCTGAGGTTTTGGCTTTCGCTAAACCGTGTACGGGACCACGATACGGTGGGCCACCCTGCCAGTCTTAACACGCCGTCGTCGCACTAGAGTGCACGAAGCAACTGCAGCCTGCGTAAAGCGGTGCCAACGTGCCCAGCCACACCGCCTGTATGACAGGCGGTCTTGCTTATACGTCTAGGGCACCTGTAAACCACGCCTCGGCACGTTATGCTGCTTGCTTCCGCACCCCTCTCACTGCTGTGTGTCTCGTCGGTTCACGTGTGTCCTGGCTCACTTGCCTGCAGGGCGTATGTGTTCAAGGACCTCCAATCGTTCCTGGACTTGTACTATGCGGGCGCACGCGTGTTGCGCACACACCAAGACTTCTACGACCTCGCCTGGTGAGCATAGCAGACCTCCGTCGTCCTCTTTTGTTGTTGCTAGTATTTACTCTGATGGGGTGACATCATGATCTCTGTTCAGGTCCACGCGGCCATGCCTGTCTGCTCCACATCAGCTCTGTGATCCTTGTGAACGGGACGTGCAGAGTCGTGCATCCAATACCGCATGCGCCAGCCTGTCTCTCCGCGTTTGTGTGTGTGAATGATTGACGTGCAAGCGCCCCAGGCCACCGCCACACATGCCAGTGCACCAGCCCAAGCATAGCTTGACTGCACAGCGTACACCAGCATGTACAACAGCGTGCAGCGGCGTGTGGTGTCCTTTCTGTGCGGCGGCGACAGTGTACGGCGGTGTGCTGTTTGCAATTTACTCTCGCAGGGCGTATTTTGTGAGGGCGCAGAAGTCCATGGTGGTGCATGCGGAGGTGCGTGCGAGGGGGCTGAGGAAGAGGCCAGCACGGGGCCAGCAGCAGGCAGCAGCAGCAGCAGCGCGGCCGGTGTGCTGCCATGCCAGTGCCACAAGTTCTGCCCGGCGGCCCGGCATGCACGCATGGCCTGCATGCACTCCTGCCTCTAATTAATTGACTTTACATTCGGTGGGCTTACAGTCCATTAGGGGATGGGGTTAGCGTCAAAGCATGCACTCCTGTCTCTGTACGCACCCTTGCGTGCACGTATGTACTCCCGCCTGCGTGTACACGTACTGTGGTACGGTGCGTTGAGGGTGTACAAGCGGTGCATACATGCAATGACTGCCGTTCCTGTGCAAGCACACACTTGCTCTCTTGTTGTGCGCATGATTTGCATTCTGATCGGGGTTGTTGCCCTGCTGCACTGCCTGTGGCCGTGCAGGTGTTCTTCGACCCCCAGACGCACCTGGAAAATGGCCTAAGCTTTGAAATCTTCATGCCAGCACTCATACAGGTGTGGTTCACGAATATGCCTGCCTGCAGGCATCGTCCATTGCAACGGCTTACAACCCTTAACTGCATCAGGATTGGCATCTTGGCGTTCTTCCCTACAGGGCATGCAAAGCATTAGGTAGACGACTTAAGCACAACAGTCCTGGGGTGTGTTTTGAGGCGGCCTCTTCATATCCCTAATGTCAGCGATGCCGATATGCACCCCCCCACCCACCCACACACACACCGCGTGAACACTCCCCGCATCGGCGGTGCCCGCGGGGGTAACCCCCGCTAGCGCTCATCCAGCGTGGCATGGGACCGCACATGCGTGCGGTTGTTGCTCCCTTGATACGCCTGACATTATCTGCCGCGTGATGGAGCATCATTTGTGCTTAGCAACAGCCTGGTTGCAGTCAGTGTCTTGGCAACCAGGCCGTGTCTTGGTGTATCAGTCAGTGGATTGGTAATCAGTTAGGGTCTTGGCAATCAGTCAGTGACTTTGTGTCAACCTGGCTGGGCGGGGGCCCGATGCGCAGGCGGCCAGCGATGCGCGCGCCAAGCTCAAGATCGACGTGCACTACATCATGTGCTTCCGCAAGGACTTCAGCGAGGTGAGCGAGTGATGAGAGAGAGAGAGTGATGAGAGAGGGGGCCAGGGGTGGGTGTGGTACGGTCGGTCGGCGCGTTCGTGCAGCTCTAAAAGCCCTGAACTCCGCGGTTGGGGGGAAGGAGGGAGCGGGGTCGAGGTCAGCGAGCAGCTTGGAGCAAGCAGCAGAGAGCTGTGAGCGGGTGCCTGGGCCGCCGCTGCTGCGCTTATCCAGTGGAGTGCAACAACCGGGGTGGGGCTAAAGGCGCTGCTGGGGCACTGAGGTCGTGGGTTACACGTGAGGGTCAATCCAAGCACATGGTTTCGGGCACACGTCAAGTAGGCTGCGTGCGTGTGGTGCTGTGGAGTGTCCTGCTCGTGTGTCCTGTGGGGTTTCTTGTGGGTGTTTTCTGGGGAATCGTGTTGGGGGGTCCTATCAGTGGTCTTGTGGGGGATGTTGTGAGCGGTCGTTGGGAGGGAGGATCTTGTTGGCTTTCCTATGGGAGCGCCCCGTGTGGGGTGCAGCCGGGTGTGACGAGACTGTTGTGTCCATGTAGGGTTAGGCGTTAGCTATGGTGTGCCATAGAGTGCGGGCACGGAGGTGAGCCAGGGATGAGACGGGAGAGCGGGTGCGAATCGGGTCAGTCAGTGCTCGTTCAATGCACATCGAGGGGCGCTCATAGGGTGGCAGCAGCGAGCTGCCCTGCACACATGGGCAGCTAGCTAGCACTACTGAGCGAGGGCGAGGCGCCCCCCAGCAGGCACCGCTGCTGGTGTGTCCTGCCTGGCTGGCCCTCTCACCCTGATGGTAGTGTCATACCCAACACCCCCTGATGGATGTCCTTCCCTCGATGTGCACCATCAAGCACCCATCATTCTATGGTGACCTGTGTTGTGGTGCATGTGTGCATGTGTGCAGGAGGATGCGTTCAAGGTGCTTGACATGGCAGCGCCGTACCGAGCTGCCATCATCGGCATCGGCCTGGACTCAACGGAGATCGGTAAGCCAGCCCCTGTCTCGCGCTGCTGGCGCAACCGTCATCCTCTTCAATTGCGTGTGTTTGTGCGCTAGAGGACGGCTGGGGTTATCTTCGCATGAGATCATGCATGTGAACATATGCCACAGGGCGCGTGTGACAGGCAAACGCTGTGCCTACTACGCGCAGGCAACCCGCCGTCCAAATTTGTGCGCGTGTATGAGAAGGCCATCGCGGAGGGCTACCAGCCCGTCTCACATGCAGGTGAGCAGTGCCAAGGCATACACTGTACAGCCTGGCCTGGAAAACACTCAGTCTTGAAGACACTCTGCATGGCTGGAAGGCAGTGTGACACATGATCGCGCCACCAATGGGGCATACCGTACCAATGTGTCATACCAATTGACTGGGTCATACTGGGTTGTGTGCCCGGACTACCATACCATGCTATACCGTTACTAGGTGGTGGCATTGGGCCGGTCTTGGTAGTAGATTGCAAGCCATGGTCCTGGTGAAAGCCCCTTTCCACAACACACGAACACAGCTTGTTCCCGGTCCCGCCCTCGTCATGCCCTTACATGCCCCTCCTTGATGCGTCCCGCTGCCCGCCTGCCATACGCTGTGGTGTCAGGCGAGGAGGGCGGCCCCGACGTGATCTGGCAGACCATCAACCTGCTCCACCCTAAGCGCATCGACCACGGCGTGCACTGCCTGGAGGACCCGGCGCTGATGCAGCACCTGCAGGACAGCCAGCTGCCGCTCACCGTCTGCCCGCTCTCTAACCTCAAGCTCAAGGTGCGACGCGGGTGCGCATGTACGCGTGGACGGTACTGTAACCAGGACGTCAACCCATTGCGTTATGCACTTCAAGTGTTCGGGTTAAAGTCTTGAACGAAAGGTGTTGGGGCTGGTGGCGCTGATCCCCTTGGCGTACAACACGACCGTATGCGGGAATGAAGGTGACCGGCCGGAAGACCCGGTGGCGTGGCATGTGCTGTGGCAATGGGGCACGAAGCGTTGCCGAGTGCTCGTCTGGACCGTCCAAGAAGAGCACTCAGCAAAGCTTCGTGCGCCATCACTACAGCGCATGCCACGCCACCGGGTTCCCCTTCCGGCCGGTCACCTTCATTCCTGCAATCATGTTGAATGCTGAGAGGATCAGCGCCACCAGCCCCAGTACCCTCAGTTCCTCTTCATCCAAGGCCCACATTGCAACTCGCATTTGAGTGCTGCAACAGTGAGACAGATACTTGAGGAAGCCAACCGGCATCGCGTAGCGGCCCTTTGCAAAGTCCTGCTCGAGCTGGCAATGCTGTGCGAGCCGTATGGGTGGCCATGCAACAGTCCTTGATGCCGCAGTCGCCACAATGTCCTGTCCTCAGATCCCACCCACGGGGGATACCGTAGTGCTCCTTAATTTTCTCCTCCGGGAGGCTTTCACCAAACATTGAAATTACGGTATGTTGGCATGCAGGTTATTGCCCACATCATTTGTCGCCACACTATGTTGCGACGCAACTGCACTCGGTGTGCACTGCGCTGTGTTGCTGAGCACACATGTGCATGGTGTGTACCCCTGCATCCCTGCATCGTGAATGCTGCTACACGCATGCAGGTATATGCCGGCGAGGTGGAGGCGAAGCTGACGGAGCTGGTGAGGAGCCCGCTGTGCATCACCATCAACTCGGACGACCCGGCGTACTTCCAGGTGGGGCGCGAGGGCTGCCTGCAGTACAACCTGCGGTACAATCTTCAATACAACCTGCAATGAAAGTTCACACAGTCCATTAATCTGCTGTAACATGCACGTATTGTGCTTGCGTCAATTGTCGAGCACTGCCGCACGGCATGCCAGCCCACGTGTGCCACTCTGTCCTCACCTGTGTTTGAGCTCGGGCCTGAATGAGCCAAAGCATCACTGATTGGGTCATGGCACACCGGCACGCCCCACTTATAACTTTACGAGCTTGGCATGTGTGTGCGGGGGGCGCGCAGGCGTACGTGCTCGACAACTACAAGTGGATCGCGCGCATCGCCAAGCTGGGCCTCGTGGACGTCGCGCGCCTGGCCAAGAACTCCTTTGAGGCCTCCTTCTTCCTCACACAGGACGCCAAGGACGCCGCGCGCGCCGCCATCGACCGCATCGTCGCCACGCACCAGGCCAAGCACCAGAAGCTCCAGGCGGCGCACGCCGCCGCGGCGGTGGCCGCCGTCGTGGACACCTCAGTGGGGCCCGTCCCCGTGCAGCACCATGTGGTGGTAGTGGACAGCGGCGACTCCGGAGAGGGGGAGGAAGGCGAGGCCACTGTCGCAGGCGATACAGCTGACTCCTTGACTTCCTCGTCATCATCCTCAGCAGGGGCAGCATCGGCGGCAGCGGGGGCGGGAGCAACGGGCGGCGGCGGCACCTCCACGGGTTATGACGATGACGATGAAGAGTGGGATGAGGCTGCGGCGGTGGCGGCCGCTGCAAAGAAGGTGAGAGCTGCTGTGGTGTGTCCTGCTTAAGCAGCGGGCTTGGCGGTCGTGGCTTGTCGTTTCAGCAGCGTTCTGGGGCACGACGCCCATGTTTCGCTATGCGCTCGGCGATGTGCTCTGCAATGCAAGGAGAGGCCGTGAGAAGCGGGGGGGCGTGCGGAAGGCGCCGGTGTACGTCCCTTGCATGGGCCTGTGGCTCATCCATGGTGTCACTATTGTGCACACGTGAGACTGGTGGATTATGTATTGGAGTGATGCCTCGTCGCTTGCTTGTTTGAGTGGGCTGCGTTACTTGTGCTGCACGGTGCATACTTGAACGATAGTACACTGCACATCCCCCATAATGGCCTGCGAGGCCACCGAATGCCAACTCATTCAATCACGCACCACCACCGCCGCTGCTGCCGCTGCTACCGCTGACGCTGTTGTTGCCGCTGATGCCGCTGATGCTGATGCTCAGGTGATCCACAACATCCTGGCCAAGGCAGTGATTGGCAAGGTGGTGGCGGAGGTGCAGCAGATGCTGGCGCAGGAGGCCGTCAGCGCAAGCCGCGACGACCACGACGGAGTGCTCATGATGGCCACCGCGTGATGATGACTCAGCAGACCATCAACACGCACGCACGCGCAAGCAGGCCAGCGTAAATGCAACAGCGTAAACACAACAGCGTAAGCTGTTTGGGGCCGTCGCGGAGGCGCATCCCGTCGGGTGGCGCAACCACTCATGCGACTGCCCGGCGTGCGCTTGCACGAGGTTTCTGGTATGCGCCGAGCACGCCATGTGCTGCCGACTGGCGTGCAACGTGCTTCAGCACACGTGCGCAAATACATGGGCCACAGCTGCGGGACATCGAGGGGGATGTTGGAGCGCGCATGCGGGTTGTTGAGCGTCATGCGAGAGACGTCTTGAGACAGGCCTCGTTCCACTTTTCCGTGTGCGGAATTGGCACTGTTGACTGCTGTGCGCGCCATCCAGCCCAATCCTTGTGACCTCCATTCAGGCGTGTACGGCATGCACCGTGTCTTGTGCACATGTGGTGCTGCCAATAAGTAGGACTCCCACATTATTACTACCTATACATAACCTGCACATGACCGGTATATGGCAGGCTGCATTGCGCAGGATAGTGCAGCACGATGCGCGCATGTGAGTCTATGTGCCATTTAGCAAAGCCGAAGCAGTTTTCATGCCATCGTGCAGCGCTGAAAGCACGCACCAGCATCATCAATTGCCCGCGATAATGCAGTATGGTCACCTCCCCGCGATATTAGTATGATGAGCCAATCAAGCTGGTTGACGTTGCTGCAATTGGTCCTGACGCCACGGACGCGCAATCTGCGAGCCAGGGGCCCCTCGGGCTTTGTGACCACCAAGCCGCTGGTCACAACACTGAATGCTGTTGAGAACAGCCCTGGGCGGCTCACACTGTGCCTTGCGGCAGGACGTGTGGCCGCCGCCAGCAATCGTTCTACCAGGAGTCTTATCTCGCTTTGCGCGGCTGAGTAGCTAGCTTCACACGCAGGGAAGGCGCTTGGGTTGTCACATTGTATACTACTTGAATTACTTACTTGATATTCACCAGCGCCCATTCAGTGGTGGCCTGTGCGCCGCACAGGTGCCACTCGTCATCTGCTTGCATCGACCCTGCGCTTCGTGCCAAATCGCACCGCGGCCCGCCTGTTGCTTGGCCGCGAGCAGTAGCCATGCCCCGTGGCTGCGGATTGAGCGCCAGCGGTGCACACCAGCATCAGGCAGGCGCTGGTGGACTGCTGCTCTCCGGTTGATACCGTAGGTCCTGTTGATAATGATTTCTATCTCTCTACCTTGCGCCATCTCACATGGCGGCCTACCTCCACCTATTCTGTGCCCCAACAGGCAATGGATGCCGTGCGGAACGCACATGCGGCAACCGTCCTTTGAAACTGCATACTTTGATGCTTGGCACGACGCCTATCTCTTAATACATACACTTGTTTGATGCAACATGGCCAGTTGGGACTCTGCATGCTGTGAAGTTTAGTTGATGCTGGCCCTTCTCCCCTGCACCCTAGCCATGCTTGGCGTACGCCACTGTCAGTGCTTCATGCGCGTGAGCTCAGGAGCATCATGATGTAAACAATGCAACGCATTGTGCAGCATTTTGCACCAATGAGCCGCTCCTGGCTGCACCCCTCGCTCTCACGGTTGCAAGCAACCTGGGCGGATTCTTTGCACCTCCTGATCGCAAACCACTCTTTGGCATGCACAGGTGGTTTGCGATCTCAACGCGTTGTGTGAAGGTGATCGGATCCCTGGACAATGCCGGCATTGTGCACAAGCAACAAACTGGCAGCAGCAGGATGCAACAGTCCGGGCGCCAACGCTGCGTGCATAGCGGCAGGGCTGGCAGTGCGCAATCAGCCGGGGCGTTGGCGTGCGTGTGTGATTGGATGCATCTGCAGACCCACAGCAGGCGGCGTCGAGCAGGTCGATGTCTGACAGCAGCACCTAACGTGCCGTGCTGCTCTGCACAATGCCTTGCTGTGGAGAAACCTGCAACCACCGGTGGTTGGTGTGGCAGACTGAGAGGCTTGAAGCCTACGTGGCTCCACCAAATTGTGGGCGACGCCAAGCATGCTACATGTTTATCGCAGCTCGAGTCCTCTGGCATCACGCATGTACCTGTGCATACTGTCCAATACCGTATGGCAAGGGTTGCCGGCTGGCTGTAGCGTGCAGGCAACGTTCCGTGGTGCTGGCATTGAAGCCGATACTAGTCCGATACCACTTTGGCATCATCGTTGAGATACTTGTAGTACGGTACTCAAGACTTTACACGTTTCGGGTTTTACAGTTGGCGGATGTCGGACGTGGATTGTAGGGCACATGCTGTGTGCGATACATGAGTTTAAACTACCAATGGCAGGGCAGGAACGCTGCCAAGCAGGGTGTTTCCCAATGCAGTCGTGCGTCCCCACCATCCAGCGAACGATCGTAAATCCAACCAATCGGATGCTGCCAAATGCTAGTCGTGGCATGCAGGAAAGGTTGTGGCTCAATATGAGAGGATCAGGCAACGTGTGTCTGCAACAACAACTGAAATAGGACAAGGGTGAGTACCGTATCGTATTAAGGGTACTAAGCTGCTCATGAATACTGCTTCTCATGAATGCGTCGCGGCGTGCATGAATGCCGCTATGACGTGTCCCGAACACCACATGCTTCGCGGCGCCTCTATGCGACGACGTGCCATGAATGAAAACGGTGAGCGTGGGGTGTCATCGTATGGCCCTATCTCATGTCATGCGGGCGGAAGGCAAGGCAAGACAACATTTGTTGCGACTGTAGAGGCGAACCTGCCTTAGGCTCAAAGATCACCATGCCTAAATGCTCAGCTACGGCTCAGCACAAGCCAAAAAAAGGCACACGCGCGTGAGTTGTGCATATGTGCATGATTCGTGCAGGTAGGTTCAGGAAAGGGCGTTGAATGAGCCGCTAGCGGGTTGCCTCCTCACCACCGCCACCACCACCACCAACACCACCAACACGTGACAGCCATCCCAGTACATGACAGCAGGATGCACGGTACGCGTCCAGTGTCAGAAGGGAGCGGGTGAAATGAAGAGGCGCATGAGCAAGAGAAAGGCGAGATCGAGACAGGAAGCGTTGCCGTAGGCGGAGATATATAGTGGAGGAAGACGAGGAGGAGGAAGAGAAAGTGAGAGTGACAGACGATGTGCACAACGCACGCATTTGGATGGCGGCCTTGGGCCACTGGCTAGCTGGACGACTGTAAACAACAACAAAAAAGATGAGCATCAATGGGGGCATCAATTGCTGAAGGGAGGCATGCACACATGTGCATGTTTGTGTGCGAACCAATCCAGGCACAGCCTAGCGTCCTGCATGGCGTGTTGGGGCATAGGACACAGGCAGCTATCGCAGCTTATCCCGCATCGTTTGGAAACGTACGCACAAGTGCAAGTACAAATAACAAAGTATGGCGCTGCTGCGGTAAAATCCAGAGACACGGTCAGGCTCGCCTGTACAGGTGTGTTGGGTCTTGTGATCTGGGTGTGCACCGTACACCAGCCAGACAGGCGCGCGGGCGGTGTGGTGCTGCTGGCAGGCTCACCTGATGCACGCGCGCCGTGTCGTGTACACTACAACTCACTTGTGTGACACGATGCAAACATGCTCCTCTTTGTCTGCATGGGCGCCTGTTCCTGGCACACCTGCTGCGTTCATGCGCCGTGTACAGTAGTATCCATCTCAGGACAGTTTCTTGCTCTTGGGAGGTGGGGGTGACGGCTTCTTTTTGGGAGGCGGTGGCGATCGTTTCGGCGGCGGCGGTGGCCGCTTCACTAGGGGTGGGGGTGGGGGTGGCTTAGGCGGGGGCGGCGAGCGCTTTGGTGGAGGGGGTGGCGGTGAACG
>BDDA01000103.1:133862-162760 GCA_001662385.1 Chlamydomonas asymmetrica
GTGGGGGTGAGCGTTTGGGGATCGGCGGTGAACGCGTGGGCGGCGGTGACGACCGCTTAGGTGGGGGAGGCGTGCTGGAAGGGGAGGGCGGGCTGGGCCTGGTGCCATTGTTGATGCCTGCAGGAACGCACCATCCGCACATGCACATGCTGTGGGCATGGCCGATTGACATCCAGTACGGACTACTCATGCAAGCCACAACATTCAGTGTGTACGGCATCTCCTGTCAGCATCTCTCATCAACACATACAGCACAGCATACAACTGCCATCCCGCCCCCCGCCCCGACCTGTCGGCCCCCACACTGCATACTGCAGAGAACGTGCACCCGTAACAGCGCCGCCAATGTACCGCACGGCTTGGCTCACTTGTCAGGCGGCGCGCTGCACATGTTGCTCGGTCAGTGGCATCCATCGCACCAGCGCTAACGCTAGCGCTGCTGATGGATGCGCCAGTGCCCCTCTGAGGGCATGGTGCATCGCGCATGCATGTCACAGCCAGCACTTACAGGGCGCACAGCCAGCCGCCTGCTTGAGCGTGGCCCGCCCCTCCAGCCATTCATAATCCGCGACGCTGGTCGCCTCCAGCTTGACGCCTTTGCCTGAAGTGAGGGAACAATGGGTGTGTGAGCGCACGCATGACCGCGTTGTCATCGTTGACCTCATTGGACAGACATGTTTTCGGCGCGACAGGCCCAACCCAACATGATACACAGCACACTGATTAGCCACATGGCCGCCTCCTCTTTTGAACTCTGGTCTCAGCAAGGCAAGACACACTAAGTCGGCTGCAAGGCTGAGGCTGAGGCTGAGGCGCCTCTTGCTGACACTCACTCAGGTCAGCTGCGCAGGGTATGCTCCAGCCCAGCGTAAAGTCCTTGCTGGACACGCCTGGGTCCGACACGTTGCTGGAGTACCCCAGGGCGGCCCGCCCAGGGCTGAGGGCGGGGAGGCGCGTGTGGCGTGTGGGGGTGTTGGCGCAGGCATGCAGCAGCAGCAGCAGCAGCAGCAGCAGCAAAGGCGCACAAATTGCAGGTGAGGATAAATCCGTTTAGGTAGCCGCACAGTAATGCGGACTGCGTCGGACTGCATCGGCCGCTCAGGCAATATGCAAGCATCCGAAGCGCTGTGCCCAGCCCACCCTCCACGTCTAGCCGAATTCGCATGTACGGCTGCACATAAAAGGAAGTGGGGGCATGCCGAATGCCGAATGCCGATGCTGTCTCTTGAGGGATCAGCACAAAGCGGTGCAGGGGTGCTGGCACATATGGAAACAGTACATTGCATGCACACAAGGTGCCTGCCGACGTGCTGGCGAATACCGTAACCGATATGCGCTCAACACCGTAGCCGGTACGCGCTCAGTATCTTGTACCAGAGCAGGCAGCCCTTGCTTGCTGTTCAGGGCTGGATCTGTCGTTGTTGTTACACATGGCGCTGCTGCTACTGGGTGCAGCAGTGATGGATGCTCAGGGCGCGCAGCCGGGCAGGCCATGCGGGCCATACATGCCGTACAGGTGTGCGGTGTGACGTTGACACTTGTCAGGCCATGCCCCACGGCCCACGCACTGCTACTTCAGCAGGGCGCAAGACGTGGTGTAGTGGATTTGGTCGGCATCATGAAGTTACCAGGGCGCCCCGTGGCTCACTCGGTCACTGCTATCACCCAATCACCATGGCAGAGGATGCGATAATGATTGGATTACATGGTCAGGGCTGGGGCCCAGTGGGAAGCCAGCAACAGGCCGCGAGGGCCAATAATGCAGCAAAGCAGTAGCTTGACCAGTGGGGCACCACTCAGGCGAAGTCCTGTGCACATCGTGGTTCCAGCCCCAAATTCCATCTGAACAATTTTGCTTAGGCCCAGGCACGCGCCCAGTACATTTATATACATATTGGGCTTGAGTGGGCGCGTCGGAGGCCTAAGAAGCAGTCGGCGCGCTTACATTTTGGTGATTTTAGCCAACACAAAAGGTGCCTGATGCCCGGTTCGCGCTTTCGTGACCCATAGAAAACGCGAACGCTCTTTGTAATCGACAAATAACTTATGGCAGCGCGCACGGGTGCTCTCTCGCACGTTTCCACGCACTCGATTGTCACTCAGGCCTTCAAAAAGCAGGGCACAAAGAGGCAAGCCTGGCCGTAGAGCACGGCCTGGAGGCCTCCAAAATAGAGTAGGACTCTCATACTGGTGATCTTATGCATTTGAGATACTGTTTGCCTCTGTTGGCTGTCAGACATGCTCATCATGCTTGCGCCACTGTGCGCCAGTGGGTTGGGTCTGCCAATCACTGCTGAACTGTATACCTGCGACCTGTAAAAGCGCTGAAAATCAAGCATAACATACAAAAACTTTATATCGCTATGCTAGGCCCTGTTTGAATAAGGCACGTGCATCTTGAAATGTGTGTCGCGTCGGGTGCGGGATGGCCGATGAGAGGCACAATAGGGCCCCACAAGCCTGATACGACAGCCGTGGCGTGTGAATACACACATTACATCAATCTACAATGCTTCTGGCACTAAGAAAGCACGTTCCGGTGACGGTCCGTTCATCATGTCGCGTTTTGGGGGTCATCCGCGGAAATCGATGGATGGAGGTCTTCCCCAACTCGAACAAGGTTGTGCATGGGGTCAGCGTGTAGCTTGCCTCACAAGTTTTCCATGCATACCCATGCCAACCTTGTTCGAGTTGGGGAAGACCCCCAACGGGGTCATGGAAAATTGGAACCACGGATTTGGGTGAGTGGTGCCCCACTGAGCTTGACGACCCACACCCACCCACCCACACAAACCCATACAACACGACCTCTTGCAGCCAAGTTAGCACGCTTGTGGGCGTGAGTACTCGTCGCACAACATTAACAGGCACCCACCCCACAGCGCAGTGCAACGTTATTGACGAAAACACGCACCAGTCCGGGAGTACCAAGTGTGCGTCCAGCACCCCAACTGTGGTCGTGAAGAGTGCTGTCCGTGTCTCAGGGAAGGAGAGCTGCAGCACGCCCACAACACAAGGGACAAAGACAGGTTTTCCGCCACGTTTGCATGCCACGGTTCAACAGTACAGGATATATATCCACGTGAACTGTCTTAAAGATACACTCAGTGCGCTATAACGGCACACAACCCACCGTGATTGTGTACGATTGCCCAGCGCACACGGATGTCACGCGCCTCCCAGTGCTATCGCGAACTTCAAAGGTGGTTTTGCTGCATAATTGCAGATGAAGGCCACCATAGCAGTCAATCAATTGAGCTGGCATAGTCTGAACAGTTCGTTGCGGTTTCCAAAAGCGCAAGGCTTTCGTGCCGCACCTGTCGTCATAGGGGCCCTCGTGCACTGAGTATCTCAAAACTATGTCAGGAAGGTTGTTGGCATCTGGATGGTTTGTGCAGCCAGTGGACCCTGGCTTCCCTTTATAACCTGCAGGTGGGCGTTTGAGTTAACGATTAGACGACCGTTTCGCCAGAAGCTGCACTCAGGTCCATCAGTACCACAGCAGTGTACCACCGCACCTTTGTACCAGTAGTCAGGATAAGACCAGACTGGCTCTGACATTATACAAGATAGCAGCGCCAAAGCGAGGCCGGCAAAGGCCCACGCTGACCGCCCCCGCTCTGTGCCTTGCACGCCATGCATCGGCGCGCGTGTCCGTCAGCGGTTTGATGTGTGCTGGACAGACTTTGTGGGTGTAAGTGTCCAGAGTACAGTCACAGCGGGACTGAAAACCGACGCACGACTGCCGCTGCCTCTGACGCGGTAACCGCCGACACCGAGCGTGGTTTGCAACAAGACGTCTGTTAAAGTAGAGCACTGAGTTGCTGATAAGCAACACTTGCCAATATCGTTTGCAAAGAGTGCGTCGTGGGCTTGGTAAAGCAGTCGGGAAACCCCACTGCAAGCTTTTTTGCGGTTCTGTGACTAAACGGTGCACATACGAATAGAAATAGCCCAGGCTGACCAGGTCAGAGCTACAAGCAATGCTATCAGATCTGTACCAAAATGCGAATGACAAATGTCCCAGGTTGCTGGCGCAATAGTGATGCACGCGCAACTTCCCAGGGCAGCTCATGTCGAGACCGAAAACAAGTTGACACGGTGCAATTTGCACGCCGTGGCTCATAACCTATGCTGAATGAATCTAAAAACAGATAATAAGAAGTGTTCCATGTGTCTTCGTCAGCATAGGATTTCTGGGCACAACCTCTGCCTGCTAAACGCGCACATTGTTTCGTACACGATGACAAACCATGACAAGCCATGACAGGCGGGCGGGAGAGAAATATGCGGGCGGGTTGTTACGGATTTTTGACGTGAAACTGTTTGGTGCGCTCTTGGGTCTGAAGCGTATGGTTGGTGTGCTGGCAGCAAAGGGGTGCGAATTCCAACCAGTTCCAGCAGTGAGCGGTGAGGGATTGGTGAGGGCCTGGCGCAGCCACGCACACGCGTGCGCGCCAGCGGAAGACACAGTACGCCTCACAGGTCGCTGCAGCAGCTGCAACACACAATGGCATGTGCACATGACTTGCGTGTGCAATCGGAAAGCAATAAACTTGGCCTCGTCGTCACGCCCGGTGTGACGCTCGATATCTGCAGTTCCGGCTTTGGGGCTGTTGCTTGCTGCGCAGCTACACAGTGGGGCTGCAAATGTTTGCAATGCTCAGATGCTATTGAATGATAGGGATGGATGGTAAGACATTCGCCCAGCAGCGCAAACGGTGTGGCGCGCGCCGCTACCGTGCGTGCTCGCTGGGATGGCAATGAAGCGTAAAGCTGGTGCAGCACATTACAGGCCAGCCCGAGCAAGACTCGCAAAGGCCTGCACATTACAGCGCCATCACCCTAGACATGCATTTGTGCATTCAGTGCAGACAAATGGGTCATGCTGCTGCCATGCGGCAGCAAGCAATGCCACTGTACTGACCCACCCTACCCTACCCTACCCTACCCTACCCTACCCTACCTCACTCAGACTAACCTGAGAAAAAGGATTGGTGGACCCACCCGTACCTCACTTGAGCCTGTCTTACTCCGGACCAACCCAAGAAGCGGTTGGTAGACCCACCCGGCAACATTCTGACGTAAAATAAAGCGAGCGCTTTTGGTAAGAGGGCGAGATCGCTGTCCAGCGTCTGCAATGCCGCACATGCACAAGCCAGGGTGATGTGTATCAGGGGCATCCAGTGGGAAATGCAGCTTATCGTTGCCATTTGACATTTTTGACATGTTACCACTAGACGTGCTGCCCACGTGCAGTGCATGCGGCAGCCACACGCGCCCCCGCCAGTACAACACACACTTGAAGCGAGTGTTGAAGTGCCCTGCGGCACCAATGCAAGGAACTCAAAATGATCCTGCCGCTGATGGCATGCTGATGGCACAACTGCATGCAGCCACTGCTCGCTGCGTGCACGGCGCAGGAGACAGAGCCGGAGCAGGTCATTGTCGCGTGCCTGTTTGTGTCGCCGCGCCCTGGCGTCTTGCATCGTCGTTGTGCCCCACTCAATCTCCTCAAGCCAGCGCTCTCACAGGCTCCACAAGGCATGCAGGCTGATGAGGAAGCCGGCAGGCTACTGAGGCCAGCCGGCCGGAGATGCATCTGGCGGGTACCAGCCCCATGCAGCACTGGCAAAGGCAGCAGTGCAGAGCCTGACTCGCGCATGCACCGCAGTGACAATGCCAACGTAACCTGGGTGAGCTTGTGATGCGAGGGAGCGAGGGTGCTTCACACTTCAAGAGGCTCATGAACATGCCCTCTCCCTCGGTCGTGCTGTTACCTGCATGTTACCACATTCCTTGGAACGTTTCTTGCGAGAGCACCCGTGGCACACCCAAGCTGCCTGCTGAAGTGCAGCCGGCACGCAAGTCCAGCGTGTGTTGGTGACTGTGTGCGCCGCACGCGCTTCCAGGCTGAGCGCGACCAACGAACCCGACCCCCGCTGCGATAGCCTGAAGCCTTCAAGTATGAGCAATGATTCACTGATTGCAACGATTTTGTGCACCATGCGTGCAAGCGCATGCCGTGTGGCATCGTCCGGGTCGAACGAGGAAATAGGTGTTGCGGTTGTGTGCAGCTTGCATGCGTTGCCGTTGTGCCACTTGGCAGCATGCTTGGGTCCGTCCCGCCCTCGTCACGTACATCCTTGAGTTGACCCAGCATGTAAGTGCAATTGATGGGTGGGTGGGTGGGTGGGTGGATGGGGGTGGGTGGGGGTGCACCTTCACGCTGTACACGCAAGCCCGGACGCAAGCGTGGCGGTAAAAGCACGACGGTTGGCAACGCGCCTGGTGAGTGACTCTATCTACTCCAAGGACGTCGGCACGCACACCATCCGTTTAATGGCTTGGGCCTGCCTGGGCGCTGACTGCTGCGGCGTTGTGGCTTACCTGTGTGCACCGTCGTGCCCGTACCCGTCGTGCCAATATCGCCATCTCGGTTAGCCTGCCGAGGCGGCGGCGGCGGCGTCATTCCGTGTCAAGCATGGTGTAGCAACTCCATGGGCCCCATTGCACCTCCCTAGGGCTTCCAACAGTATTCCTACAGTACATTGCCTGCACCCCCACACACTCTTGGCTGGTCCTCAATCGACTCTCCCTATACCGTCATACGCAAACCTCGGAACGCCATGCGCCTGCTGGAAAGCAGCCCAAACAGTGTTGGAAGCATTATGGGCCAGAGGTTGGCAGCATGGACTGCTCAGCAGCCAAGCATGGCACAGCCGCCCCCCTCACCAGTGAGGCGATCAGTATGCTTGGTGGGAGCGAAGGAGGGAGGCAGCCGGGGGTGGGGGACCTGTCCCGAGCGGGGCAAGGGCTGTGGCTCCTCACAGGTGAGAATGGGGAGTGGTTGTTGGAGGTTCACAAGGTGAGGTTCACACGGCAAGTGCACCAACTGTTCCCTATCTCATGCTGTGAACGGGCTGTGAACGGGCGGTCGCCATCGGCTCCGGCCTGCACCTGCCCGGCCCGGTCCCCGATACCCTGGGTCCATGGTCATGTCCAAGAGCCCCTGTTGGCCTCAAGAGTGTCACTTCAGTGTTGCGAGCTGCATACTGAAGGACCAGCTCAATGCTTTGGGTATGCTTTTGGTTGGAGAAGTTTTGGGACCTTTCCTCAGCCCGGCGGCCACAAAGGGGGTGTCGGCACTGTGTGTGTCTTGACAAACCAAAAAACCCGCAGGAGCATATTCTTTTTTTGTGCGCGTGTGCAGTTTGGTGTTGGCGGGGAGTTTTTGAGGGAAACACGGCTTGCTTGGGGCCCTTGTCGCGAATAGACTCTGCTGGCGGCAACCAACGCCAATGCGCTAGTGCTTAACTCGCGGCGCAATGTGATGGCTTACTCAACTGCAGGGCAGGTGTCACTTGGTTGCACGGAGACACATACCAACAATGGACAGAAGTGCTTGATGCCCCGAATTCCGTAGGACGGCGGTAGCAGCCTCCAGGCTACTCCTTCGCAAACCACCTCGCCTGCGGGCCATGACGCACAAACCACGCTCGGCACTCATTTGGCAATACGAGAACGGCTGTTGCTTATCAGCGGTGTTCACACGTGTGTGTCAGACGTCAAAGAAGCTGGCAGCACTCGCGCTTGGAGGCTGCAGCGCAAGCTATGAAGTTCTGCGCTCTGCTTGCGTCAGCCAGTAGGCTAACCAGGGACGAGTCCTACGACAGCCTGGTAGGTTCGCCGGCCATGCCACTCGAAGTCTTCTACTTTTAGGCCTTCTGTGTCTTGCCTCGTATGGCTGTCTTGGGGTGTGCCTGTGACCTCTCAAACGTGTCCAACAACACTCTCCGTATCTATTCCCATAACCACTCACAGTGTCTGCAACCAACTGCGCTTCTGTAGCGAGCAGCATACCCCCCAGGGGACTTTGCTGACGGTGACTGCACCAATGTTTCGTGTGCTTGCAGCATAACCTATACAAGCAGCTCAAGAAGCAACTGAAGTTACTACCAAACGCACGTTGCGTTGTGGGAAAGCAACAGCAGCTACAGCAGGGACAGGACGGCCTTAGCAACGATGCTCGTGCTGTGCTGCGCCTTGAGGAGGTTCACGCAGCGGACGCTCGCTTTGCTGCAGCTCTGCTGCATGCTACTCGCAACCTGGATGCTCTGCGCTTGAGGAGGCAGCAATTATGCGTCGAGCGCCTGGCCGTACTCAACCGCCAGGCCCAAACTGCTGTGACGCCGGCTGAGCGTTATGCAGTTTGCAAGTAAGTATGCCAGGTATTAGTGCTGCTCAAGGCTGTCCTTGTGCAAGCACTAGCCAGGTGTTTCAGCTAGGATGATGACTTTCGCTTTCATCAGGGGCGGTCAGCACTATTGCGCTGTTTGTAGGCGCAGGCAATCGCAGCAGTGGTGCAGTTGTCACTCCTTAGCTTGAAATGTATTGTCTCCGTGTGCCTGCGTTGCTCTCGCTGGCTGCACCGCAGGTTGCTGGTAGATTTCCATGGCGAGGTGCTGCTCCTCAAGCACAGCTCGCTGCTGAGCTGCACTGCCATAATGAAGCTGCTCAAGAAACATGCTAAATACACAGGGGGAAGGCAACTGCCGCTGGAAAGGCTGCTTTCAACAGCAGCTGCGACACCACGGGCAGCGAACCCAACGCTGCTGCGTTTGTCACCGTCCGGCACCCGCGCCACTGTCAGTCCTCCTGCGCAAGCCCCGCTGGTGCACGCAAGGGCCAGCAGTGACTTGCCCGCCAATAGCGGTGGTGCCTCAGGCGGCAGCGGTGGGACGGGTGGAACTGGGCAGGGCACCAAGCGTCGCGTGCCAGGGCCGGAAGGTCATGCATGCGAGGTGTCAGATGAAGGAGCCCAGCCAGGCCACCTGCGGTATGCTGCAGCAAACATTCCAGATGAAGTGCCGGCTGAGCAGGGTGGTGGCCCAGACCAGCAGTCAGGTGCTCCAGCACCAACACAGTACGGGCCGCAACCCGTGGAAGTGCAACATGCTCCGGACGCCCTGTCAGCAGCCGCCCCCGGATCGCACCAATACCAGCACCAGCTTGTGCTGTTGTTCGCGCAGCCTTTGGCAGCTGCACAGGTGCGTTGCTGCCTGCCCTCATGCGCGTTGCGCTCTTGCTTACACACGCCTGTCGCTTGCCTTGTTTGCTGTCATAATGTCGTGAGCTGTAAACCACACCCCGCACTGTCGGTGCTCAATAGACTGTTCTGCTCCTGCTTTCTCAGGCACTGGCACCGCTCCTGGCAGCAGCTGAGCAACTGATCGCACAGCTGCAGTCAGCTCTGGCGGTGCAGCACGAGCAACGTGTCCTAGCGCTGCGCCAGCAGCAGCAGCAGCAGGAGAGCGCAGCACAGCCAGGCGCCTTGGCAGCACTCGCTGCAGCACAGCCAAACCCTGGTCGTGCGTCCAGCGAACCTCCGACGCGTGTGATGCCTGTGATGGCGCACAGCGGCGCTGCTGGTGCTGCTGGTGCAGGCATTGCACCAGGACCTGGCTTGAACCCTGGAGAGATTGTGCTGCAGTACTATGACACAGACGAGGAGCCGGATTCTGAGGAGCTTTTGGAGCCAGAGGGCGATGACGATGATATGGAATGGGGCGATGACATGGCCCTGGGCAGCGGCGACGGCGCCGATGACGCAACCGCCGCGGAGACTGACCTCGATGGGCTCCCAGCAGCCCCCGAACGCAGCGCGGATGCAGCATCTGCCGGCAGGGCCGGCGACGCTTCTGGCGCTGCAGAAGTGGCAGCGGCAGGGCCCGACGTCAGCGCGGGCCACGCCACCATCCAAGCGCCAGCGACGGGCGTGGGTGCAGGATCGGGTGACGAGCCTGCCCCGCAGCCCTCAGTGGCGGCGGTGGTGCACGAGGGGACGCAGCGCGCCACCCCAGCGCTGCCCCTGCCGGCTGCGCTGGGCCCGATGGCGTCACCCTTTCAGCTTCCGCAGCTCCAGGGTCAACGTACGCAGGACCACCTGCCACAGGAGCAGCTGCTTGCTTCGTTGCTGGGCACAGTCAGTGCAGCGTCATCGTCCAGCGGCAGCGCACGCGATGGTGGGCCTGGCGCTGGCGAGCACCACCGCGGCCTTGCCTCTGATGCCGATTCTGCTGCTGCTGCTGCTGCTGCTGCTGCTACCAACGGCGCAGCTGGTGACGGGAAGGACGATGGTTGGCAGTTCCCATCGCAGCTGTCTGAAACGCAGTCCGGCGTGTCAGCAGTGCGTGGTACCGACGCGCTTGCGGAGGCCGTGGCACTTCATCAGTCGCTGCTGCGGCCGCATCTGCTGCACTCTGCTCCTCCTATTCCTCCTTCCCAGCAGAAGCAACAACAGCAGCAGCAGCAGCAGCAGCAGCAGCAGCTGCTGCTACAGCAGCTCGATACAGATGTGATGGACCGTGCTGTGGTGGCGCTGGAGGCGTGGCGCATCCTGCAGGCCACCGCTTCCACGCCCTCCACCGTCCTGCACCTACCCACTGACTTTGCGGTGCATTCATCCGCGGCTCCTCCAGCACTGGCGGCACCTGCGGCTGCCGCCGCCCCTGTCACGACTTCTCACCAACAGCCAGAGTGACCCGGTGCGCTTGACCGGCGCGCCTCTGTGCCCCCATACGTGGCAAGCACGCCGCACGTGCGCTGCTTCCCTAAACAAACGGCTCGCTATGCTGGCGCCCTCCGTGTGTCATCATGCCTTCATGTGCACTGCTGATACTGCCCGGTGCCTGCACATCAGCCTGATGGGCCTGGGCAGGCCTGCCATGGGTTCGTATCAATTATGGGCAGCGCGTGTTTAACCGCAAGATTGCGTGGGGCACATGGCCCATGTGCGTGTTATTAGCACCGGGGACTCAAGGCACAGTAGTACATTGGATTATTTTATTGTCACAGCTTCTGAAACGCAGTATCAGAAGCCGTCTCAGGCGTGTACAAGAGCCAGTGCTGCTGTACAACTTGGGTCAATACACAAAGCCATGTTTTCCGAGACCAGAAGCAGGCCCGCAACCCTGTCGTGCTCGTCATGCCCCGAACTGTCCACACGGGCATCCTTGAGGGCGCTTGGTGTAGCGCCTCCCGCCCGCTGGCTCACGATGCAACCACTCGCTCCAGCAGCAAGCGTCCACCTTGGCGCGATGCATGTTCACACCTGCGCGTTTGCGTGCATGGTGCCAGCTGATCATTTGGCCGACGGCTGGCCCCCAAGTTTGCGTATTCTTGCGCGCATGTGAGACGATGTGCGTATAAGTACTGGCCGGCGTCTATGTGTCTGCTGCTGCGCTCCGGCACTATCCCACATAATAATGACACTCGACAACGCACATACCTTGCGCTTCAGGTGCTGCTATCTGATCTAGCCTGTTGATTGCCTCCTCCTGTGCATAAACGCCTGCGAATACCGTAGCAAGCACTACCGTAGCAACAAGCTGCGCTGCGGTGCAACATGCATGCACCTGTTCAGCGGTGGGGATGCGGCGATGTGGCGATGCGGTGCAGGCGTGGCGAGCAGGAGGTCATGGCCCATGCCCACAGAGACGCAATAAAGTAAAACAATCCTAACGGTTCATGCGCGGTCTGTATGCGGTAGCTTGCGCACATATCAGCAACAGCGCGTACCGCTTGGAATGACATTGAGGGTATTACGGTTTGTACTGGAAGTGTATTTGCGCACATTCATGGGGCTGTGTGAGGGTCCTCGAGGGCCTTGCCCCGTTAGGCCATGATATGGCCCTTCCTACCTACGTGGTTTCGGTGCCAGTATGCCACGCGGGGCGCGCTGCAACCGTCCTGTTGCACCGTTTCGGCCCTACACACAGGTTTCATGTGTGCTAGCCTCACATGACTACATGAGGCAACACAACTACCATATCTACATGAAATACCTGTGTTCCAATGATAAGCAATGCTTGTGATTATTTACGGAATGCATGCTAGGATGAAGCTGGCAGGCTGCTGTGTTTGCTTTGCTGCGGCCCACCTGCGGCGTTTGGTCCGTTTCGCCTGCCTAGCGCCTTCCGACTCCCGCCCGACCCTGCGCATGCCCCATTACTAATCATCATAAGGAAAAACACTAACATATGTTTGCTGCCCATCCAACATTTCAATTAGTCCCTGAGGTTTTGCTGAGCTGGTGGGAGAGGTGCATGAGGTATGCCTTCGCCTTGAGGCCGGAAGGACGCAGCGTGTGTCAGCGCTGCTATGCACGCGCTTTGCAAGTGGTTGCAGCTTCCGACTGCTGCAATGCACTGCCCTGCTGCGTGACCGCGGCTGCATCTTGGATTGATACTGCTGGCGTAAACTGGGATATTACCAGCATAGGCTTGCATGGCTCCGTGTTCCCATAACTCCATAATGGCATCACAGCAACGCTGCTGTTGTTGCGCGGGTGATGTCTTGTTGGTGAGGATGCATGCCGCTGGCCTGCCCAACCTTATAGCCTACATTGCACCTCTGTGTTACCTCCATGCAATCCGTGAGGTTGCATTTAGACCCACGATCGCGACCTGGACGTGTTTGTTTGTAGCGAGGGTTGCTACAAACCAGCAGCGATGCCATAGTGTGGCGCTGTGTGGTGCTGACCTGCCCCGTGTGTGTGCAGGGTCGTTGCAGGGCACGAGCGTGGTTTTGGGTTCGGGGGGTTGCTGCCGGAGCGGGAGTGACCGCATGCTGGTCCACATGCACGTGTCACAAATCACACAAGTACATATGTGTGCCCTGGTGTTTTGATACAGAGGGCTTGAGCAGGGTCCCACGCCCATCCGGGTGTGCAGCCTTGGCGCTGCGGATGTCTCTGTGCCTGTCCTTGGGATTGGCTGCTTAGCATTGTCAAAACGCGGGTGATGCAGGGACCAATGCATGTTCCTCACGTACCAAATCCTTGCCATGCACAAACGCGCAATAAGGTGCAGTGGTGCACTCTGGGCACCGCACCCACTGCGGAGGCCACGACAGCCAGGCATGGTGGATGTCATGGACTATGTCTGTGGTAAGCAGCTGGCAGTGCAACTCGCTGGCAAGGCAGCTCAGCGGCCTATGCTGTGTGAAGCGTTCCTCTGCAAAATTCAGTTATGGTCTGATGTCGTACACATCAGTACTTGCGCCCTCCGGTGTTGCAAACATGAGCGCATTCAGCGAGCGACCGAGGGCGTTTTACAATTGCACACACACCTGCCTGCTACCTACCGTCTGTCTGTCTGTCTGTCTTTGCTCAGACACACCATCCACACAGTCATCGGTACTCTCCCGACTGTGAAGCCTTAAACCACTCCATTGCATGCCAGCACCAGCTATGTCACAAGCGCGCATTCATATGCCTGACATGCTTTGCTTGCAATGTGATCGCGCTCGGTCCTGAATGCAACTGAGATGAGACATGCTCGGTGGTTCTCGTCCAGTTGGTGGTCAGCAGTCAGCAGCCCACTACAGGAGGAGGGGTGCCCTTGGGGTCGTAATCGTATTTCATACACTGCTCAATCTTTATGTGACACGTCATCTGCCCATTCAGCACCGCCTGCGTGTCGCAAATCAAGAGCCAGAGTGTCAGACAAATTGAACGCATCGCGTCAGCCAGCCCAGCGTCCAGTCAAGCGCAGCATGTTGCATGCTTGGCTGCGGAATGCCGGCTGGGTGTGAAGGCTGGCGCTGGCTACCCACTCATGCTGTGCATGTGCGCTGCAATTGTGCTGTACGTCCCATGCACGTGGGTACAATTTGGTCTGTTCACTGCCAACTGCCTTGCAATCAATACACACAGCAAACACAGCAGCGAGCGAGTTGAGGTGCACGCACAAAGGGTGCGCAGCTCCGTGCCAAGCAAGCATGCTTTCTCCATGCAGGCATAACGCGATGAGGAAACCTCCAAGTGGGTAGAGAGCAAGCAATGCGTCAATGACAAACTCACCTGCTGGCTGAAGCCGGAAAGCGAGTATATGAAGCACTTGGAGCGCGCCATCACGCCCAAGTCCGCAAGCGTCTTCACGTGCCGGTCCAAGGTCGTGTCCCAGGGGTGTTCACGAGGGTCCCTCCACCGATACTCAGGCTCGGAGATGTGCGTGGGCACCACGTTGGGCGACACCCAGGGCGGCAGCTCGCCTGCCGTGGCGCGCCGCCGGAGCTCCAGCTGGTCAGTCAGCAGCACGATCTTGGGCGCCGACTGCAGGCCGTCCTTCTCCTTGATCTGCTGCGCCAGCCGCAGCGCGCAGCCCTTGGCTATTTCCAGCACGTCCATGGGCGTCGCACCAGGGATCTTGTAGCGCGTGTGTGTGGCGCTCTCGCCTGCGCAAGCGGTCAAGTACTGCACAGCTTGAGGGTGCCCTTGTATACCGCACTGGTGAGCTGACATGTGGCAGGTGTGCCCTCATTCATGAATGGCCTGATCGGCCAAGCGAAGTAAAGTCAACCATGTGGCAGGTGTGGAGTTGGGAGCCACGATTTGCACATCCTCAGCGCGTGCAGAGGTCCAAACCAGGGCACGGGCAAGGTCAAGGGCAGGGTTTGTACATGGTGCAGACACTTGGCTTGTGGAGTTGTTTGTGCAGTCGGGCAAGTAGCTCCACACCAGCGTCTGCGTGCCACTCATTGCAGGCCAGCTGCAGTGCCTATCACAGTCAGTGACAGGCGGAGCACCCACCCCGCTGGCCTCCCAGTCGGAAGTGGAAGGCCACGTAAGGCTCCCCTGGAGCTATACCCATCTCAGCCAGCAGCTGATCCGTGGCCTGCATCCGCATCAGACATTAAAGCGCAGGGCAGCATGACAGGGCGCAGTGGCACATACTCCCCGGATAAGCCGACAGGGTTGCACATACACATGCATGTGTTAATGTAGCAGCAAGACAGCATGCAGGCTGCACCAACACAACAGTGGCAGGTGCGTCCATGAGCCATTCAGGCAAGGCAGCCCAAATTTGGGACTTGTTTGCGCGTGGCATGCGCCTGATCAGCCGGGCCCGGTGCACGCAGCACGGCTCGCCAGGTTCAGCGGAAAAGCCTGCGTGGTGTTGGCGGGCGCTGTTGCGTTCACATCAGCCCTGCACGCACCTTCACGACCGCCGGCGAGAGCTTGAAGAGGATGCGGGAGATGTCGTAGAACTCAGTGTTAATGAATTCCACCTTCGGTACGCGCGGCCCCGCGTACTCGTAGATGCAGTCTGCAAGCATGGGCGACGTTCCCCAATGGATGGACCGATGCATTGCGGATTTGCTTTCATTGCCGCGGTGCACTGCATGCTCTGGTTGGCATGCAACAGCTGGCCTCAAGGGGTGAGTGCAAGAGCGATTCAAAGGTAGCGTGGGGCATGCCACTGGGCCGTGCACCCACTGGCCAGCCTGCAGTGATGACGATGGCCGTGCACTGGTAAGTGCAGAACACAGTGCCCATCGCATGAGGCCATGACGGCGTAGCGTGCCAAGTTGAAGGTGTGCACAAGCGTGCAAGGCGAGCGTGTATGAATGGTTTCGACTCTCGAGGCTTCACAATAAAACCAAGTGCCTCATGCCGGTCATGCACGCACAGCCCTAGCTGGGCTGTGTAGCTCATCAACAACCAGTCAGCAATGGAACTCATCAGTCGCTCACAGTTGGTGGCGACCGACACCACGCGCTCCTGCACGTCCCACAGCGAGCGGTTGGCGTACATGGCCTCGCCACGCACCGCGATGGGGCGCTTCTCGCCTCGCGCCAGCACAAAGTGCGGCTGGTCGCGCGTCAGGTTGACGCCCAGGTCGGGCGTGATGCGCCAGTCGATCAGGCCCGGCTCCAGGAATGCTTCCAGCGGAGCAGGCTCCTCGTTGTGGATCAGCAGTACGCGCTGCGGGTGCGATGGTAGGGGGCATGGACGCGGGCGTGAGGCATTGATGCGCATAAACCGAATCAGAGCTGGAACATGACGGCCACGAGGCTTGGGCGCATAGCAACAGCCACAAGGATAGAGTGTGAGCATGTGTGTCGACCCACAGAGAAGTGTGTGTGCGTGTGTGCGTGTGCGCATGCGCGTGCGGGGGCATCTATGTGGACATGAGGACATGTGTCAGGAAGAGGCTCCCGTCAGGCCATGCAGTGTAATACCCGTGAGGCGGTGCAGGCCAGGGTGCAGTCTGCATATGCGCAAGGAGGATGAGGGCATGCGTGTGCACATGAAATCACAACACAGCCGATAGTGAAACACACACGCGCAGTTGCACCACAAGGTGACATGGGAGGTGCAGACAGTCGAGCGAAAATGCCATTGGCACACACGCATGGCAGCGTACAGGCACAGCTGAAGCTGGGTGCAGCTCCTGGTGTGCGACATGCCAAGCAAACAAGCTCTGCGCGGTCATGTACAGCGCAAGCACGGCGCGCACGTGCAGCCCTGTTATCACTCACATTCATTCCATACGCCAGCAACAGTGCGAACTCGATGCCTGCAGTGAGTCAGGCCGACACACACGTTAAACTGCTGCATACACAGTTGCGATTTCCCATGGGGCGTGCGCGAAAAGCTTGCCGTGGCGACGCCCGACTAGTGCCCACTGGGTGAACCTTCACCTGACCACGCCCTGACGTAAACCTCCAAAACAATGAGAAAGAGGCATATGAAGCAACCCATGTGACAGCTCGTTCCCATGCTGTGCATTCTGAGATTCCTTGCTGCTACGCCATCGATGGAACTGCCAAGCAAAAGCGCTTCCTGGCAAGCTCGTTCACCCTCTGCTGTTGGACGCACCTCGAAGACGGTCGCCGAGCCCACCACACTCGTGCTGCAGGAGCAAGAATTTGCACATTACTAGCACCTGAGCACCTTACAACTCCTCAAACGCTGGCTGCTGGAAAGACTGTCCGGCGCATCGATTTGCAAGCAGCCCACCATGGTGCAATACGTACCCCGAACATATTATCATCAGTGCGGTCAGGTTGTACCCTCCATGAAAAGCATACCCAGACCAGGTATTTGGCCTCCGGCTTGCCCCTCATATTGTTGTGCCACCTCACCAGCTCTTGCAGCCATGCCGGCATGCACCTGGCTCATCGAAACACCCCAAACAGGGAGAGGCGATACACTTAAGCAGATGGTCATGTTGCGGCACATATCTGTATGTTGCCAGGTGTTCAGGTTTTGCATAGCTGCAACTTACAAGATGCACTGACGCAGACACGCACGCGTGTCCGGCCGTGACTCGTAAAGACACGTCTGTGACTCACCGGCCACCAGGTCCACAGAACTGCGTCGATTGATCAGCATCTAGCCTCGCAGATGTTCTTTCTACCGATACGCTCCCAACCAGCTGCAGCAGAACCATGGCTAACAAGGTCGATGCCGCCGCGGCGGGACCGATGGTCATTTCCAGCGGGCTGCAGTGGCCAATCAGCAATTACTCTTACATCATAACGTTTGTGGAAGCAAGCTGGATACAGCAGCTATCAGCAAGGTATCAAGACGTGAACTCATTGTAAGCAGGTGCCGAAGCGAGTACTTGGGAGTTGGGGTCAAAGCTATGAGTGCACCTGTGCGGCCGTAAGGGTAACTGCACGGCTGGAAGGACTGGTGTCTGTGGCTCAAGCATGTGCTGTGGGCTGCCTCATCGCCTGAGGTTGGCGCATGCATCCAATGCGTACTGGACGGGGGAACCACTACCCACGCTCCGGATACAGCCATGCACCCACGCGTGATGGTGGGATGCAGCAATAGCCACCTGCAGGAGTTGCCATGAGCTGAGCTTGGTATGGCTGTGGCCTGCCGGTATCATACAGCGCATGGACGCTCGCCCCACACACCCTCCTCCCAGTGCCTCGTGCTCATACCTGCCAGTGTCTGGAATGAAGAGCACTCTGGGACAAGGTACACACGATGCATCAATGCACCACCCTCTGTGTATGTTCAAGAGCATGTGGTCATCTTGCGACTGGCATCATTGTACATTACCTGACAGATTGAAGCGCACACGTGCAAGCCGCAATGCACCCCGAAGGGAAGGCACCCTCACACACACACTTGCCCCTCTTCTTCCTGCTGAATAGCCCTGGAACTGTAGCCTAAACTGCCACTTGACTCTACAATGATTGACATAATACAACCGTGGAAAGTAGTTCCTGTAAAGTAGTCGTGGCGATGGCGATGGCCAGGCCGCTAGGCACGCCTGCTGTGCCTGCGCGCTCTTTGTGGGCGTCATGCGTCATGTTGCTGCTGCTACTGACAGCCTGCACATCAGCAGACCTTGCAATACCCAGGCTGGCTGGCGAGCAGTCATCAGCAGAGGAATGTGGCGCAGGCAGCAGGTACCGCGGCCAGGACACATATGCAGGGAGCAGGTTGGGAATGCCCTCCTCCCTGAAGCTTGTATGACTGTATAGTGCCTGAGCTTGAAGAGGTAGCAGTTGATGGATGCTCGCAAGGTACCTTCCTGACGAGCAGGCTGCCACCTGCCACGGTTCTGTCAGGTGCATGCCGCAATGGCTCCAAGAGCTGGTGAAGTGGCACAACAGTATGAGGGGCAAGCCGGAGTCCAAATACCTGGCCTGGGTATGCTTCAACTGGCGGACCAACCCTGAAAGGAAGGACGACAACATGTTCGGGGTAGGCTGAGGGTACGCTTTCTTGGTTGAGCATGTATCGAACGAGAGGCGCAACTCACTTGACAACGTGCTGAGAGTAAGCAAAATTCTGTTTTGCTATTCAGCACGAGTGTGGAGGCCTCGGTGACCGGCTGCGAGGTGCGCGATGTTAATTGAAGGCCTAGACAACGGCTGCCTGACAGAAGTGGTGAACTGCTGCTTTCAAGCCTAAGTGCCGGCCATTTCAGTTTCGGCCACAACATGATTTGTGACGGCAACACTGCCTATGTTGCAGCTTGCAGCTGCTATTGCCTTGTGCATGCTGACCGGGCGCTGGGAGGTTGACACGCTGGTTGACACGCTTAACGGCCGCCAGCGCAGTTCACTGCACCCCCTCGCTGCCATTTGCACCTCACAATGGCCAAGGAAGCTACTGACACCTGCTGGTATGGTATTTGTTCCCGCGAATCTTGCCCGCGCGGCGATACGCAGGCATTGAGTACGCGTTGCTGCTGGCCTACGGAATGGGCGTGAGTGCAAAGGCATCGCAGCTGAACCCGCAAGAATGCAGTTGACCACTGTACTTGTAATACACCCCTAAGCAGTACACACTCTTTGTACATTCCCGCGACTCCGCCGTTGACCCCTTGGCTCAGTATTTTTTGGTGTGTGCAGCGTGTGTTGTTGATCCATAACGAGGACCCAGCCCCCCTGGAGACCTTCCTTGAGCCGAATCTGATCGACTGGCGCATCACGCCGGACCTGGGCGTTGCGGTCAGCCGCAGCGTGCCACACTTCATGCTGCCATACGACGTCGACAAGCGGCCCCACTCCTTGTGGAGCAAGCAGATGTACACCAACCGCTCCATGTGGGAGCTTGAGGACAAACTCATCAGTGTCGCAACAAATTGTAGGTGCGGCAGTTGACACTCTCACGGTTAACCATGCATGGACTGATTGGCAAGGTGATTGAAAGTCAATCCCTCATGTGAGGGGCATCTGCAGCACTCAATTACGGGTATTGGCATGCGCACAGCATTGGCGGAGACATGCTCTGCGTGCAGAGGTCCAGTCGTCATGCACGTGTTGCACCGACACTCCGGTAGGTCCAGCAGAATTTCGTGCAGGTCGCATCGTTTGCATCGTACCGCCCTAGCCTGGCTGAATGCAACCTGCCTCCTGCGCCTCCGTGCCGTGTCCTGCCTGCAGACTGTATACATGAGTATGCCGGGGACAAGATCCCCAAGATCGACCCGGACCGCAACACAGTCTTCTACGACCTCTTCCAGATCATGTTCAAGCCCTCGTCAGCAGTGGCCAAGGTGGGACCATGCTAGCATCATTTTCGCGGCCCGTTGAGTCCTTGGCTGTGCGTGGCCAGCCCCTGAACGGGCTCTGCTGGCCTACATGGCACTGCTAGTAGGCGAGCCAACCATTCACGCTTGGCTGTGTGCTGCGCGGTTTGTTGAGGATTGTGTGATTCTTGCGCTCCCATGCAAGAGGACCGTGCAAGCTGTGGGTGGCCACCCACGGTGGCCACCGTACACCGGCCTAACAGTTTGACCTCCTGCTGTACCATTGGCCATTCTGGGTCTTGCCTTTGGGTGACACGCGCTTTGCAACCTCCCCCTTGATTGCAAATCTTGCTCCCCAGGCAGGATCTCGCTCTCCAGAACCTCGGCTACACCTACGCTCACCCTCCCTGACTCAAGCGATCCCATGCAGCAACATGCATGTGTGTGTGTGCCTGCATCTGCCTGTAGGCCACGGATCAGCTGCTGGCTGAGATGGGGATAGCTCCAGGGCAACCTTACGTGGCCTTCCACTTCCGACTGGGAGGCCAGCGGGGTAAGCCAAGTCCTGCCCGATACTGCTTTGTTTTGGGGTCGGTCCAACATGAATGCAAGCGGGCGCGTGCGTCACACTGCAGGGTCGTATCCTTGATCCTTCCTTGCTGCCTGTGTTGCGCTTGGCACGGTTCGGCGGGGCGTCACAGCCATGCACACAGCCACTGCTGTCGGTCCCTCAGGCCTGCGCGCCAGTGCAAAGCACACACCTGCTGACACGCACAGGAGCGCGCATTGCCGCATGCAGCGCCTGCGTATCCCCAACACAAGTTCACAACAGAGTGAACGGTATTCTTCCTTGTGCGAAACTGCAAACCGCCGCGGTGGGGATGCTGCTCTGCTGCTTCTGTGGACGGCAGGCGAGAGCGCGCCGCTGCTGCGCTACCGGATCCCCGGGGCCACGCCCAAGGACGTGGTGGCCATCGCGCAGGAGTGTGCGGTACGCCTCGCGCGCCAGATCCAGCAGGCGCACGCGCTGCCCACCACGCCCAAGATCGTCTTCCTCACCGACCAGCTGGAGCTCCGCCGGAGGGCGGCCAAGGGCGAGCTGCCACCCTGGGTGTCGCCCAACGTGGTCCCCACGCACATCTCCGAGCCGCAGTTCAGGTGGAGCGACCCCAAGGACCATGATCCCAGTTTGGACCGGCACCTGAAGACACTCGCGGACATGGGCGTAATGGCGCACTCCAAATGCCTCATATACACAAAGTCAGGCTTCTCTAAGCAGGTGCGCGTTCGGGGCGTACCGCAATATGACCATACGGTACATGGGCAGGGGCACATGGGCGAGCACTGCGTGGGAGCTGGATGGTTCGCTAGCGTTGCCCCTCGTGCCCTGTCACGCCATACATGGGGGTTTGGGACCAAGCATCGTGCACGGTGCAACCGGCATGGGGTGTGATTGCACACACGAGCATTCATTGCTGTGCACGTGGATTTGTGCAGTGCATGTGCATAAGACAGGGAAGGTGCCTGTTGATGCTGCTTAAGCCATGCTGCAGGGTAAGCAAAGCGGAGCATGAAGGCAGAATCTCTGGCTTTGCACCCGCCCAACGCTGACAGACTGACAGGTCTTAAACCCTAGTCCCTCACCGCCGGGTCAACCAGAAATGCTGAAGTTTGCTCCTGCCCTTATGCCCAATGCTGCACAGGCGATTCTGAGCGGGCGGGTGGCGTGCTCTACGCGCATAGAGGATTGCATCAAGTACAACTACAAACCATCCAGCATCGTGCCGCGTGTGCAAGGCTGTTGATGCTGAGGGATGTGAGGCGAAATGCTCGTGCTGCATGCCTGCTGGGCAGTCGCTTCATGTGCGCCACGCGTTTCGCCTGTTGGCTTGTCTGCTGCGATTGCATAAGGTGACATGGTGAGGGGTAACTCTCGCTTTTTCGTTCCTGTCAAGGCAGCGCTGCCAGGGCATTCACAGAGAATGAGCGGTTGAGGCCATTCATTTCATGGCAAATCATGCAAACCTCACAGCCAACGAACCTCTGCGATGCAAGGGCCTGGCCTGGCGTGTACTTCACATTGTGTTGGTTTCGGAGGACGCAGCGGTATTGATACTGATGTCACGCAGTTAGGTGACAGTCGGCAAATGCAGTTCAACTGGTCGGGTGGGGCGCAGCTTAACCATCAGTGCGCAGGTGGCCGCGGCAATATACACGAGGCTGCGCGTTCGATTAATGTCAGGCACTAAAGAAAGCGCCTGCACTGACCGACTTGCGGTGTGCGTTGACTGGTGTGAGTTGCACCATCCCCGAGCGGCCGTGTGCGGTTGGTTGCATATAGCGGCGGCAGCCAGGGAAATTGGTCGCCAGCATGCAGAATTCCTGCATGGCATTGTGACATGGCGCCGCAGCCACAGCATTGCCACCTATCCATCGTTACACAGGGTGGTGAGGGAATGCGCAAGCGAGTGCCATATGATTGCTGAGGCCAGTACATACTCAATCCCAACCTCCTGCGGGTTGTACGGGCGGTATGGCTTCTGGGAACCTGCTCCTATGCCACGTATAGTGTGCTATTGGTCGAACTTCATGTTATGGTTACGCTTCCCAAACACACAGCGACACGCCTCTGTGACTATGCCTTCTGCGACCTAAGTGACTGCGTGTGTGAGCGTGAGCAGAGATGACCTGACTGGTGATTGATGCAGGACCTCACGGAGAAGTCCAACAGCAGCAACATGCGGTCAGCAATCCTAACACTGGCGTTGACATAGCAGGACTCTGTGTGTGCGATGGGCGCAGCCGCGCTTCACACCAGGGTTCTGGCAGCAAGTACAGCGCTGGCGTGGATGTGCCTGGCCATCGTAGGCCTACGTTTGCAGCTCAGTGAGGCGTCCATGGAGAAAGGGTTCTCTGCACTCAGGGCTTTGACCTCTGTTGATGATTGTGGAGCGGCTGGCAGGTATGGGGCGATGCCCATCCCTCAACGCTCGTTGAGAGCTTCTGTGGATGCCCTTGTTTGCCAAGGGCAGTGATGCTGAACACTTTTGCAAATGCATGGTACGATTGTCTGGTAACTAGGTGGTGCTGGTTTTGCACTTTTGCTCTTGGGTGGTGCACTCCAGCCGATGCTTGCCGCCCTGGCTGAAGGAGCTGGTCAAGTGGCACAATGACATGAAAGGCAAACCAAACGCCAAGTATTTAATTTGGGCATGCTACAACTGGCGGACTAACCCGGAGCGTTCAGACGACAACATGTTTGGGGTACGTCGCTGCACCTGCTGCACCACAATCAACGTCAGGCCTGTAAGCGGCACGCAGTGACGTTGAAACTTCTATGCTTTTTGCTTTCGCAGCACGAGTGTGGGGGGTTAGGCGACCGACTTCGAGGTAAGTGCCGTCTGGACCTATGCCGCGAAGTGTGAGCCCTCGAGTGCGGGAAAGCGACAGGGATAGGAAAGCGACAGGGACTGCGCAGCAAATGCAGCTGCAGCACTAGTACTTGCCTATTCCCACCTCCCTGACTCGGCTGACGTTGCACCAGCACAGTGTTTGGCCCGGTGTTTAGCGAACTCGAGGGTGGAACCCAACATGTCCAGCATGCTCGGCGGCAACCGACTCTGGCATGGTGTGTGTGCTGTCTGACGCTTGACAGGCATCGAGTACTCGCTGCTGCTGGCATACGGCATGGATGTAAGTGTGGGCACGGGGCAGCATTGTGAGACGGTGAAGTGGATGATGTGAGGGTGGCACTACAAGGAGAGTGGCATGCATGCGTGGGTGGCATACGTCCTGCTTGAGCAGTTGTCGGCCCTTGCGCACATGCAAGGCGGCAGCTTTAGCAGCCATGCAAATGCAATTACCTGGCGCAACACTTATTCACACTGGGCCACCTCAAGCTGGGCAACGCACATAGAAAGTTGAGCAACTACGATGGTCAACCGTGTGCATTCAAAATGCGATGCGCCTGGATTTGTGGGTGGAGAGCTGTGTATCATAGCTGCACACATGGAGATGCTTTACGTTGTCCCCATGCATCGCACCCCCCACACGTCGATCACCTCCCCCGCAACCCCACCCCTTCCACCCCCCCCTGCACACCTACCACACACGTGACACATCTTGCTCACCGTACTTTGCATACTCATTTCAATGGCCTCTCATGCGCAGCGCGTGCTGCTTATCCACAATGAGGATCCAGCACCCCTGACCACCTTCTTCGACCCCGGGCTGATCGACTGGCGCATCACGCCCGAGCTCAACATCAACCTCACGTCGCGCAGCAGCGCGCCGCACTATGTGTTTGCGTACGGCGAGAACCGCCCCAACGCCATTCCTGGGCGCGAGCTGCACGCCAACCGCTCGTTGTGGCAGCTGCAGGACAAGGTCGTTTCAATAGCAACCAACTGTGAGTGCCACGACCGCCAGTCCATCACCTACCACCTGCATGTTGAGTGTTGGCATCAGCTAGGCGTGAGCCTCCTGAGTCTTTGCGCATATGCTTGCGCATGTTTTGGGCACGGTTGCACCTACCGCAGTCTGTACCAGGTATGGGTATAGCCGTATAGTCTGCGAAGGCAAGCACGCAGCAGCATGCCATTCACATCATGGCGGTGTCAGTGCTGGCATTGCACCCAATACACGGATTGCTGCCGAGTGTGTGAAAAGAAGCTCCCATGCGGCCATGCAGTGTCGAGCGTGTAGTGTCCGGTGGCTGAGTCAGCACGATTCCATGCCGTGCCCTGTGCTATGCGCTGCTCCATGCCGACATGCACCAGGAATGATATGGGAGTCAGGCGCGCCGGGGCAGGCGACGACAGAAATGCAGGACTCGCTGCGGCGCGCACAGCAGGCTCCTCATCCGCAAACCCATCCACACCCGCTGCCACGTTCTGCACGTCTGCCAGGTGGCTTTCGCACACTGCCGCAGAGCATTGTCCCAGTGCTGGGACGTCCGTGCCTCCAGATCGCCTTTGTACTTTTGGCCCTTGGTGCCTGTGAACTCGTTGATGCTAGCCCGCTCGGAGCGAGTCCACAGACACCAAGGGCGAAAAATACAAAGGCGGCCTTGAGGTACGGACGTCCCAGCACTGTGCAAAAGCCACCGTGGCCGACGTGCAAAAAGTGGCGCAGGGTGTGGATGAGTTTGAGGAGCCCGCTGCGCGCGCTGCCGCGGGTCGTTTGTTTCCGTCATCGCTTGCGCCGGCGCGCCTGATTCCGACGCATGTCGTTCTTGGTGCACGTCGGCGTGGAGCAGCGCATACCTCAGGGACTTGGCAGCAGGTTTGCGCCTTGCAAGCACGTGCAGTACATGGACGTGGACCTGGTTCTACACCTGCGCGCCACGCTCGTTGACAACAACGCAAGTGCACCGCACCGTGCCGCCGGAGGTTGGGTATCGGGCGCAGGCGCCTGGGCCGCCGCCGCTTGCCGGACCCGCCTGCGCATGCCTAGGCAGCAAGCTCCCACACCGTTGAGTGGCGACCCATGCAGGAGCGAGTGGTGGCCGAACTTAGCAGCTTGTTGGCGGCGGGCCTTGGTGATTGCCTGATTGTCGATCGTTCGCCTCGTTTGCAAGTGCCTAAAGTGGCCATGCTGCCGTGCTGTGCCATCCTGCATGCAGACTGCATTCATGAGTACTCAGGAGTCACCGGGGGCAAGATGCCCAAGATCAAAGAAGTCGGAACAGAGTTCTACGACCTGTTCCGAGTCCTGTTTAAGCCCACCGCTGCGGTCATCCAGGTGATGCGGATTGGCCCCCTCAGATTGCGCATACATCGGTAATTAGATATCGTGTGCATGTGCACAGTGCAGGTGGCATCCATCGCCCAAGCAATCATTCTGAAATGGCCTGTAATGGCCTGCGAGGCATGCAGCGAATGCACAGTCAATCCAACAACCACCCCCAGATGCTGCGGTACACATCCATGTTGACTGTAGCTCCATGCGAGCGTGCTGGGCGCTGCAGGCGCGGCCATCAATCCCTCGTGGTGCTGCCTGTGCTTGCGTCTGGATGGATGCAGGCCACGGATCAGCTGCTGGCTGAGATGGGTATTGCTCCAGGGGAACCTTACGTGGCCTTCCACTTCCGCCTGGGGGGGCAACACGGTGCGTCCGCTGCCCCCAGCTGCTTGCTTACCAGACTGTCAGCAACGTGATGCAAACAGCACAGTCTCAGGCTAACGGTGCTTGAGCACTGACACCCATCATATGGTGTTTGTTGGCCTTCATGGTTGAGGCCACAAGCGCAAACACTACGCTCCTTGCGCTGGCTGTGTGCCCAGTGGTGATGTGTGCGCTTGCGTGCGCATGCGCAGGCGAGACCGCTGCGCACACGCGCTACACGATCCCTGGTGCGACGCCCATGGACGTGCTAGACATAGCAAAGGGCTGCGCGCTACGGCTAGCACAGCAGTACAAGGACACGCACAAGCTGATGAGCCCACCCAAGATCGTGCTGCTCACTGACCAGCTGGAGCTCCGGCGGCGCGCCACGGCGGGCGAGCTGCCGCCCTGGGTGTCGCCCAATGTAGTGCCCACGCACATCTCCGAGCCGCAGTTCCGCTGGATCGATTTGCGGACCTACGATCCCAGCTTGGACCGACACATGAAGACGCTGGCAGACCTCGGCGTGCTGGCCCGCTCGAAATGCTTGATCTACACGAAATCTGGGTTCTCAAAGCAGGTGGGCATGCGTGCACCGATGTGGGGCCAGGGGTGTCTACGAAGTGTGGGTGGGATGGTTGAGCCTGACGTGCATGGTTTGATGCGGGCAGTAATGCCAACTTACCACTCGTGTCATCGTGCGTATGGGCTGCTCAGCCTGGTGCAATAACCACCTCACATGTGCCCAACATCCGGCGCCTTGCCCAGTTCCATGCGCCCGGCTTGTGAGCATCTGGCTTCATGCACAGTTCCATGCATGGGCCGTTTTTCATGCCTGCCGTCACGCACTTGAGCACTTCACCGTATGTCCAGATTCCCCCATGCATCAGGCATGCATGCGTTTGTTGCTGTTGGCGCCCCTGCTGCAGGCAATGCTGAGCGGCCAGCTGACGTGTGCAACGAGCGTGGAGGACTGCATGAAGTACGACTACAACCCAACCGCCGATGTACCGCCTGTACTGGGCTGCTAAACGATCTATGGACAATGAGCTGGCATAGACATGCATGTAAATTGCCACTCATCAGCTACACCATTGTGTGTTTAAGAGCCCGCACGGTCAGTTGTTGGTCAGTAGGTAGAGTGGCGATGCAGCTTAAGTCTGGGTTGGGATAGGGAACTTGGTGAGTACTGCACACTGATGTTGTACTGAATCTGCTGGGGACTGCCGTACTGTAATGTGTGTCTGCCTGCATTTGTACCCGGCGTACATGCGGGTGTGGGATGGAACGCACGCCTGTCTCTATTCAGCACCCTAACATCCAGCCCTTGTGCCGGCGCCACAAGGCGCCGGTGCATGTGCGTGGCCAGCCCTCTGCTGAGAGCGCAGATAGTGTGACCGAGGCAATGCAGGTCCAATGCAGGCCCCATCCCAGAAATGCAGTGCATGAGCCAAGCATAAACAGTTAAGTGCTTGAGTGTCCGCCGCGCGCTGCTTCCCTGACTGCAGCCGCTGCTTCCCTTTTTACTTTTGTTGGACGGGAACGGTTACAGGCTAGGACACCGCCGCCGAAGCAGGCGGTGACAGGACAAGACAAGCCTGACCCCGGAGGGGGCCCGGAAATTGACCTCCCTGCATTGCCTCACTGCAGCTGCTGCTTCTGTCCCTACCCTCCTTGCAGCCGCAGTGTTGAAAGCCGATGCGTTATTGCTTTATTATCCTAGGCGTTACAAGCATTCTTGAACCCTCACTCGTCAATTGCGAGCCTGCGAGCCATGCATTCGCTATGTGCTGGATGTTGCGAGATAACTAGTGGAAGAAGAGAGAATGAAGCAGGAGGGCGCGCATGGATGGTCCCGAGGGACGAGCATACGTTGCGCATGCCACGTTGGTTTATTGATTGTAAAGTGACAGCTGATGAAGTGACAGCGGCCGTTAATTGAAAACCGAATTTTCCTGCTTTTCATTGCTAATGCATGCGATACGCCACCAGTCCTGAACACTGTCTAGCTTCTTCAGAGCCACGAACCACCTGCTGCCTGAGTACAGCGTACCGTTCCTTGTGGTAATAAGCCTGCTCCGCTTGTACAAATCTCCACCGCCTTACACCAACACCAATTTGAGCTTCAACGAACCACTCCTTTATTTTCCTAGCCGGCAAATCTGTTCAGATAGCACAAATCATGCACTAGGTGCGGTGTTGCAAGCGGCTGTTCCTTGCGCCTGCCTGGTGGCGAGGTTTGATGGTGCGCGTTTCATCACCCACAATCTCACGCGTGCTTGCACTGGTCTGGGTAGTCTGGATAGTGTGGGTGTTAGGTTTGCTCGTAGGCGGGCCGGCAAGCTTATCAGCAGCACGGGACGTTCTGCGGTGGCTATCTGGGAAGCAAACGGGGGAGTGCCAGGGCGACATCCTGGCGTAATGACACACCTTACTGCCTTCGTACAAGCGCAAGTGCTGTAACCGAAACCAGCAAATGCCAAGCACATGCACAGCATGGTTGTGATGGCATCAGTTGTTCAGAGCTGAAAAAGCTGCAATAAAGGCCGCTTCTTATCAGTCGTGATAGTCACTTCAGATGAACAACCATTGAACAACCCTGGCACCGAAACAGAATCGAAGCAGGCGGCTGTTGTTGGATGGAGTGGGTGTACCTGAAAGCCATAGGCTCTTGGAATATATCAGTGCTGCTGCTTTGTCTCCCAATTTTTGTTGCGGCACGGTTGGCGGCGTTGGCCTACCTGCATGCCCTACCAAGGTGTTTCTATTTATCCTGGGACTTGACTGAATTGAGTGAATATACACCCAGGATCGTGACACGGGTTAAAGCACCCAGCTAGCTCTTTTTATTTGTTGCAAGCCTGCGAATCCGGATCCGGATCCGGATTATTACCGGGTGATATTCTTTAACCCAATGCAGGGGGGGAGCCGGGAGCGGGGGGGAAGGGTGGATTTGGGGGGAGGGGGGAGCTGCATCGAACCTATGCACATGGTGTGCGCGCCAGG
>BDDA01000103.1:163633-176889 GCA_001662385.1 Chlamydomonas asymmetrica
GGTGACATAGTGGACATGCACCTTGCTTGTCACTCAGCACTTGCACACTTTCCGTAGACTCTGCCTTGCGTTGTGCGTACTCGTGATGCCGCCCAAGCCAAGCGCACGAAGCGCTTGAAGCGCGCACACGGATAGGCCAGGCCTCAATATGCAACTGCAATCAGCCCAGGTCACCCGCGTTTGTTTGTGTACGGGGTTTCTGATTGTGCACTAGATAGTGCCGGTCCTTTCACTTGGGCATGATGGTGAGTCCTACGTACCTTCCTGTCGCTTGTTGTGGCACTTTATTCAGGTGCCCGCCTGTCCACCCTGAATGGCTCAAGAAGTACATAGAGTGGCACAGAACCAACAGAGGCAAGCCAGACGCCAAATACCTTATATGGTGAGAGGTGCTGCATGCAGGGACACGCATGATGATACTTGCGCGCCGGCGGCAGGCGATCGTAACAGTGCAACACCTGCTGTGACCAAACTCATGCCCGCTGTATGAGTGCCGTGTTTCGAATTGCAAACTTCCAACGAACAGACACATTCGTGCATGGTTCAATACATACAGGACCTGCTTCTCGTGGCGCTCAAACACCGTGCGGCGCGATGACAACGTGTTCACGGTAAGCTTGGTTTGGTTGGTTGCATGCTCGGTATGTATGCACCGTGCTGCAAGCACTTGTGGATGTGAACTTATTGTGGTGCTGCCTGGTGTCATCTACTTTGCAGCACGAGTGCGGAGGCCTTGGCGACCGGCTCCGAGGTGCGAGCAGTGAGAACCTGTCAACCCACAGTGTGGAAGCTGCCGACGTACAGTGCAACCCCCACCATCGCTTGTAGCCTGTCAATGATGTGCAGGTTAATAATCAGCATATCTGTGACTCATGGATCGGTATTGGCACGGGTCATCCGCGGGTTCACGTCAAGCGAGTGCAATCCAACCTTTGCTTGCCTGTACTGCCTGTACCGCATGCATGCTGCTGCATGCGCTGCCCTGCGCTCATGCTGTGCATGCATCTTCGCAGGTGCGGAGTTTGCGATGCGCATGGCCAACTCGATGGATGTGAGTGCCATCTGAGGCCGTGTGTGCCTATCTAACTCTGTCATGCCAGTGGCACTGCATGAACACAGCCTGGCAGGCCTGTGCATACGCGCACACTCAAGTAAGCTGGCCGAATCCCTGCGCTAGCCAAATCCCTATGCTTGGGAGCAGTCCTACACCCTCACACCCTCACTGCCATCCCCCGTGGTCGCAGCGTGTCCTGCTGATCCTCAACGAGGACCCCGCCCCCCTGGAGACGTTCTTCGAGCCCACCGAAATTGACTGGCGCATCACACCAGAGCTCAACGCGTATGTGACGCCCGAGGTTTGTACCGCAAGTCCACAACGGATGCAGTGTACTGCAGCACGCACGCTACGCACGCAACGCAGCAAGAGTCAGGCATGGCGCGGCACTCTGATGCCATGCAAAGCAGGCTGCCCTGACCATGCGCTCCCGCAAACCATTGTGAATCCGAGCCTCGGTCCAATGTGCCCTGTGCTCCACTAACACAAACGGACTCACCAATCGACCCTGTGTCCGCACCTGCAATCCATTCGGAGCATTTCATGGTACAGACAGCTCCTATGATGCTCAAAGAAGTTCAATGCCCCAACCACCAGTGTGTGTTCTTTCATTTGAGGCGTTGCGTCGCATCAATGCTTCATGTGTCCTTGCATATGAACATGCCGGTGCATGCGCAGGTGCGGCATTTCATCCTTGCGTACGGGGAGAGGCGCCAGCATGCCGTGGATTGTCAAGCCATGTTTCTCAATGGCTCTATGTGGGACGTGCAGGACAGGCTCGTCTCGTTGTCCAGCAACTGTGAGCGCTTTACTGTTATAGTGTTATGCTAATGGAATCCCGACAGCTGCCACCGTTGGGACACGTGGCTGAGTGAGCGTCCAGGTCAGGCCAAAGTGCATGATGACGCAGGGATGCTTTTCATCGGATGCTTGTCAGCGCCATAGTATGGATCTACATGTGCAGCCAGCACTGCATTCAGCACAGCATCGGGCGCTTCACGTGTCAAACAGCACGTGGTAATCAGTGATGAACTCGCAAACACGCTGTGTGCTTGACTTGCACGTTTCGGCATGGAACCGTGTGCAAGCCTTTGCTGTGCATTGCCATGCATCCGTCCTGCTATGCGCATGTCCCTTGGCCTGTCTCTCAAATGATCGGTGGAATGCATGGTTTTGCATGGCATGCGCATTTGTACTCGCAGATTGTGTGGCCAACGCTTTGAGCTCCACAGACAGGGAGCCAGGGGGATACCTGGCTTCGGCACTGACGCCTACCACATGTCAACAGCCTTATTCCAGCCGAGTGCCCGAGTGCGTGAGGTGCGTGCGGCGTTGATGTAGCTTGGGCTTGCCGGACTTACTAGGCTTACGTCTCCGGCGGCTGCAGCCGCATCGTGGCGCTAGCGGCGCACCTGCCATCCACGCAGGGACAGAGGTGCAGTCTATAGATCATTAGTGCCAACGGTTGATTAAGCCCAGCCGTTTTAAGCGGACGACAATCCAAACCTCCCCTCGGCGCACTTCCTGGGCTGACACACCTGTCGTGCGGGCAGGTGAAACTGCCTGGCAACCTGGCATCTGATGGATGCAAAGCAAGGTCATCACGTGTAACCTGCGTAACCTGGCATATGATGCCAAGCATGGCCATCACGTGTAAATGTCACTTGCCTGTGGTTTGCATTGGCTCCCACCCCACCACACACCTGAGAACAGGTAACGGATGAGGTCATGAGGGGTATCGGCATCAAGCGAGGAGAGCCCTACGTCACCTTCCATTTCCGGCGGGGGAGACAAATCGGTGAGACCTGACTGTGATACCAGCGCCAGCACAGTTGACCTCAACACTCAAGGCTGGCAGTCCTCTCCCGACAGGAAATAAAGCCCTGGCTCTCTGGCAGGCATGTGTGCGCCTGGGTGAGGGAGATGCTATCAGGGTGTGTGGTGATGATACGGTCAGGAGGGTGGTGATTTGACTGTATGCTTCCCAGTCAACATGCATGCGCAGCGCCAACATGCATGCGCAGCGCTGCCGGTGCAGAGCTGCAGAATGCAGGCCCTTTCCCGCGAGCGTGGCACCCAGCGTATACACACTGATTGCTTATCATGCCGCATCATCGTACCAGAAAAGGAGCTGAGGCCCTGCGACCCTAGATATGTAAGGTTGTTTGGTGTCTGGCACACATGGCACACCCGGGCAGGCACTCATGTACTCAAACCTCTGCTGATTTGGGTCGGTCCCGGCTCACCTGTGCTCCGCTCCCCAATCCTTGTCTACACCCCGCAGGCGAACGGGAGCCTCAGAAGCGGTACAACATCCCCAACGCCACTACCGAGGATGTGCTGGCTATCGCTCAGGGCTGTGCGCTGCGGCTGGCTCAGCAGCTGCATGAACTGCACAACGGTGCTGCCGCCGGCATCTCCGGCGACAGTGAAATCAGACCTATGGGCGGATCCATGCCTCCCATAAAAATTGTGTTGCTCACAGACGATGCAGAGCTGCGTGAACGGGCAGTGCACGGTGATCTCGCGCCATGGGTGTCACCAAACGTCGTCCCTGTGCACCTGTCAGAGCCGGACGGGTACTGGATTGACCCCGAGAAGCGGAGCTACGATCCCACGATAGAGCGGCACATCCGGACGATGGCAGATTTTGAGATCATGGCCAACTCCAAGTGCCTCATCACCACGGCAAGCGGGTTTTCGTCACAGGTACGACGGGTCTGATGCGCAAGGCACAAGCGTGCAAATGCGTTTGCTCTCCGGCCGGGCGACATCAGCAGATAGCAGCTGCATGCACCATGCCCATCATGCCCATCACATCACGTATGATCATTGTGCTGACGCCCACAGGTTTGCCCAGCTGGCGTTCCCATCAGCCCTGGCAGTTGTATGTACACATGCTTTGATCTCCTGCCTGCTGCCTGCCTGCTATGCAGGCGATTATGAACGGGCACGTGTACTGCCACACGTCTGTGGAGCAGTGCTCCGATTACAACTACGATCCTGGGGACCGGTCAGGCACTGCTGCATGCTAAAGCAGTCGTGCAAGCTCATGGTTGATTGCCCAATCGTATATGATAAGAGGCGTCTGGCACAACCCGGGTCCCAACGGTCTTGGCCAGTCCATGGTACCATCAGTTTCACGCATGGCTGTTAGACTGGCTGTGAAACGGAGGCCGGCAGATATGCGCCAGCGGATTTATGCCCGCCTAGTCTTGCTCTTGAAGCCTTGCTGTGCGTTGTCAACCTGAATGCGCTCACCACACTGCATTGTGTGCACCGCATGCAGCAATGAAGCATGTGGATGCTATGGACTGAATCGCGAGCGGCAATGCAATGTGCATGGCGATCTGGGTATTGACCAGCACGACAGTAAAAGCTGTGCGCTTACGCGTTCACAAGAGCATGCATGGTTTCGAGAATTGCGGTCAGGAAATGCACATGCAACCCCTGTTGCAGTGTTGAGCTGCAGTGTAGAGCTGCTGAGGGGGAGTTTGCGCTGCCGATTGAGCCTGTGCATGCACAACCTGTGTTCTGGATGTTGGTCAAGGCTGTCCCCCAATGCAACATATGCGCGGCTGCGTTCGGCGGCTTGGAGTTTCACCAACCGCCATGTGCATGGTGGCGAGCGCAGCGGAGTAGTGTTGGACCAGGCGGTGCACGTATCCGTGCGTGTGCTATCCGGGCATGCGCTGGTGGTGGTTCGTGCTGCTGTCACCTTGGAGCAACGTCTGGCAGTGGAGCGTGCCGAGGGCAGCATTTTGCTGCAATTGCAAGAAGCCATGGCCCACGCCGGCTCGCATGGAATACCAATTGGGGCTGAGGGATTGCATGGCTGTTGCAATACCATGCATGGCTGACCTGCCATTCGCACTGCTTTGCGATAGGCCACCAGGCTTGAACACTGTCTCTTATTGAGCGACGAAGCAACTGCAGCCTGAGCTCAGCGTCAAGTTGTGATTATACACCTGCCGCTGCTGTAAGCTCTCGACCGCCACAGCACCCGAGCCTGGAAGAACCACCACCCACTTTACCTAGCCACAAAATCGGTACACATATCTTGAAACCGGCATCGAGGGCGGTGGTGCAAGCGGCTGTTCGTTACTTTTGGTGGCGAGTTTGATGCGAGGTTCGGGACGATGGTGGGCATTTCACTTCCGTTCTCACGTGTGCTCACGCTGGTCTGGATGTCAGTCATACTAATGGGCAGGCCAGCGAGCTTATCAGCAGCACGGGACATTCTCCGGAGGCTGTCTGGGGAGCAGGCTCAAACAGCGGTTGAGTGCCAGGGCGACAGGTGCGTGACACACCGTCCCCCTTATCGGTGGACACCACAAGTGCTGCACAAGGAACCAGCAATTGAAAAGCAATAAACGGCATCGTAGTACAGGCGTAATTGCGCAGCAACCGTGCAGAACTGAGAAATGGCACAACCATGCCACGGTGTGGTCACATCAATCCTGCATCAAACCAACTTGCCTGGTGGCAACTTCAGCAAACCTGGTGGCTGTTGCAGTTGGTGCACTTGAAAACCATGGACTGAGGTTTTGAGGTGTATCTCAGTGCTGCTGGTTTGCCTCCCTGCTTTTGTTGCGTCCCGTTGGCGGAGTTGGCCTGCATGATTCAACCTACGCCGTCACGCGCGCATCAGGGCAGTGGCATCGTGGACATACACCTTGTCCTTGAGCGTTTGCACGCCATAATTTCAAGGACCCTGGCCAGTTGGTTGTTTACGTGCTCTTGTTTGTGTTGTGCGTCCTTTGCGTGCGCGCGCCCCCGAAGCAGAGTACACAGACACGAAACGCTTGAAGCGCACACACCAATAGCCCTCACAATACAACTGCAATCAACCCAGGTCACCCGCATTTGTTTGTGTATCCTGATAATGCGCCAGGGCCGGTTTGGGTGGTGAGTCCTGTCACTTGGTGGTGGTTGGCACAATGTTGGCACTTCATTCGTTCAGGTGCCCGCCCGTTCAACCCGAATGGCTGAAGAAGTACATAGAGTGGCACAGAACCAACAGAGGCAAACCAGACTCCAAATACCTTATATGGTGAGAGCTGGTGCAGCGACGCGACGCTTACGAGACGGCAGCTACGGCAGCAATAGCAGCAAGCGCTACGAAAACATATGCCTGCTTTATGAGTGACATGCTTCAACTGACAGTGATAAGATATACCCGTGTCTTGTTCGATACCGACAGGACCTGCTTCTCGTGGCGTATGAACATCGTGCGGCTTGATGACGATGTGTTCGGGGTAAGCTCGTTTTGGTTGCTGCTGTTTTGCCGGTTGGGTATACAAATGCTGCAAGCCATGGTGGCTGTGAACTAAGTGTGGTTCTGTCTACTGCCATGTGACTTGCAGCACGAGTGTGGAGGCCTAGGGGACCGGCTTCGAGGTGCGAGCAGAACACTCAAGCAAGCCACTTCCACATACGGTGTAGACGCTGCCGAGGGTGCAACACGATTGCACATAGCTTGTTGAAGGTTCATAATCAGCATATCTGTGACTCATGAATCGGTATTGCAAGGGTCATCCACGGGTTCAGCAACAAGCCATTGCGGTCGACCCCTTCGCTTGCCTGTACGTACCATATGCACCAATATACTCACAGCATGCTGTCTCCAGGGTAGGTTGCACTTCTCCCTCGGTTGTGCATGCTCACAGCGTTTTGTCGTCGACTGTCCTCTCCAATGTCTACCACATGCGTGCATGCTGCTGCATGCTCTGCCCTGCGCTCATGCTGTGCGTGCGCCATCGCAGGTGTGGAGTTTGCCCTGCGCATGGCCAGCTCGATGGATGTGAGTGCCATGTGCGGCCGTTTTAGGCATGAGCATATGCCAACTGCCTACCTACATTTGTCATGCCAGTGGCACTGCTGCACACACCTGCGCTCAGTGCTTTTGATAGTTCGATTGGTTACCAGCATGTGGAGTGTTCAATGGAATGACGTCTGCCAGTGTTTGTGGACGTCATATTTGTTTTTTCTATCCGCTTCTCTCATCATAGGCAGCACAGCAGGCCCATGCATACAGGCTGTGCATGCGCGCACATTGCGCACACCCAACGGCCAAATCGCTGGGCTCAAGAACAGCCCCACGCGCACCCTCACTGCTATCACTTCCATCCCGTTTGGTCACAGCGCGTGCTGCTGATCCACAATGAGGACCCCGCCCCCCTGGAGACGTTCTTCGAGCCCACCGACATTGACTGGCGCATCACACCAGAGCTGAACGCGCATGTGACACCAGAGGTGTGTACCGCAACGGATGCCATATGCTGCATTCTGCAGCACGCAGTGCAGCAGGAGTCAGGCGTCCATTTCGAATACCGCCAATTCCTGATGCCCAAGAACTTGAGAAGTGAATTGCCCCAACCGACCTGTGTGTGTTGTTTTGTTTGAGGCGTTGCCTGGCATTGATGCTTATGTGTCCGGTGCACTCGCAGGTTCGGCATTTCATCCTATCGTACGGGGACAAGCGCCCGCATGCCGTGGATGCTCATGACATGTTTGTCAACGGCTCCATGTGGGACGTGCAGGACAGGCTCGTCTCGCTGTCCAGCAACTGTGAGTGCGTTACTGCTATGGTAGGCCAATCGCAACAGCTCCTATGGTCAGGACGGAGTGCTGAAGCGACCGCTACTGTACGGACCCGGCATGAATGCACGATGACGCAGGAATGCACATCAGCTCATGCGCGTCAGTGCCGTGGTGTTGACCTGCATGCGTGGCGAGCAATTGAAATCAGCACTGTGTTGGATACATTCATGCTGCACCTGCCAATCATGCCACCTGCTAATCAGCGATGAACCGGGTTCGGTATTGAGACTCCTTTCATGCATTGTGTGTGCTTGATCTGCGCGCTGCTTGCATGGTGCTGTCTGCAAGACAGTCATCCGTTTGCCATGTTATGACTGGACACAAATCTGTCCTGCCATGCACTTCGATGCTTGGCCTGTTCCCTGGCGTGATTGGCCGAATGCATGGCTTCGCATGGCATGCGCCGCTGCGCACGCAGATTGCGTGGCCGAGGGATTGAGCGCCACTGACAGAGAGCCCCGGATACCTGGCTTCGGCACTGACGTCTACCACATTCAACAGCCCTGTTCCAGCCAAGCGCCAGTGTGCGTGAGGTGCGTTGCATAGTGAGGGCGTAGCTTGGGCTCGCCGCCCGTCGGCTGCACCGGCCACAGCGCGGCGCTAGCAGCGCACCCTGTCGCCACCAGCACAAGCCCTGACATCCACGCAGGGGACTGGTGCAGGCAGTCGCTCGTTAACGCCATCTGGCATTTTCCCACCAGCCAAGGCGTGCTGGGTTGTTGATCATTCAAGCCGGTGCTCCCGCGCACGCCCTGGGCTGACACGCCTGTCGTGCGTGCAGGTGAAACCACAACCTGGCGATCTGCCAAGTGATGCAAAACAAGCTCACCTGATGTACTTTTTGCGTGCTTTGCATGCGCTCCCTTCCCACCACACACCTGAGAGCAGGTAACGGCTGAGGTCATGAGCAGCATCGGCATCAAGCGAGGCGAGCCCTACGTGACCTTCCATTTCCGGCTGGGGAGGCAAGTCGGTGAGCCCCGGCTGTGATATCACCGTGCCAGCACCGTTCAGTTGAGGCTGGGCAGCCGTTGGCCTGAAAGCCCGGGCTGGCTGGCGACACGAAAGCCCTGCTGGCCTTCTAGCCGGATGTGTGTGCGCTCGGTGTGTGTGCGTGTGTGATGAGCCCATCGGAAAGATGATGGAGATTCAACGTACTGCCTGTGTGCCCGCATGTCCCACTGCCACTTGTACGTGTCTACATGTCTGCACAGTGCTGCCGGTTCGGAGGTGCAGAATGCAGGCCCTTTCCCGCGTTGTGCATTACAGCCAGTACCCGAGCGCGGCACCCAGTGCACATGCACGGATGATTGTTTGTCAATCCGCATCATCGTACCACAGGAAGAGCTGAGGCCTGCACCCGAGAGCTGCAAGGGTGTTGGGCTGCTCTGCATAGCACCTACGGCAACCGCTCCCGTTATCAGATCGCTCCTGATTGGGTCAGTCAAGGTTGGCTTCACTTCACTAGCCCAATCCTCGTCTGAACCCGCAGGCGAAGGTGCAGCTCAGAAGCGGTACAACATCCCCAACGCCACCACCGAGGATGTGCTGGCTATCGCTCAGGGCTGTGCGCTGCGGCTGGCTCAGCAGCTGCAGCAACAGCACAACGGCGCCGCCGCCGGCATCGCCGGCGATGGCGAAACCGATCAGGCCATGGGCTCGTCTGCGCCTCCCATCAAAATAGTGCTGCTCACAGACGATGCAGAGCTGCGTGAACGGGCAGTGCACGGTGATCTCGCGCCGTGGGTGTCGCCGAACGTCGTCCCTGTGCATCTCTCGGAGCCGGACGGGTACTGGACCGATCGGGAGAAGCGGAGCTACGATCCCACAATAGAGCGGCACATCCGGACGATGGCCGATTTTGAGATCATGGCGAATTCCAAGTGCCTGGTCACCACGGCAAGCGGGTTTTCGTCACAGGTACGGCGTGATGCGCAAGATACCTGCGTGCATCCGCGTTTGCTCTCCGGCCCGGCGACATCAGCAGACAGCGTCTGCATGCACCATGCACGTCATGCCCTCGCATCACGCATGATCACCGTGCTTACGCCGACAGGTTTGCCCAGCTCGCGCTCGTGTCAGGCCTGGCAGTTGTTTGTACACCTGCTTGATTCTCCTGCCTGCTGCTGCCTGCTATGCAGGCGATTATGAACGGGCACGTGTACTGCCACACGTCTGTTGAGCAGTGCTCCGATTACAACTACGATCCCGGGCACCAGACGGGCACAGGGTCATGCTAAAGCAGTCACATGAGCGCTTGCTTTGGCCTGAACGGACCGCCCGACTACATGCGAGCGCGTGGTTGGCCACCGCGGTTGACCGCCCAATCCTACATATCAATATATGAAGAGGCGTCAGACACAACCCAGTCCACAGTACCGTTGTTTCACGCACGGCCGTTACGCGCCAGCGGATGTTTGTCAGCGGATGTATGACCGCTTGGGTTTCCTCCTGGCATCATGCTACACGGCGTCAACCTCAATCCGGTCATCAAGTCTCGCTTCGCGTGCACCACAGACCACAATGAAGCATACGCATCCTGTTTATGGGATCGCGAGCGGCAACACATAGCACATAGCGATCCAGGTATTGCCTACCACTTCCTTATCCAAGCTGCATGAGCAGCTGCATGAGCGTTCACATGATACACAGGGCATACATGGTTGGGAGCGTTGCGGTCACGAATGCGTGCGCAAATCCTGTTGCTGTACTGAGTTGCACTATCAAGCCGAGTGTTGAGATGCAGTATTGAGCTGCGGTTTAGAGCTACTGATGCAGAGCACGCGGTCGTGCCTGTTGCACGGGTACTGCAAGGAATGCTGGCGCACAGCAGCAACCACAGCGGCTACCCCCATCGCGTACGTCCCAACTGAACTACCAACTCAAGCATGAGCAGCGAGAATGCACATAGTGGATGAGGGCATTAATGCTGTTCAGGGGGCCTGATGGTGTTATGAGCTTATCACGGCCTCACCATGCTACCGTAAATGCGATTTGTAGAATGTATTACGTGTGTGCATTCGGGGCTGTAAGTACGGTATGCATGCAGGTAGGATGCATGCTCAACCAATTCAAGCATTCAACCATGCGAACGCGGCAGTGACGGTGGCAGCAATGACCTATACTTCGCCCACTGCTGCCCATGCACTCTGCCATGCACAGTTTGTTCCGTTTTCTGTGTGGAGCGTTTCATCATTTTGGCCGCTTCCCTTGGCGGCAGCGCTGTTGGTCTGCGTGCCTTGGTGGTCGTGTCAGGTCTCGCGCTGATGATACTGACGTACACATTTTCGCCACCAGCTGCCGTTCTTGTGCCGTGATTGCGTTTTGGCACTGCACCTGCCAGCCGTGTGTACACGCACCGCTTACAGATGTACGTGCGCACACGCAAAATAGGAGCCAGCAGCAAGCACGCAGTGCGAGTCGCTCGCACCTGCACACGGTTTGCATGTGCGTGTTGCGCCGGGTATGCACTCATGCGTACTTCCTGGCTGTTCAGCAGCACGGCTCCTGCCTTGGCTTATCCCGTGGTCGCTCCCATAGGTTCTGGCTTGGGTCTTGATGTTTGGAGCGTTCTGCCTTGCAGCCAAGGGCGGCAATCAGCTTGGGATTGTAGGTGTGACACTGACAGTCGTAGATATGGCATGAGTGCATGCAAGGCACGTACCGCAACCATTGCACGCAAGAAATGCTTCTGGGGATGCATGCAGTGGCAGATGGTCGACGCCTCGACGGGCAGGATCCGCCTTGAGCATACAACAGGCTATACGTACGGAAACCAGCATATCTCGGCGGTTGCGCCATGTGGTCAGCGAGTTCTCCTTGCTGTTTCCGATGTGCCATATGGTTTTTGCATGCTGTCGAAATGCCATGCGACCTCACACCCGTGCTAGTCCTTGCTTCAGCGCACAACAAAGGTGTGTGTGGGAGGGTACACGGTAGGTCCCCGCACCCAATGGCGGCACCAGCAGCGTGCACAATCGCGTCGCGCGTCGCCCTGCTGTGGCCTGCAGCACATGCATGCACTCCCAGCAAGCAGAGCATGCTTGCTGAAGTGCACAATCGGGCGGTTGTGCCCCGTACAACCCAATTGTGTTTCGCCTGCACACTGTAATGGGTTCCCCTATTGCGTGCGGCACTGGGCGCTGGTGGTGGAGGTGGTGCTCTCTCCTGCTGCACCGCCTGCTGCTCTCTGTTGCCGTTGCTGCTGTGCTGTCCAGGCGCATGCATGGTGCGCAGCTCAATGTGCTTGGCCTTGTTATGCTGACGTTGCGCTTGCCTACGATAACCACCTGCCTCGACCGCTGTGCAATTGCGGCAACGCGCAAACATTTTCTGGCTGTCACTGAGGAGCCGAACAGTTGCAGTGGATACCAGTCAGGCTGTGTGTCCGGCCATGCACACCACTGTCACATGCACGTCCTGTGGTACCTGCGTTCCTGTCTCCCACGCTTGAATGCGCATCCCTCGTTTCCATGCACGCAGGGTGTGCCCTGTCAGTGCATGGGCTGTCAGCCGCAATTAGCAAGCCGCTAATCGATGCGAGAGAGGGACACATATTGATTGATAGCAAATCGGCACTCACCAAGGCTCCAAACCAACCCAAACCGTGTGGCTCAGGTGCTGTAGCCCCTTGTACATCAGGCACCCAGTAATAATACACTTACACGTCTGGGCAAGACCACAACGCTGGCAACCAACTTGAACCGCTACACATCAGGTTACACATGTTGTTTGCTGCATAATGGTGCCGTAAGAAACCAGACGTCAGCTCACGCGCTTTGTCGCTGCTGGATGATTCGATGGGCAGGCTCAAAACTGGACTGGGACTAGGCGCCGTAGCTGGGGCAGCAGGCACGGCATACTGGGCTTGGCCTACGTATAAATCACACTTGACGCCAGAGCATGCAGAGCTCACGGAGAAGGACTGCGAGCTGCTGCGGACGGTTCGCGGCGAGCGTGTGGCCCCAGACCGCAATCCTGGGGTTCGTGCCTATGCCGACTTCCTCAGCGAGCAGCAGGCAAAGCAGCTGAAGCAAGCTGTGCAGCCACTGCTAAGCATATATGGGTTTAACCTCATATCCCCGTTCCATGCAGGCCTGTATCGGTTTCAGATGGGGTACCTTGCCAAGCCCCCACCCGTCAACATGCTACGCGTGACGGGGAGACCAGAAGACCAGCGTCAGGTGAGTGTTGTATCTTCCTTGCCATACTGAGGCGCTCACAAATATGGTCAAACACGTTATGCTACAGACCGTTGTGTGGTGTGTGGCAACTTGGTAAACTCAGGGGTACTGCACCCGTGTGAATCGCTTGCTGAACCGCCTGCCACCAGCGTGTGCCATCATCTTGTATCTTGCACCCTCACTTGTCTATGCAACGTGGCATGTGCTTAGCACCCTTCTACAGGCTGCAACACACATGGCCCCTCCTGGGAGGTGCAGGGGCATGCATTCGTGACGATGCATGTGCAGTGCACTCCGCATGCTTGCATGCACGGCGCGGACTTGCACATACCCCAAGCCGGCACGCTGCTGGCGTATGTGCATGTTTCTCAGCTCCCTCGCCGCTCCCCCCCTACCCCACCCCCGCTGCCCTCGTA
>BDDA01000103.1:177802-214183 GCA_001662385.1 Chlamydomonas asymmetrica
TCCCCCCCTGGGGCTACGGCAACGCCTTTGACGAGCGCGCGCTGCCCCCCGCGCTTAAGGCGCTAGCGGACGCCTTGCGGGCGCTGCCAGGCGTCCGCCTTGGCGCGCTCCGCGACGTGACCATCAACTTCCGCCGCGCCGGCTTCCTGCGCCTCGACCCGCATGTCGACCCCGCGCTCGACGGCGAGAACGTGTTCATTGTCGGACTCGACTCGGACACGGTGCTCACGTTGTGCCCCTGCAACCTCCTAAAGCTCTGCTCTGCGCTGGACACAGTTCGTGGTGCGGTTCTGGTGGACGAACGCGAGCTCGTGAGGGCCCGTTCCGAAACGTCCTGGACGCCGGCGGACGTCGACGTGCTGGCGCGGGCCGGCACGCTGGTGCACCTGAGCGGCGACGCGCGGTGGGGGTGGACGCACGGCACGCGGCTCGGGGTGGAGCGCGAGGGGCAGGCGCGGCTGTGCGACTGGTGGGGCAGCCCGAGCGAGCTGGTGCCGCGGGGCGCGGAGCGAACGTCGATCGTGCTTGCATTCGGCCGGCCTGACGAGCGATTGTAGCGATAGCCGATGTGTTGGGTTGATAGTTGTTTTGAGAGGGGCAGTGCACCCGTACCATATGCCGGGATGAGCTTGGGAGGCACTTTCCTTGGCCATGGCCTGTAGCGTTGTGATTGCACCTTATGGACGTCTCTGTAGCAACCTCTACATCTGGATCCAAGCACGTGCTTCCTGCATGCATGCATGCATGCATGCATGTGAGAGGGAGACAGAGAGAGATGTGTCACAGCTGGACCGTAGAACAAAAAGGCTCCGGCCCATAGCAGCAGCAGCAAATAATGCAAGAGGTGAAGACCAGCAAGCGTGGATGTACCAAATTAGCGCAACGAGCGCTTGCATTCATGCAGCATTCATCAGGACGTACGCACCGCATGGAGCATGATACCCTGATTGATTTTTCCGCCTATCCATTGCGTCAATTGTGCATGCTCGGACAGCTCGTTTGAAGCTGGGCATGCATGTTTTGCGTTTTGTAGTGCCTCGCTGGACGCGCGGAGACTGCACGGAGGTGCATGCGGCGCCAGTCGTTGTCAGTGTGGGTGATTACTCTCACGCGCCAGAGGCATATCGCGCCAGCGATGCATTCTCTGGCTAGAGCGCTGAGCGGTGTAAAGCCTGCGTGCCAAGCAGCGCTGCCATGCACCTGAAAAGTAAGGCGGATGTAAGTGCTGGCTTCACACCAGAGCCGTGCCGCTAACCTGACCTGGGTCGCCAGGCAGGCGACAGCACGCATGACTCTGTTTGGATCCTCAATATGGCAGGTGCCAGCAACGTGGCAGCATGGTGATATGCTGGGCCAGGAAGGCAGGTACTGAGCACAGCGAGCGGGACGGAGCAGAGCATGGCAACCTTAGCCTTTGTACCTTTGGCCTTGGCTCCGTTGCATGACAATCACAAGTCACTGGGCGGTCTCAGCCACTGTTCTTGCATGCTCTGTCGCGGGTCAGAGCTTACTGATTGGGTAATCCCGACTCCCTCTCTCCCCCTTTGCTTTGTGATCACACTCATTTGTACAAGAAAATGTTGGCTAATCTCAGCAGGCGGTCACCTGCTGCCGCTGAAACAGCCACAGCAGTGGCTTCTTACGCAGAGGGGCAGTTGAGCAGTTACCGGCCTTCCATCCGCCTTCTAATAATCTTACTGCTAACAAATGGCAAGAATGGCCCGTGCAGCGCAGTGCAGTAGAGTGTAGCAGAAAAAGCCCTGGCCGATGTGCAGGGCCCCCGAGTGAACATAAACTCTGCAGGCAATTCGGGGTGCTTGGCTTCAGCAGTCATGGCATACAGGACAAGTTAGTTCTCTGTTTGCGGGAATGATGCAACTTGCGCTTGCTGGCTGAAGCGTTGTGAGCTGAAGCGTTGTGAAGGCAAGTATTGCATAAGGCATGCAGAGATTGACGTTCATACTCTTCGTATGTTCAGCCTTGTCGCTTCGGTCTCCACGTTGATTGGCGGACAACATTTCAGGGCACGTTGACGGCGGGGATCACAAGACCAATGTGACCAATAATGAACAAACCCAGTAACCAAAACATCACACCGACTGTTCATGGATTAGACCTGTCTGGATGCGCAATGCTTGAAGAGGGACACTCAACGGTACGTGTTGCCACAGGTCGTTGCCCTTGAGCTTGCGCAGTGCTTCTCACAAGTCCATGTTCATGTGCCTACGACCGTTGAACAAGAGAGATGCTGCATGTATATTGTGTGACAAATTGCTGTTTGTTTGAGGGTTTTCAATTGGCCGGGTGAGTGTTTCCCCTTTCTCTCCTGTTTTGGGTTCCAAGTGTCACCCCAGGAGAAACCTGAACGGCTTCAGGACTCTAACTAGCCTTGCAACGTGAGGGTGCCTTTAGCTCATGTGGTTTGCTTTCGGTCTGGGCTTGGTGCCAGCTGCCCCATTCCCCCAATCAGGGCCAGCCCGCCGACTGCCATTCCGCCAGGCCTTGGGAGGCCTGGCCTCATCCTCTGAAAAATGCATGAAAGGGACCAGGAAGCCCCTGGCAAGGCACCTCACCAAAACCTTTTCCAGACACCTTGACAACCCCCTCCCCTTTGTCACTGGGAAAGACTCGGTAGGTCAGGTTGCTCGAGGCAGCCCGCTGCGGCGCGGCTGCAAGGCCTTGCTTCGCTTGCACGTCCAGCCCTTAGCAGCCGGTGGAAATGGTCAATGCTGATGACCTCAGCAGGCTGAGGCTCGTTCAAGATCTCAAGGAGGTGAGCTCACGTCCGCTTGGTTGTATCTCCTGAACGCCCCCAGAGTACACCACCACACAAGCGTGGCACGCACTGATGCAGTGCTTGCATAAGGCCGCTCAAACACGTGCAGCCTAGGATCCCAGGCCTGTACAGACTGTTTACCCTTTTCCATTCACACGTGTGCGGTTTGCCGAGCTCACTGGAAACATGCACGGGTATTTCCCCAGGACTGTCAGGTTCATGGATCGCGTTTCCCCTGGCCTTCATCAGTACGCAGCAGGCGCTGATATCCTTGCTCTGCTGTGCTCACTCAGGTCCTGAGCCACCCTCTTCCAGATGTCGTTGCTCTGCCGTTGGAGGACAACCTGTATGAGTGGCACGGCAACGGTAAGCCTCACAGCGAAGTTGCACGCACGCTGCCAGGGCTGAACAGTAAAGCTCGTGCAATGTCAAGCTAACCGTCACGTGTTTCAGCATGTCTCCGCTCTTGACGTGGTGGCAAGTGCAACACCTGCACGCACAGCGCTTCAACCTCACACCCTTCTGGGACTGTCACTTCTCCCCCGCCTGCACTGACAGCTGCATCACGCTTGCACCTGCCTGCAGTTCGGTCGGCAGACGGCAGCCTGGACGGAGCCACCGTGCACTTCGTGCTGGTGTTCCCCAAGTCCTACCCGCGCCTCCCGCCCGAGTGCCGCCTGTTCAGCCCCGTGCCGCACCCCAACGTGAGCCCGGCGGCGGCGGCGCTGCCGGGGCTGCGCGAGGCCAGCTGGCGGCTGGCGCTGTTCGACTGCGTGCCCACGCACTCCACGTGGAGTGTCGCATACAGCGTGCATTCGGTGCTGGTGCAGCTGCAAGGTGAGCTGGGAGCTGTTGCTGTTGAGTCGGTCCTGACTTGGCGTTGAACCCGCTCGCTTGTCAGCACTCGCCCAGCGTTGCATGCACTGGTTCGTCCTGCGTGCAAGTGGTACGACCGCGCTGCATGCTATAAACTTATAATCATGATACTCACATGCATGTTTGTCAGGCCCTGGAGAGGAGTTGTACACCCGAATGCTGCTTGGCGGCGTGTAAGCTGCACGCGTGCCCTCCCCTGCTCCTTCACACCCTCCCCCATGCATGCACGCCTTCTCTGAACCCCTCTCGAGGGCGGCCTTGGGCCTCTGGCTAGCGGGCTGAGCGTAAAACAACGACATGGCAAGCTGCATGCGGCTGCACAAGCTATGGCTGTATGTGCTGTAGTTTTTGGAGTGCGACGGCGCATGACACCTTGCCTGCCCCTGTCCTTGCGTGTTTGTGTGCAATCCTGCAGCCTTCCTCCTGGACGAGGACCTGCAGTTTGCAACGCACAAGGTCTCGGCGCAGGAAGCCACGGCCCGCGCTCGTGCCTTCGCCGCCTGCCCCTGCGCCGGCCGCGGCTGCACGCACGCCGCCGCCGCCCCCTGGCCCGCCTTCCCCACCCCGCAGCAGCTCGCGCTCTCCGCACCCGGTGCAGCGGCGTTGACATCGCTCGTGCTGGGTGGCAGCGGTGCTGTGGGCGGCTCGACTTCGCCGGCGGCGGGCGGGGGCGTGTTTGGCTTTGTGCCTGCGGGTCAGCGGCCGGGGGCGAGCGCGCTGGCGGTGCACCAGCAGCAAAAGCAGGCGCCTGGGGTGCCCAAGAAGGCCGTCGGTGCGGTAGCTGCCAAGGCGCATCCCTCGCCTGCAAAGGCGTCCGGGCAGGCGGCAGGCCCGTCCGCCGGCAGTGCGCCTGTGACCAAAGCTGCTGCCGCTGGCAGCAGCGGGAAGGCGGTGGTTGATGAGTGGGTGGAGGTGAAGGGCAAGAAGAAGGCCAGCATCCCGGTGCCTCCTGCGCTGCACAAAAGGGGTGCCAGCCCGCACCATCACGGTGCTGCAGCAAAGGCAGGGCCGGCGAAGCAAAGTGCTTGGGCGGCGGTCGCGCTACCCATAGTGCAGCCCACTGCCGTTCTCACCGCCGCTACTGCCGCCAGTGGCAGCAGCAGCAGCGCAAAGCCCGCGGCGACGGCCAACGTCTTCAGCGCGCTGCTCACAAAGGAAGGCAAGGCGGTCACCAAGGCGCTCAACAAGGTCTCGGCCGATCCCACGGCAGCGTCCACCTCCGCCGCCGCCGCCGCCGCTGCAGCGCTCGCGCCAGCGGCTGCACCTGCTCTGCCGTCATCTGCGCCCGGCGCCGCCAGCAAGACCGCCAAGAAGAACGCTGCCCGCGCTGAGAAGCGCAAGAAGGCCAAGGAGGGGGGGCCACAGCAGCAGCAGCAGCAGCAGCAGCAGCAGCAGCAGGCGGATCAAGCGCAGCAGGGCGGGGCATCCGGCAGCTGCAGCGCCGGCCCATCCGCCTGCGGCACGAGCGCCAACGCCAGCGCCAGCGCCAGCGCCGGCCCTGCCAGCAGCTGCAGCGCCAGTGTGGCCAGCGACGATGACGGCTGCTGGGTGGACGTCCACACCACCAGCAAGTCCGCTGCTGCAAAGGGCACGGGCGCGGCCGCAACCACCGAGCCCGCCGCCGCTGCTCCCGGCCTCACCGTGCTGCAGCAGGCGCAGGCGCTCAACATCACCCCACAGAAGCAGCTCATCCGCTCAGTGATGAAGGCGGCGGCGGCAGAGGCCGCCGCCGCCGCCGCCGCCCCGCCCCCCTCCTTCCACGCCCGCAACGCCGTCTCGGCGCCCGCGCCCCACACAGGCGCAATGGGCATGTTTGGGTTGCTGCCTCGCGACGTTCTCCTGGAGCTGCTGCCGCGTCTGAGGCCGTCAGAGATAGCGGTGCTGTCCCAGGCCAGCAAGGGGCTCAGCGCGGCGTGCAAGGACGGGCAGCTGTGGCTGGCGCTGCTCAAGCGCCACTTCCCGGCCTCGGGCGCGCTGGCGGCGTCGAGCGGCGGCGGCGCGGCGCCGGCGGCGGCGGTTTGCGACCTGCGGCACGCGTTTATGTTGGAGGCTGCGGCGGTGCCAAAGGAGACAGCGTGCTTCTACAGCCGGTTGGGGTACGAGGCGGACGTGTTGGGGCTGCCGCTGAGGTACACGGTCAACCCCGTCACCAAGGCCATCGATTACATCGAGGTGGGGATCTGGGTTAGGATCTGGGTGGTAGCGGTCAAATCTGCATGTGCGTTCTGTCTTGTGGCTGCCTGCTGTGTGTCGCTGTGTGTCTGTGTGTCACTGCGATGCGCTGGCAGTGCCTGTCAACCCAGCGAGGATATGTGCAACGCACTCAGGCAAAAAGCATGCACGCACCTGCGGCTCTTGCCCGTGGCACCATCTGCATACCGGCAGCCGACCACCGCCTCACCGACCATTCACATGTCCATGCAAGAAACAGATCGTGATCACATTACGATGTCCCTAACGCCTGCATTGCGGTCTGCATGCTCATCTACCATCAATTCGCAGGTGGATGCCGACCTCATGAGCGTGAGCGTCTTCGCCAGCGGCGTCGACCGCAACCCCACCGGCGACCGCATCGACGCCGTCCTGCCCGTGTACATCACCGCGGAGCACTTTGCACGCGCGCAGCCCCACCTCAAGAAGCTGCTCGCCAAGCTGGGCCCCAGCAGCCCCAGCGTCGCGGCCGCCGCGCGCGACGGCGTCGCGGTTTCGGCCGGCCCCGAAACCTGGCTGGAGCTGCTGCCGACCATGATGAACACCGCCGCGGTGCTGCTGAGCGACCGGGGCATTGCCGCGTCGCAGCGCGCCCTCTCCACCTACTGCATGCTGCATCGCCTGCTGCTGGCGCTGTGCGAGCAGCACAGCCTGTGGGGGGCGGTCTCGGAGCGCCTCGACCGCTTCCTGGCCTCGCCCGCCAACCGGATCAAGTCGGCGTGCCCCAACCTGGGCCTCATCTACCCGCTGCTGTCCGTCAGCCCGGCGCACGATTGGGTCAAGGTGGCGCCTGCGCTGGTGAGCGAGACGTTCGACCGTTCGGTGCTGTGGATGTGCAAGGCCAACCTGGGCCTGGTGCAGATGTTCCAAGCTAAGCCGGAGGAGCAGGCAGCGGCGCAGGCGCAGGTCAAGACGCAAGCACAGGCGCAGGCGCCACAGCAGGGTGAGGCTGCAGCCGCTGCAGCCTCCGCCTCCACCACCACCACCCCTGGCAACTCCGCCTCCGACGCTGCGGCAGGCGCTGAGGCTGCGGCGGGCCCGTCCACCAGCGCTTCTCCTCCCGCTCCTCCCTCGGGCCCCGAGGATGCGTTCCTCTCTGCCGCGCTCAAGGCGTCGGTGGTCGCGCGCCGCCTGCTGATGTTCCACGTCGCCTTCCTGCGCCTCGTGGCCTGCCCGCCCGGCGTGCGCCTGGAGCAAGTAATGGACGCGTACGACGCGCTGCTCGGCCGCCCCGGTGCCGGCCTGCTGTCGCGCTTCCAGCGCCACGTGCAGCGCATCCTGGGCCCCGGCACGGACGCGTGGCGCGAGTTCTTCCGGCTGGTGCAGCTGCCGTTCCCCGAGCACGACCCCGCGGCCGCCGGGGCGCGCGTGGCGGCCATCCTGCGCCGCTCTTGGGCGGAGAGCCTGCGGAAGAGGTACCACAGCAAGGACACCAATTTTGCTGCGATCCAGGCCTCTGGTGTGAGCAAGATCCTGCTCAAGGGGGAGACCTACTCCGCGCCGCCCGGCATGAAGACGATCGCCATGGAGGAGCGGTGGAGGTGGAAGGCTGAGGGTGGGACGAAGTTCTTGGACGCGAGCTGCCTGCTGTTTGACGTGCAGGGCAAGCTTTTGGAGGAGATTGACTACAGGCACACGTGAGTGCCGGTGGGCGCATCTTGTCGCTGCATTTTTCATGGGTTGAAGCCAAGCTCGTTTCGTGCCATGGCGGTTCGGGTCTTGGTCAGCTGTTTGGCCTGTAAACGCTGCTCGTGGAGTTATGCATAGCTTGGGGAGGGCGGTTTGCATGCATGGTGCATGGTTTAGGTTTGTGCATGATTTGTTGCGTGGGAAATGCATCAAATGACACACAATCACAAGAGAGCTGCTGGGGGCTTGACCTTGAACCCTACTTGTTGGCTGTGGTGCACAATCGACCATGTTGTGCGCCTTGCTTTGCTTTCCCCTCGTGCTGCTGCTACAATGTCCCACACACCCTCACACCCTCATGCTGCTGCCGTGATACCGCACACACAGGAGCTCACGGACAACGGCGCAGCATGGTGCAGTGGCGCATTCGGGCGACGTGATGGATGACGCTGAGTGCGCCGGGCTGCACACCATCACCATACAGCTCAACCAGCTGGGAGAGAAGGTGCGTGCGCACATCCTGAGCAGCAGTACCGCATGGAAACCATAGCGCATGGCATAGGGTGTGCCTATGTAAAGCCGCGCTGTTCAGCAGCACGGGCCTCATCCTGATTGCTGTCGCATGCATACCGACAGCCACGTAATGCCTACCTGGCCCCAGCTTTGCATGCGAACGAGAGGCATCTACGGCATGCAAGCATGATCCTCACGCACTTCCCGCACCCCAGCGTCATTGCAAGCCCGTTTGTTGGTGCCCTCAGGTCTCTCACCTCTACATCACAATGAGCAGCTGGGCGGGCGCCAAGCTCAGCGACATCGAGCAGCCGTTTGTGTCGGTGCGCGACCCGGTCACCGGCATGGACCTCTGCGCGTACCACCTGGGCTCTGAGGCGCTGGCGGCGCGGCGCACGCACAGCGCGGTCGTCATGTGCAAGGTGTACCGCGCGCCGGACGCGCCGGGGCAGTGGCGGGTCAAGGCGGTGGGGCAGCTGACGCAGGGCCAGGCGGGGCAGTACGCACCCATGCTGGAGAAGATACGGTCCCTGAACTGAAATGATGTGGATGTGGACGTGGGCTGTGTTGGGTATTAGCAACTGCATGCACTGCAGCTTGGAGGGTTTCCATCTGCTGAAGGCATTCTTTCCAAATGCCTTGGTTGGGCGCCAACAGGCAGAGGCATGTTTGCTAAACAACGGATCGGGCGTTTCTCACTGAGCTCATTGTGCACTGTGGTACGTAATCAATGATGGCAGCCAGCACCAATCGCGTGCGCAAAATGGTCAACATCTCGTCGCTCAATAGTAGCACACACGTGTTACGGTGACCATTGCCCTGCTGCTTCCGATTTTTCGATTAAACTTGCACATTCCTGGATTAAGCATTTGGACCTTTCGTAGGCAACGGCGCAGCCACCATGCAAGCTGTATTACCGGCTGAACGCTGTGGCGCACCTCTTTGCAACCCGCTTTACGCTACGCAACAGATGCGATGCTAATGACCATCACCATATCAATTCCCAGCGTATGCCGGCTGCTGCATACATAGCTCGATGCGAGCAATACCGCTGAGGTTTAATTAAGCTGTAATCTGCCACACCGGTAACCAATCCTGTGCGGTTCCTCGCTCTTGTCAGCATGCCACCTACCCGTGCTTTACACCAGTAATCCATCTCAGAATTTCTATGGGCGCCAGTGGCCGCAGAGTGGGCCGTGCCCCCGCAAAACCATTGTACATGGTTCACTGGTGCATTGCGTGCACCATCGACAACCATGCAGCGCTCGGTCTTGGCAGTGCTCCACTCACCTGCTGGCCAGGCTGCAGCATGCGCGCGGTGCATGAACCCCAAGCCTGGACTTGCATGCAAGTCATAACACTCGCTCGTGCCAGACCTTGTGCATACGAAGCGGCGCAGAGGATGGCGACAGCGTTGAGGTGGGGTTGGAAACAACCTCGCTCGCTCTGTGGCCCTTAGGGTGAGAGATGGCTGTGATCAAGCCCACGGTTGGAATTTCGGTGGGCATGCTGTTCGCATGTTTGTGAGAATGTGTACCAGTGTGCTGGGCTGCGCTGGTGATAATGCAAGCAGCGGGTAGGCGTGCTTAGCGTTGGTCAGTTGAGCGTGCAACGCGAAGCCACAGGGAGGGTGAAGCTCCGCCTGACCGTATGCCAGCAATGCGCCCATTTGCGGATGCATCCTCGATGCATCCTCGCAGTGAGCGCATGTACAGCAAATGCCCATGCTGATAGGACCCCGCATGCACTGCATGCCCACAGACTGTTGTTGGTGGCATGCAGCAACGACTGCACCATTTTGGGCTGCCTGCTGTGCTGGCCCTGAGCACCCTCAGCCAGCGTGGGCAGCTGGCTTTCCAAGCCATGGCGACATGACGTGGTGCAAGCCAGTCGCAAGGCGGCACTGACACGCCTAGACATCGTGTCTCACATACGCTTGCCTCTTCGCTTGGCAAGGCAGAGCGTGGTCTTGTACGTGGCCCAGTTCAGCCGCTCACCATGCACGCATAGGTCAGCGCCTTCGGAGCGCACCTGGACGGCGCTCACACCTTATGATGTCAGGCAGGCATCGGCAGGCAAGGCTCACAACCATATATATTAAATTGTGGAGCACAAACAATGCACAACTGCACCATTGTGCACAGTCACATTCAGGGGGCGCAAGCACCGTCAGGTCCCGACAGACGGGCGGTTGGTGGAACACGACTGGAACATCGCTGCGGTTGTCGTTTCGTGGCATGACGGGGGTTCAAGGCCTCAAGTTATGGACGTTAAGCTTGCACATCTAAAGGTTCCAACAGGTTTGCACCTAAAGGATCCAAAGGTGTCTGTCGGTTTCAGCTTGTTGCTGCGTGCGTGGGTTGTCGTTTCAGCGAGCGTGTTGACCCCTCGCAAAGAAGCTTGTTGGTGCAAAGGGCACAGCAATACAGACAAACCTGGTTTTGGCTGCAGCCGGATTGCGCGAGACAGGTCAGCAGGTGGAGGTGGGCGCAATTTCCACCCTCGCCTCGTCAGCAACACTTGTCATCTTTTTCTGCAAGAGATTTGAGCGCATCCTGCAAGCCCAAGACTCCATTTGCAAGTGTAAAGGAGCCTGCACCAGCCCTCCGTCCAGGAGACTCTCGGGGCCCCTGTCAGCGTGGAAATATCGACGACAGATTTGTTTTTTGGAACCAAAATTGGAGCCTGAAACCCTATTTAAAGTGGGCGTGGGGAAGCGCAAGTGCCCTCCACGACCACCGTCTCGCTGCGCAGTCTTCCCCCAGCGTCAACATGTCGGCCCTCCGCGTTGTCTCAAAGCCCCTCGTGGCTGCTGCCCGCAAGTCGGCCGTCCCTGTGCTGCCTCGGAGGTCTGCCCCCAAGCCCCTGCGCTCGCGCACCGTGATGCACATTGCCTTCCCTGACGATGACGGCATGTTCGCGGACAAGCCCGCTGCCCAGCACGCCCCCTACAAGCGCCTGCGAAGCGAATGTAAGTTGGGATCCTGGCAACACAATTGTTGGTTCTGGGGCTTCGGACAGCTGGGGATCTCGGGGCAGCCCCCGTCTCCAGGGTACTCACTCGCACACGCATGCAGGCACGTGCTCGCAGAGACAGGCAACCGGCGAGACGGTTGCAGCTCTCGCCGCACTGGGGTTTGGGCCTACCCGCAAGGGAGTTGCACTGCTTTGTCACCGGGACAGTCACTCCTGCCCTCTTGCCCACGGACAACTTGCCAGCAGCAAATATGCGCACCCTGTCGCCCAGCTATGCTTGTCTGGAGTCTCGGGGAAAGGGTTGGCAGAGCCCTGTGCATAATGCAGGTTCCTTGTAGCGCACAGCATGCGCACGGCACGATTCACGCCTTTGGCTTTTCTTGCACTGGCCCTGCTGACACACACCGTTGTATCCCTGCCTAGTGCTCTGGACCAGCCCTGTATGTTTTGACACTGCTGTCTTATAGTTTTGGTGTACCTGTCAACGTTTTGAGTGACCCGTCATCCCCATGTGAGGAGGCCAACTGCCCACCCCAGAATTGTGACACCCCTGCTGACAGCACTCGCCCGAATTTTATGAGCCCTGTTGCTTGCAGACGCTTCTGACCAGCTTACACACACAGTGGCGGGCCAGTACGAGTGGCAAATCATGTACGCGTTGATCGCCTGCTCCTTCCTTATTCTCCCTGTGAGTCTTGCACTCTTACGTGACCCTGCTTGCCATACATAGCCACACCCATAGGGGGAGTGTGAGCGAACTATACTAATTGCTGCAGCCTTTTTGTTAAGCTTGTGGACTGCATGCTTGGCATTTGTCCGACTTGGTCATGAGATGAGGTGTGCGGGCACTGACTGGCATATATACTGTGTGAAATGTGTGCGTTCCCTGCTGCCCACGCATGAGTTACCACGTGCATTACTGTGCTGAGGCTTGCCACACCAGCTTACGATGCCTCGGTTGCTGTGCTGTTGTGCCTGACGCCGCTGCAGTTCATCCCTGGCTTCACAATCTTTGCCAAGTGAGTTGCAGCTCCCCTGGGTGATATGCAGTCGGGCGTTATGCATACGCTCGTAATCTTGTGCAAACCGCCGTTCCATGTGTTCTCCCCAGTTTGGTACTGTTGCTGGGCCCTTGCAAGCATGCCAGCATGCAACCAAATGCCTGCCATGCTGACGGCTCTCCAATGCTTGTGTTGATGCACACAGGTTTGTGTACGAGGGTGTGGGCGGCGTCCTCAACTAAGCCACCACTTGCGTCACCAACATAGCGTTGCTTGTGATATGAACAGCAAGATTTCAACGACGGCGTGTGCTGTGGCCCATTCATTGAACATGTGTAAATGTATCTTGTAGATTGCAATGTGGAAGGCCTGATTGGTTGGTTGTTCCCGCTTGGCCTGCGTGTAGTCCTCAGCTGACCAACCCATGGCGGCTTGAAGCTTACCCACTGTGTTCTGAGTCCCCAAGCTACATTGGCTTGGTTGTATTTCAGTGACAATCCGTGATGATTGCTGTTGAACTTGCTTGCTGAATGCGATTGCACGGTGCGGTCAATGCCAATCCACACATCGGCATGTGAGAACACTATTTGCACGCAACAACTTGCATGCGTATTGTTTCCCAAGGGCTGAATTGACCACCATTGGCATCAACACAGCACCCAATTGCAGTGTCCTGCAGTGACTTGCGTTACATTTCGCATGCTGTAGGCCTTGCAATGCTTGGTGCTTTCAATTGTTACGCCGATTGAACCAATAAGCCCAGCAGGTGGCCATGCTGGCCAATTGCTGAGCATGCTTGCTGTGTACAAGGCAATCCAGGGTGTAACACGATTACATTTTGTCTCTGAAAGTCCTGGCTGCAGTGTTGGCACCTTCAAACCTTTGTTGTGTGCATCGCATGTGACTGGTTCTGACAGAACACACACTGTTTGCGTCCTGCTAAGCTGATGGGTCTAACGGCATATGCATCCATTACAGCCTGCCAGCTACGGTGAGGTCCACCTGCAGGAGGGAGTCAGCAGACGTAGTGATTGTTGTGGATGAATGGGTGGGGGTTCAGGACTCAGGAGAGTGAAGTGAGGATGCCGCAGGCTTGTGGATTTGTGTGCTGTATGATAGTCTCAAACACGCAATGGAAAAGGTGGTTTGTGCCATGTGGACTCAGCATGCGCCGCTCGCTCCACGCCGTCGCGTGTCGCATGCAAGCACAGACGGCTCCCATGCCCCCTCCCGCCCCCCACACACCACACCACACACACACAACATAGCCATGGCCATGGGCCAGCACCAGCATGTTGGGGGCGTGCGACGTGCTGAACGAAATGAGGAAACGTGTGACAAAACACGAGGCGTCCTGCACGAAGAGAAGAGCAAGCGAGATGAGCATGAGATAGATACCACGTGGGGGCCCATGCAAAAGCCCTCGGATGCTGTGAGTGGGTGGGTGCGTGAGGTGTGAATGAATGCATGCCCAAACATGCAATCAGTGAGTGGTGATAATGCACTGTGATAATGCGTGCAGCGGCTAGGCGTGTTCAGCGTTGAGCAGTTGGGTGTGCAAGGCGAAGCCACTGGGAGGGTGAACATGACTATGAACGCCTCGTCGATGTGTTCAGTTGAGGATGCATTTGCGGGCACTGTGGCATCAAGTAGGCAGTGCTGCGGCTCACAGTTGAGAGCATGCGTAGCACATGCCCAATCGCTGGTAGGACCTCGATTTTGCTGCATGCCTGCCGACTCTTGGTAGCATGCAGCCGCGAATGCATCGTTTCGGTCTGCCAACTGTGTCGGCTCTGGGCACCCTTGCCCCTTGGTCAGCGCAGGCAGTTGCGATTCTTTGCCATGCCGGTGGAAGCTGTGCATAGGGTTTCGCAGCGCGTGTATTTGGCATGCATTCATGCCATGACCTCGTGCTTCACATGCCGTCGCACAGTCTGCCTGGGAAGGCAGAGCGCTGTATTGTGGCACGGACCGCCCGTTCAGCTGACCGCTCCGTATGCAGGCCACCAGCAGGTGCACAGCGCTCTCACGGTTTGTTGGGCTTGTCGGCCAGCTCACGGTCACACCCAATGTTACACTGGTGGGCATACAAATGCAGCGTCGACAGTCACACGTGTACAGGATGCAAGCAGTGCATGTGGGGTCACAAACAGGCGGGCAGTTGGTGCCTTGCGGAAACCATCGCAACACACCGTTGCGGTTGTCGTTTTGTCGCTTGCAGGTCATGCGCTTGCAGGTCATGCGCTTGCATCAAGCTGCTGCCTGTTGATGCGGACATTTGCCAACAAGAGCAAACGTTTCCGTCGGTTTCAGCTGGTGCGTCCTCCGCGAGGAATCTTTGTTCCGGCCAGGTTCCACCTTGCAAAGCCACACCTTTTGCCACCACCGCCTCGTCAGCTTCTCCTCTTTGGTCCCTTTTCTGCAAAGCGGTAACCATGCTCCTGCAAACTCACGGAGCTTGCATGTACCCCTCCATCCTGCAACACGACGGCAAGTGTACACAGTCAGCAGGCACTGGCCCTCTGTCTGCCCGGAAGAGACCCGTTCACTCCCGTTGTCTCCGGTAACAGTCAGTATCTTGAAGTGATGTGGCTAAGCCACCCTCGCCTCGTCAGCTACACCTGTCCTCTTTTTCTGCAAGAGATTTGAGCGCATCCTGCAAGCCCAGGACTCCTTTGCAAGTGTAAAGCAGCCTGCACCAGCCCTCCGTCCAGGAGACTCTCGGGGCCCCTGTCAGCGTGGAAATATCTACGACAGATTTTTTTGGAACCAAAATTGGAGCCGGAAACCCTATTTAAAGTGGGCGTGGGAAGCGCAGTTCCGTTACCAAGTGCCCTCTACGACCACCGTCTCAACCTTGCTGCGCAGTCTTCCCCCAGCATCAACATGTCGGCCCTCCGCGTTGTCTCAAAGCCCCTCGTGGCTGCTGCCCGCAAGTCGGCCGTCCCTGTGCTGCCTCGGAGGTCTGCCCCCAAGCCCCTGCGCTCGCGCACCGTGATGCACATTGCCTTCCCTGACGATGACGGCATGTTCGCCGACAAGCCCGCTGCCCAGCATGCCCCCTACAAGCGCCTGCGAAGCGAATGTAAGTTAGGGTCGCAACGCAATTGTTGGTTCTGGGGCTTCGGACAGCTGGGGATCTAGAGGCAGCCCCCGTCTCCAGGGCACTCGCTCGCACACGCATGCAGGCACTGTGCTCGCAGAGACAGGCAACCGGCGAGACGGTTGCAGCTCTCGCCGCACTGGGGTTTGGGCCTACCCGCAAGGGAGTTGCACTGCTGTGTCAGCCTCGCACAGTCACCCTTGCCCTCGTGCCCACGGACAACTTGTCAGCACCCAGCATGCGCACCATATATCACAGCTTGATATGGCTGGAGCCCCCAGCCAAGTGTTTGCAGCGCCCTGCACATTGCAGGTTCCTTGCAGGCGCACCTGCATGCATAGTACAATTCACACCTCCTGCTTTCCTTGCACCGGCCCTGCTGAGACACACTGTTGTATCCCTGCCTAGTGCTCTGGACCAGCCCTGCATGTTTTTGACACTGCTGTCGTGAGTTTTTGTGTACCTGTCAAGGTTTTGAGTGACCCGTCATCCCCATGTGAGAAGGCCAACTGCCCACCCCAGAATCGTGACACCCCTACCTGCTGACAGCACTCGCCCCCATTTTATAAACCCTGTTGCTTGCAGACTCTTCTGACCAGCTTACACACACAGTGGCAGGCCAGTACGAGTGGCAAATCATGTACGCGTTGATCGCCTGCTCCTTCCTCATCCTCCCTGTGAGTCTTACGTCATTCCTGTGTCCCGTGCTTAACTTGGGTTCCCAACCGTAGCCTTGCAGACTGGCAGGCGAATACTCAATTGTCAGCCTGGCAGACCGAAAGATAGGCACTTTGTGTCGCCTCGCTTGTGCACGAGCGAGACCAGCAAGCATTCAGTGCCTGCTGACCCTGTGGACAACACAAACAGTCCTGCAGTGTGAGAGTAGCTGGTGAAGAACGCTGTGATTTTTACTGAGGCTTGCTACACCAGCTGACAAGGCCACATTTTGCTGCTGTGCCTGTGCCGCTACAGTTCATCCCCGGCTTCACAATCTTTGCCAAGTGAGTCGGTTGCTGCAGTGTGTTGGGTAGCATACAGTCGGGCGCTGTGCATGTATGCTTGTACACCTTGTGTAAACTGATTGCTTTGACATTTGGCCCGGCCCCCATCAGCTTCATTTGCTGCTGCCGCTGTACCTCGCCTTAGCTGTTGCACCCTCCTGCATGCATGCAAGTAATCGATTCTACCAGTCTGTTGCACTGACAGCACCCCATTGTGCCTGTACGTGTGTGCGCACAGGTTTGTGTACGAGGGTGTGGGCGGCGTCCTCAACTAAGCCACCTTGTGTCACCAACAGCGAATCGCATAGAAGGACGTCAATACAAAGCAAGCTGCTTGGTCGTGACGGCGTGTGTTGTGTACCTCATCCACTGTGTTCAGTGGACGTGTACAATTGTCATATAGGTAGAAAGACGAAAGCCCAATCGCATGTTAGGTTAGGTTTTCCCCCGTTTCTTCCGGCTAGGTCCTCAGCTGACCAACCCATGGCAGCTTGAAGCTTATGCACTGTACCGCGTCCCCAAGCTGCATTGGCTTGGCTGTATTTCAGTGATGACCTGTGCAAACTTATTGCCATGAGCGTTCTTGCACGCGCTCATGCGCGTCTGACATGTGTATGCAGCCATTCCATGCAATCCATGCAGGATGCATGCCGCCTTGACACTGTTGCGTATGTGCAGCAACCCGGCATGCATATAATTTCCTTGTGGCATTTCGCATGCTGTAGGCCTTGCATTGCTATTGCTGTTTCTGGGCTGTTAATGAATGCGCCATCCAACTGTCACCAGCAGGCGGCTGCGCTGGCTGACTGCTGGGCATGTTGTGGTGTAGACACAACCCCTTCTGCTTGCCTGGTCCCCATCTTGGGGGACCATGGGCCGTGTGGCCAACACGCTCCTGATGTAACATAACATAACATAACATGTTGTGGTGTAGACAGCCAGTTGTAAAACAATCACATTCCATTGCGAGCTCGTTTCCTGGCAACAAACTGATCCGCAGGGCTATGAGGGCATGTAGGTCTGACAGTACGTACGCTGTTTGCATCTGCTAGGCTGATGGGTCTGACATTATGGGCAGGCAGTACCTCCTGCCAGCTACAGTTAGGCCCAGGGGCACCTGCATGAGTGGGACATCACTTCCAGGAACACACCAACAGACATGGTGATTTCTGTGAATCAACAGCCCGGAAGGTGAGGGGGCAGTGGGCACATGCGCAGGCTTTCGGTTGGTGGATGCAATCGGTCACCATGTGACTGGATGCCATGTGACACTGAAGTGGGGAAGGTCGTGGTGGCTTCGTGTGCTGCGAACCTAGCGTGTGCCGCCCCGCGCGGTCGCGTGCCGGCAGTGTCACCAATTCACCATACAATCATACGTGGAAGACGACCCCCATGCGCAGATGCAAGTACGTGTGTGGGGTTGTGACAACTGACAACACACCTTGGCATGGGCCTTGGGTGGGCACCAGGCAGACTGCCCATGCACCAGCGATCCAGCATGCACCACCCGGATCAACCGAGGCTGTCTGTGGGGACTGTGCTTGGTTGCCAGGCAGGTTGGGATGGCGCGTTACTGCGGTGCAAGCCACTCGTGTGTGTGACGTGACCCATGTGGCGTGACATGTATGTCCGGTACGTGGAGTACTGAGCCGCTGCTAACGATGTGCCAATCGGCACTGGTGCTTGCACCACGCACAAGAGGTTCGCATAATGTGCTGTCCACTTTCCGTCAGCTTGCGACCAGCGGTGCATGAGCTTGCTGTTGAGTGCGTTCCAAGCCGCTGCTTGACTGACACATGCACCATCAGTGCGACACCACCTCACGCAAAATGCACACCGGACGGAGTCCACACGTGTTCGTTGTGGCTGCGTGCCCCACGGAGGGCTGGCATGGTGGTAGCCGTTGAGCGGGTGGCCCATGCTTGCTTGCCTGTTTCCATGTGCTGCACATTCACCGTAGTTGCTCGCTGCGCAAGGTTGCGCTTGCATTACATTTACGCCGCCGGCCTTGTCTACTGAATCTGAATCCGACACGCAGCTACGCCAACAAGTTCAGGGGAGCGCCGTGCGACTTGTTACCTGACTGAGAAACAGCTTTGTGCTGGCAGTTGCTTCGACCCTCTGCTGGCAAATTGTAAACCCTCGCACCAGCACACCGCGTACAGTCACCGTGCCGCTATGGCTGGCCTACAACCAGCGTCCCAGCTCAGGTCTCGCTTGCCACTCTGGCTTAGCGCTTCTGTCAGGGCTTTCAGCAGCAGCCCTGCAGCTCAGCAGGGAATCATAGAGATACGGGAGTACACGTTGAGACCAGATGGCGTCAAAGACTTTCTGGACATTTCGAAGGAGTACGCCCCGGTCCGATCACAGCTTCTACCATTCCTTGGGTAAGAATTGCTGCTGATATACGCCGCTTTCTGTTTACTGGCTTTCCCCCGCCTTGTGCTTGCACGCTCTGTCGGCGACACTGTCGACAAAAGCGCCCCGTTCACAACCACGCAGGATGTTCATGACGGACATTGGGCCTTGCTTGCACAAGGTTGTGCACTTTTATCACTACAAGGTGGGTGACCCACCGTGTCGCACCTGGGTTGCTTTGTCCTCGTGACAGTGCAGGAGTGAGCCTGAGCGGTGTACCTGGTTGACGTTGCGTTGCATACAGGACCACGATGAACGTGACGCAATCCGTGGTGCTGCCTATCCCTACCCGGAGTGGGCAGTAAGTCCAGGCGTGGCTTGCAGTTGTCAAACTGAATGCACACTGCAGCTCTTCCTGTCATACGGCCCGCCTGCTCCTGCGCCTGCACGCAAGTTGACTGTGACCCGTTGTTGCGTTTGTGTGCAGAAATACGTCAAGTTGGTCCGCCCTCTTGTCCAGCATCAGGAAAGCAAGGTGACCTGCTGTAACGCTAGCATGCATCCCATTTTCAGGCACCATCCCCAGCTGTGGTGATGTTCCGAAACCAAGAAGGCACAAGGCTAGTGCGATCACCTGTTTTAAACATAAGCCAGGGTCTGACGAGAAAGCGCAACACTGGACCATCCTGCAAACTGTGTTGTAACCGGAGCGAGGAGGGTGGACAGCTGTGGCAGGATGCTGCGCTTTACCCAGCCACTTGTAAATCGAGCGGAGCGCTTACTTCAAGCCCATGTTGCGCCTTACAATCCACATGCGCCTGACTTCTGCAAATGCCAACAGATCATGCTGGAGTGCACACCGATATACGAGGCCTTGGGGCTGCCTGGCGCAGCAGCCTTCAAGCCCGCCCCACCTGCAGCTGGGAGCGGCAGTAAAAAAGTGAGAGGCAGCAACGCCCGCTCAGGCGCTCACCCATAGCTGCATGCCCTGTGAATTCTGCTGTCTATGGGGTATGATGTGACCGTAAGCTTGCCGCACCGCATGCAGCCTGCTATCTGGTGGATGACAGATAGAATGCAAGTTGGTGGACAGCAACGTGTGTGTGCGGTCAAGGATTGGGTGGACTGCATGTCTGTACCACTGTGAGTATGGCATGCAAGCCCGACAGTCAGCACCATGACCTCATTGTTACCTGCTGATTCCTACCTGGGCTGTTTTGCTGAGCCATTCTGTATGTGTGTGCGTGTGTGTGCCCCTACAACTTTGCCCCCCTTCCGCGTTTGGTTGGGCGGATGGCCGGACCCCCCTCAATACACATGGCGCATGGCAAGCAGGCCATGTATGAGTTCCGCAGGTAAGCGAATACTATTACAGAGCAGTGCTTGCGGCATTTCAAATTAGCACGTTACACTGGCTCTGCACTGGCTCTGCCAGCCTGAGACCTACCACTGCCCTGAAGGAGGGCTTGGATAAAGCGAATCAATGCGTGATACAGGACGCAGGCGGATGAACGGGGAAGCATGGGGATGCAGATGTGATGCACTGATGTATCATGCGAACGCGCTGTTTGGTGCCATCACATACCGTAATGGGTGGGAAGGGGTGAGCAAAATCACCTGTGCGTGATGTACTAGTGTGTATGCGTGCCGTGGCATCCCGCAGCCGCAGACAAAGATGCCATGGGTGATGTCTCGGCTGCCCTGCGCGCTGCTATTACAGAACTCACCCGCATTGCCCTACCGTGGCAGTTACCTGCGTGTGAAGTGCTTGCTACGCCGATCACGCATTGCTGGCACCTCTCACTGCTGCATCTGTATGTGTTTGCTGTCCCGGGTCCACTCAGCTACCAACTGCACCCGGGTTACGGATCTGTACCCAAGCTGGTGGAGGCGTTCAAGAAAGGGTGAGTGGGTGCAGCCAGGGAGGCAGGGGGGAAGTGGGAAAGGGGGCAGGGAGGCAGGCAGGAGGCGAGCATGGCCAGGGATTCAGGCAGGATTCAGGGTGGTTATATGGCCGAGGGAGGGGGTGTGTACCGGTGGCGGCGACGTGGCGCCCAACACGTCATAGAGCGTCAGCTTGCTGCAGTCCCATCCACATGTGCACGCGCATGCGCTACATGGGCGACGCTCGCTGAGCTTGGCTGCGGGATGCGACTTAACGCCACGAGGTTGCTGCCACCGACGCGCATGCACACATACGCGCAGGCTGCCTGCCAAGGTCGCGGCGGACCCCGAGGGCGGCCAGCTGGTGCTGTTCGCGGGCAGCGACGTGGGCATGCTCAACAACGTGGTGGAGCTGTGGAGGTACCCCTCCGCGCAGGCGTGCATAAAGTAAGGCAGTGGCGCCAGTCTTGGTCACGGGACTGGCATATACTGTTTGAGGCTCAGGGCTGGGCTTAGGGCTACTTCGCATAATGAACTGGTTCCGGTTTTGGTTCAGCATTATGTTTGGGGTCGCCCCTGGACTCGTCATGCGCGCTGGTACAGCATGCCCCGGGCGGCCGTTTTAGTGCTTCAGGCGTTGCCCTCATCAGGGCTGTGCATGCAAGGCTTGCCAGGCTTGGCACTTTGGCAGGCATTGCAAGTACAGGCTGGGCTTGTTCAGTCGGCTAAGCGGTGCCTTACAGGCTTGCGTGAGCCAAGGGACAAAGTGGCCCTTGTGAGGCACGAGGGATACATGTTTCACGGGAGGGAGATGCCATCAGTTACTGCATGCATGTGTGTTCGCTCCGTGCGAGTGCGCCCATGCGCAGTGCATGCCGTGTGCCCTTGACAAGCCGCGCCTGTGATGCAGCCGATTCGCTGCAAAATCGGTCTTGCTTGTCTGACTTCCACTTGCACAGAGGCACCGCCACATCATACGCGCGTGTGCCGCAGATGGCACACATTGTTGCTGTCACCTGCAGTGCATTGCATTCGCTGTTTACCTGTGAGCGTGCGCTGGATGTCCTCACCTATGCCGCTTGCCATGCACCTGTCGCCGCATGCAGTGCCCGGCAGGCGGCCAGGAAGGTGCCGGAGTGGCGCGAAGCCATCGGCACGGTCACGCCGGGAGTGCAGCACTTCACCTCGTCCTTCATGCACCCGGTGCCCTTCTCCCCGTGGCAGTAGCGTGGCACCACAGCAGCGCCCAGTGCTGCTGGAAGCAGCCGGTATGCCCATCCAGGTCAGAGCTGCGGCCAGACAGTGTACTGTCGGGTACACAGTGGGTTACTGCGGCCAACACTTGCACACCGTGCTGGGGCTGTCGCTCTCTGGTTGGCAGGCTCAGCAAGCGATCCCGGTTGATGAACTGCAAACTATTCACCTAGTTCAGTGGTTGCAGTCCTGCGCCGTCCAGCTGGGGGTGACCCACCCACCAGCTACTGCTGTTGCCAAGTGCAGTGTGGTCGCATGCCCGGCAGGCACATAAGCGCAAACACCCGCGTTTTGATGCCCCATGCACCTGTGAGTTCAGGCTTTTCATTGTTCCCTGCTCCGGTGTGCATAGTGTGCACGTGAACATGTGGGATCGGTTATGATACCGTACGCCGGTCAGAGCAACTCTGTTGGATCGTCAGTTTGTCACACACCAGGCTTCACCGATGCACGCCGGTGCCCCTGGTGCTGGCCTCCTCCCGACGGTCCCAAGTGCTTAGGGAGCTGTGACATGCGGCAGGCAACGGAGGTTTCAGCCATCACACATCACGCTCACATGTCCCTGTAAGCAGGCTGCAGCCGCTCTTTGCGCCTGTCTCCATGCCCCTACCTGTCTGGTGTGCATTCACGTCGATGCATCAGCGTTGGGTGCGGCGCATGGCCAATTGGCCATGCCCCCAGCAGCCCCCCCTCCCCAGCCCCCTGTGTTCATCCGTATGGCTGTACAGCGCGGAGAGTGACGTGCTGCCTGCTCAACAGCTTGGCCTGCCCTCCAAGGTCCCATGCTGCGGCTGACTATGGTGTGCTCGAACACCAGACCGCCATCCATATCACCACCGCCAAAACTCAAAACATCTATCTTCTCGCCAACACCATCTGCAAGCCTCGTGTTCATGATGGTGGACCGTCCATTCCTTGACACTTTCGCTGTGGAGTTGTACGCTCACTATTGGATAGGGTGGCTCACTGGGGTGAGTAAACCATTCAGCATGCAGATGCCAACACACAATTCAGCATGCAGTTCCCAACTGGGAACACGAAACTGTGCGTCATTGTGTAGCTGACAAGCAGACACGTTTGTGGACCGTGTACTTGTGCAACCCCAAAGTGTTGTTAACGTTTTTGTTGCGCACGTTCGTCTCCGTGGGCTGCTGATTTCATCGTCCTGCGGTCCAAGTATAGCAGAGCGCTTCACGTGTTGCCCTTCACCATGTTTGCTGACACGCACGGAGAGCAATATCTCAGTTGTTTAGGCGTGTCGAGCGCGCAAGATGGGTACTTCCAGAACCTCAGGAGTCCGTCGGGACAGCCACCAAAGCGTAGTGGCAATTTGCGCTGCAGGCAGGACACGGCAAGGTAAAGGAGCAGGCGCAAAATGTGTTTTACCAGCCAGTGCTGCATGGTGCACAAGTACTGCTTATTGTCGTTGCCAAGGCGTGAGAAGGGCACAAGTGGCCACGGGCCGTGGCGGCAGGCCTAGGTGTCAAACGCCCGTTAAACATACCGTGTGACCAGGGCTCAGTAGCTGCAGTGCTTTATCCCTGCACATAGAGACGTACCCTGAGCCTCAGCACTCGGAGCTCTGCCTCTGTGAATTTGATCAAACTGATCAACAAGGCGCGTCGGTCACTGCATCGTTCAGTCCTCTTCCAGCATAACACAAGTTACATAACAGATGCCGAGTGGTGCTCACAGATACGAGCTGCGAAGTCGCCCAACAACAGCGCTTCAAGGCGCCAGCCCTGCTCGGTGGACCGCTTGCATTTGACTGGGTTGCGAGTGGGGTGCAAGATTGACGTAGGACAAGGCAACGCTTGAAACTGACATGCTCCCATCGCGTTCTGTTTGGTTTGCTCACCAAACATGGTTCTGTGGCCATCCAACTCTGTGAGCTGTGAAGGCTGGGGACTGAAGAGTGAACAGCCGTCTTGTGGAAAAGTGTTTCACTGGTAAGCAGGTTTGACAAGGCTCATAACCCCTCAATTAAGTATGGTTTCTGCGTGTGATGATTAAGGTCCTTGCAGGTGCGCCGACACTTTACATATTGTGCGAGCGAGCGCTGGGTTGTGTGCAAGCAGCGCTCTGTGTCTGATGGATGGCATGGCGGTAAGGAATGCACGGTAGACGTGCCTGAAGATACTTAGCAAAGACACAGTGCTTGCTTATGTGCTTGTGGGCTTGTGTACTGTCCTATGGTTGGAGTTTGCTGATGAATTTCGCTGTACGCGTCCCGCGTGCTCACGGTGCAATTCGTGAACTCTTGAGCGGCTCGCGTACGGCATGGAGGTGGAACTCATGCAGGGAGGTTTTGTGGACGAGGAATATCGATCCCTGGCTAATATAATGGCTGAGCTACTCCTTGCCAGGGTGCTTGTTTGACTCTCCGTATGTGTATGAGCCATTCCACTGCCAACAACACTGCCCGCCACTGGCCATAGCAAACTGACTGGAAGGTAAGCGGGGTGCTCCATACAATTTCAAATACTGGTACATGTTGCTGTTGCACCCTTCACTGATGCAGCACAATGCCCTCTGACGCTGCCCTCTCATGTTGTATGCAAAGGGTTACGCAGCTGCTTGCTTGAGCGTGGTTGTTTGGCATCAAGGGACGGAGAAGGACTCAGAGAAGGACCTGCACTGATGCCATCTAGCACTGTAAAGTCATCATCGATGCTTGCAAGCTGGGACACCTGCATATCGCTTGCAGACCGGCACCCGTTCCTGCCTTAGTGACCGTAACACGTCAACAGCACGGCGAGCGGGAGCCTGCATGCCATGGTACCGCATACACGCCCTGCCGTACACGCAACAGGGGATGCTTGCTCCCGCACCACAGGGAGGCTTTTGCCCATAGGCCACACCTTGGACATACTGACTGCACGCTTTGCAGGCTGCACGTATGTGTCCAACTGGCCCACTGGTCTGCACTGTGCAGGCGGTTGATTGCCCCGCCTGCAGTGGTTGAATGGCGTGAACACAACAGTAACCGTGTCTCGCGGTGCATGGCACAGCGACCGAGCTGCGCCCACAGCACCTGATCGGCATTCACACTAAGCAACACTCCCGCAGATCTGTACCTAAGCTGACACCGCTGTGCTGTGGTCCAATCAATTGAGTGGCTGCTGCTGCCGCTGCCATCATGCACGTTCTGGATTGACAGCGGTGCTTCCCTCTGCCTATGCCTCCCTTGGACACCCATGAATCACAGGCAGTAACACCCACGATGTGCCACACACGGTTTGCAAAGGGTGCCGCCCCTCGGGTGCGGCTGGCGGTGCTGGTTGCCGCCATGGCGCTGCTGTCTGCGGTCAACGCAGCGCACCTTAGCGTCTACACTGCGCCACTGAGCGGGGTGCGTTTGGATATGCCCTGCTTGAGATTGGATTGTGTGATTGTGACCGTGCCATACACCGCCTCAAGCTGGTCAATCGGGTCCAGGACGATCTGTGCGGGACCACAGCGGTGGGCCGTAGCTGTAGCTGCATGCACGTGATGCTGAAATTGACAACACCCTGATGTGATTTCAAAGCAGCCGCCTGTAGTGTATACCTCATACCTCATGTGCCACATGCTCCCATTTGAGTCCCATAGCTCGCTTTGCCTGCATCGGCAGTCATGCACCGCTGCGTGCCATCTGCTGTATGGCGGATCTATTCAACGTGGAAAATGCAGGGGTGAATGCATGCTAAAGGCCAATTGCGTGTGTGCATGTACGCACATCGCACCGCATCCTGCATCACAATGGATCATATCCTTGGCGTAACGCGTTCAGTGTTGGCCCGTTGTTGCCTGTTTGCTTGACTCGCTCCTGCCAGAGTTCTATGTCCTCATCTGAGGGGAGTGTCGGCCTTGGCTAGAAAGCTCCTAATGTAAAATCTAATCTAATCTAATCCTGCATCACTCCACCTCGGCATCCTACCCAGTGCAATTTTATGTGCAATTTTAGTCACTCAGTCCAGCCCTGACTGTGCGTGTACTACTGGCGTGTGCTGCGTGGACGTTGCTTGTGCGCATGTGCACGCCTGCGTTTTCCTCTGCTCACCTGCGCACAGCCCGCTGAGGTTCCCGCGAATGACAGCCCGGGCACCGGCACGGCAGTGATCGTGCTAAACACGGACGAGAAGACCGCGCGCATCGAGGTCGTGTTCTCCGGATTCATTGGGATGACAGTGGCGGTGAGTGGTGCGGGGTCCTGCACAGGCAGGTGGGCAATGCCATTTCCTGTCCAGCTGCACCCAGGACAGCCGCAGCCGGAAGCGTTGTGCATTCAATGCACAGCTGCCCTGCTTGAGAGCCCATGACATCCGATTGCCCGGCTGCTGCCGCCGCTTAGCCAACATCGCGTGCAGGCCATGAGCCCCTGCATGGAAACGTGCTTGCTTGATTAACGGGTTTCCTGCATGCCGGGGTTTCGGCGAGTAGAGCCTCCAGTGCCGTCATTCACTGTGCGTTGATGCGCCCACCCACAAGCAGCATCTGGCGCGCAATGCGGTGCACGCCTGTGTCTGGTGCGCCTGCTGCTGTCTCTAGTGACTGATGAGCTTGTTTACTTCTTGTTTGCATTTCATGTCTGCATGTAATGCATGTGCGCAGGGGCATGTGCACGGCCCTACTCCGATGCCCAACATGGGATCCGGCGATATCATCACAACGGTGCGTTTGTGCTGCATGTCTGCCACATGCGTGTGCATAGCCTGCGGGTGTGCCATCAGCTAGGCAGTCCAGTGTGCCACCCGCATCGTTGATCACCCTGTCTGACAGCCGAGGAGCCTTCCAGACGGTTCCGTGCGCACACGCCTGAGTGTTTGACACGTCCAGCGCTCTGCATCTTGTTCCGCACACAACAAGCTGTCCTCAAGCTGATGGCATGCACTGGTGTGCACGCCTGCATTCTGCTTTCCCAGCCTGACATGCATGCACATGTCTGTGTGTTGCCCACTCCTGCATGATGCTCGTCCCATCGCCCAGGTTCCGTCGCTGATCAACTTCCCTATCGGCGTTTTCAGTGGCTCGTACTCACGCACCTTTGACTTGATGGACCCGGACACCTACAACCCCGCCTTCATTGAGGCTAACGGGGTGAGAGCTGTGAACGTGTGCTGCTATGTTACGTCAGGAGTGTGTTGGCCAAAGTGTGCAACATGTAGCCCGCACACCACCTGGGTGTGCAGGATGTGTTGCATGTACCGTGCTTATGGCACAGCCAGCTGCAGTGTGCGTTGCATGCCTGAGGATGACTGCACAACGCATAACCATCCATGTTGGTGCGCAGGGCAGTGGGGTAAGGCAGTAAGGCATGAACCACACGCTAGCTAGCATCGCTCAGGCTCAGGCGTGTTCTGCAAAAGCGTGGGGTGACGGCGGACATGGCTAGCCTAGTCAAGCGCAACCTTGATTGACCAAGGGTTCAGCCGTCTGGGATGTCCAGGGAAGCAGCACATGTTAACTTGAGCGGCACCCGCCCCCCTCCGTGGCTTGCTTCTGCGCGTTCACTTTTGTACTGCAGTGTACCGTACGCCAGTAGTGGCACCACCCTGTCTGCGTTCGGTGTGCGAACGCAGGCAGGGTGGTGCTTCTTGGGTGGCTGGCCTGTGGGAAAGTGCTGCTCGAGCTGGAAAGAATGAACACATGCACTGCCATGCGGTGGCCACCCTCAGACAGTCCTTGACCTTGTGCACTTCGTGCCGTGGGTGTGCTGGTTCACGCAGGGTACACTTCAGGGCGCGTACGACGCGTTGGTGGCGAACCTGCCGCAGGGCAAGCTCTACGTCCACATCCACACCACCGTGTTCCTCTACGGGTGAGCCTGGCACGCATGTGGGGGGACCACAATAACCGTTGAAGTGCTTATATTGTTTGTGGATGGGTGACGGTGTCCGCACGAGCCGCATAGGAATGCCTGATGCCATGCTTGCATGCCTCGTGCGTCTGACCTGTCCGCGTTGCGTGCATCACCTGTGTGACCCACCGGCGGTGATGACCGTGCCACGCGCATGTGCCGCCTGCAGCACATGCGTTCCAGCTGGCTGACGGCACTGCAATGGCTGTGAGGCCCTGCTTGAGCTTTGTGTGGGTGTCCAAACGAACCCAAACCAGAAGTCGCCTGATTTGCTAGCTGCATTTGCTAAGCTGCTGTGTATGTCCTTCCTGGTGCCCTTGATGATGGGTGTGTGATGGCACCTGCTGCGGCTGAACACACACTGCAGCGAGGTCCGCGGCTACCTCAACCCTGTGGTAGGTTGCGAGGAGGGAAGGGGGAGCGGCGATGAGGGGAGGGGGAGCGGCGGGTTCGCTGTGTGCAGCATGAATGTGTGAGATCACTTGCAGGCAACCCCAACCATGCACACTCCAGGGTGTGAGGGGTTTGACCTTTGTTCGGCTTAAGCGCAGGAGTGATGATGGGCCCGCTTGATTGGCCACTGCGCAGCATATCCTGAAATGTCATTGATGACAGTTTGGACTGCAGCACCAGGTGTTTGTATGTGCTGTCCACCACGAGCCCCGCATAAGCCATTCCTGACGACCGTGTGCCCCGTGTCATGCTTGGTGAATGGTGATGCAGCCCCTGTCCGCCACTACGTTCGTGGCCACAGGCGATGACATCACCGTCACGCTGGCTGACAGCAGCGCGGTGTACGTGGACAGCCTGGCGCTGTATGCTGCAGACCTGCAGGTGGGAATGCTTATAAGTAAACTGCACACATCACCATTGCACTGAACGCTGTGGGCAGGAGAGCCACAACGGTGGCCCTCCGACCTGCTGCCCATACATGCCCATACATGCCAATTGTGCCTAAGGCAGGGGGAGAGTAGACTTTGGCAGGGCGGGGCGGTCAACACGATTGCATGTCAGCGCGAGTGTGGCATGCAAAGCGTGTGGAAGCCATGTGCAATTAAAGCGCAAGATGGGCGGTGGATTGTGCATGCTGGACAGGCGGGCGTGGACTGCCGTGGACTGCACCTGTCTCCTCCCTACCCGTTTTACCATCTGCGCCACTGACTGCAGTGGCTTGCCATTGCCAGAAGCCTCGGTGTGGCTGCAGCTGCCCTCCTGACCCAGTAGCAACAATCGATTCGCTCATGCCATGCCTTACTTCCACACGTGCAGCCGCTGCTGCCCACCAGCCTCACCAACCAGCAGCCGGCTGGCACCTCCGCCAACCTGGGCCCCCTGGATGAGGGCACCGTCGTCACCTTCGGCATCACCGCCACCTTCCCGGACCTCACCCCCTACACGCTCTTCAGCGGCCCCGCAGCGAACAACGCGGCCACTGACAGCACCCTCCACGTGCAGGTCAGTGTGTATTCGGGTTGTTGGTTCCCGTGGGCCCATGCAGTGTGCTTTCGGTGGGGCCGTGCTGAGAGGGTATGCTATAGGCCTTCGCCTTACCAGAGCTCATGCAGGCGGGGCCATCCCTGAGTACCGCTTGGCATTTTGAATGATAGAGAGAATGATGTCACACGGGGAGATATAGCCTGTGGCTCGGCCCCACATCGAGCAAGCCACCAGAGAATGCTTGTTGCAATGGCACGCAGGTGACGCCGATTGCCGGATCCAGTCCTCCTGCAATCCGCGTGTCGTTCGAGGACCGCCTGGCAACCCTGCCGGACAGGCCAGAGGAGCCATCGGCGCCCAAGGTGAACCTGCTATGCATGCACGATCATCTGTACCAGCCCGCCTTGTACGTTCGTGATAGAGGTTTGCGTGTAGGTGCATGCCCAGTGATATCCATGCGGACGTTGTCATGCTTCCGCAATTCCCAACCGCCCTACTGGAAGGGCGCGTGGGAGGGGGCGGGGGGTGGGGGCGGGGGGGGAGGGCTGGGAGGTTAGGGCTTACGGTGCAGGGTTAGCAGGGTACGCTTGAGCGGATTGGGCAGGAAGTACACCGAATGCCGCATTTTTGTTCCAGACTGCCGCATTTTTGTTCCAGACTGCCTGCATGCCGTGATGAGCAGACCTTGCCCTGCCTTCCTACATTTCCCTTTCCCCCGGCATGCAGGACTTCAACGATGCTGTGTTCATTGTCACTGGCGTCAAGATCTAGATGGTTCTTAGGAGACAATGGAGGAGGGGTGCAAGTGTGCTGGGAAACAGCTAGTTGATGTTGCCCTAGCCAGGCGGCCTCTAGCCCGAAGTGTGTGTCAGCTTGCTGCCATCTGTGGAGACCTGCAATCCTACGGGAACCGACTGGATACGCGGCTGCAATCCTGATTACCTTGAAACTTCCATACCCAACTGGTGATGATCGGAACTTCCATGCCAGACGATTCTGATGTTGTACACCGATGGATGTGCACTGATTTTGTCTCCTGTTACCGTATTCGCTGTTATTCCTTCCAACTTCAATACCGGATTTCTGCTGCAATACTGGCTTGCTGACCGCATCTTTGGTGCATCTTTGACGGCCAATGCCTTACTAGCATTTATAATTTAATAGCATATCTGGCTAGTAGGTGGATGTCGACACTGGATTGGTTGCTGACACGCATGGATGAATAATCGCTTGAGCCTGCAGTGCTGGTGAGGTAAGACAAGACCTGATGCGCAGTCTCTTGCTCTGACCTGGTCGCCGTGCTGGCCCCCGCGTGGTGTGATTTGCCGCTCGGTTCCTGCTTCTATCGTGATTGTGGTGAGATGTGTGGCTACTGTGTGTGTGCGCGCGTCGCCAACTCGCCATGCGCACGACGTACTGGACGACATGCCAATGAGCACATGGCGGATACATACATACATACACACTGAGTGGAACTGTGGCCCAGAGGCCAGGTTGTTCAGCCTGCACACAGGTGTAACCGAACAGATCGATGATGCATATCTGCTGGCTTTTCATGCTTACAATGTTATGTTTGCACGGGGCTAACGATGCTCCCCAGCTTACCTGCATATCTGTGGCAGTGAAACTTTCCATGGCATGCCAGTGTCTGGGGCTCTGGGCACATTATTCCTCGTCATTACAATACAAGCAGTGCAGCAGCCAGCGCAGCGATGGCCTACAACAATGCAATACATCCAAACGAGCAGCAGTAGCTAAGGGCGGACTGATAGGACACACAGCGTAGATGTACACAGAACCAGCATGCTGCTGTAACAATCAGGTACGCAGCTAAGCACAAGGCAGGAACAATGCTTGGGGATATGCTGCGCCACACAGCAGCACGATGCATGGGGGCTGGGCTGGTGGTAGACCTGACAGCATGTGCTGCACCCAGCTAACTCAGCCAAACAAGGTGCTGACGCGTCATATACCGTAACTCAGGGATTGGTGAACACATATTGTTCCGCCTGACGTGCATTGGAACCGAATGCACTATGACAGCCATGCACACAGTACTCCCAAGCATTATTCATGTAGCTTTTATTTGGGCACGTGAGTGTACATACGTTTATTAGGGTATGTACGCCTCAGTGATGCACATGGCAAGCTCACACTTGGGGTCAGCCCCTCTACGGTCTGCCCCGGTTTATTCTGGAAATAATGATCACGTTTCATCACACACTGCCCTGGGGGCCTGCTCAAGGGGACAACATTGCATCCTGGCAGCGCAGGTCACATGTGGACAGAATGGACTTGGGCGTGCATGTGACATTCCAATGCACAAACGCCATGCATCCCTCGTCCTCATGCATCAGCACGTGGCAGTGTAGCACGCTGTACCGCTGCTGCTGTTCGCCCGTCATGATTGGTGGACCGTAGGACCCTGCAGCGTGATCGGCAACCGGGCAGGCACACAATTGGAATTATTGCAGCACCGCACCCGCCCGCCCGACCGCCCGACCGCACCGCACCGCACCGGAACGCAACGCACGCATGCACGCACGCACAAGAACCTCCACCACCACCATGTGCAGCTTGCGTTGCTGGCTGATGATGTAGGATGTGCAGTCAGGCCTAACATTTGCTGCGCACCTGTGGACGGAGGCTGCTTGAAGAACACAGTGGCCAGGAACCTGCGGGCAGGCAGGCATACCGGTATTGAGCCGCACAGCTACAGGTTCCTGACGCATGCCTGCCGTTAACTCACACTTCAAGGCCTGAAGGGTCGTCTGTCTGTGCATGCAGCCATGCCGCAGTGAGAGAGCTGTCCCTACTCGCAGAACTAGCACGGGCTGGTGCACGACATGTACAACAGCTAGCTGGCCTGAGGGCTAACGAAATAGGTGATGAAAGGCTTCCACAACACGCATGTATGTGTCGTTATTATTGGTAGGCACGCGGCATCACCAACAGCATGCCAGCCGTACACCCCCACGAGGTGTACTGCATGGCCCTACTGAAACATCTTCCTCAAACAGTGCGCAGCGCATCCGAAAACAGGGTTGCTGCATTTAACAAAACGCCAAGGCAGCGGTGTAGGTGCACGCGGACGCCATCCCAGGCATCCGTTGGCATTCACTGCATTGCAACGCTGCCCTTTGTCGCCTCGCACTCACTCGCCGGTCATCTGGTCGCACTCAAAGGTTGGACTGCCAGGCGTGCAGTCGACAGCGCCCGAGCACATCGGGAACTGCCAGACGTCGTGCCAGTCGCCCAGCTGCACAGAGGCATAACCAAATCATCAACCAATTAGACATCCGCATCAGGGAGTATGATAAATTACTCCTGCATGCATGCAACCATCATGTCACGTTATGTAGCAAAACCCCTTCCCACGTTCAAGTCACACCGAGAAACGATTAGCATGTGCTATCTGGCGTTCCATGACGTACGGCAGTATCACCTCTACACACCTATTTGTGCTGGGATGAGGATACAGTAGCACTCATCATGCAGCAACGCATGTACATTGGAGGTCGCTGTGAATCCCGGTATCCCACGCACCCACCTCGAAGAAGTTGGTGGACTGCTCAACGCAGGTGGGCAGTATCTGTGCCTGAATGGGAGTCTCATGGAGATCTGCACGCATGGCAGCATGCAACGAAAGCAGAACAAGCAAATAAGTAGATAACGGAGGCACAGCACGTAATCTTCATACACCCAGCGAATGCGCACTCGGAGGCAAGATACACCTTGTGAACCTGGAACGAGCAAGCAATCTTCCAGGCCCTCGCGCTATCACATCGTCTGTATTGCTTGCAGAGAACGCAACAACGCTATCATGCTGGACACTCCTGGATGCCCAACACAACCAGCAGCATCACCACACCACCTGCACCAGCACATGCACATGCACGTGTACGGCTAGTACGACGTTACTTGTGGTGCTTACGGAATGGGTGGTAGGTGATGTCCCGCATGTCCCACACTTGGGTGGTGTTCTGCTGCACACACACCTCTGCAGGGCGCAGCACAGCGGCACAGCAGCACCGGTCACGGCCACATCAGCACGCCCAGCATTGCAGCATGGACAGCGTTCAGCAACGAGGATGCAGCGCACGTTAGTGCTCTGTGTGTCAAGGCAAGGCCGGATGCCCTCAGGATGCGCTCCGCATGAGTATGGCGCATCGGGGCTCATCCAGCAGGCATACCAAGGTTGCCAAACAGGCAGCCGTTGACGTTGCAGGAGCCTCCGCCGTTAGTGCTGTTGAAGGTCAGGCATTGGTGGACGCTGTCCGTAGGGAAGGCCGGCGCGTTCAGGTATGGGAACTGCGCTAGGCTGTGACAGCAGCAATCAAGCACACAACACAGCATCGCCATTATTAGGGGGGCACCGAAGTGCGCACTGGACTGCCGAGAGCTGACGGCTATGGGGGCTGACGAGGGCACATCATTTGGGCATCACATGCATGCACCCCTCAACTGCATGCCACCACAGCCAATACACAGCGTCTGCCCAATGGCCAAGCCACTCTAGATAAGCCTACGTATGCAGGAGCGAGACACGCGACAAGACTCAGGTGGAGCATGGCACAGGTGACTAGCTAGGGCAACGTCGACTGCCGTCAGTTGAGGCTATCCGCAGGCCTTACTTGCTGTTGCAAACAGGGGTGTCTCCGAAGCTGGGGTCCGCGCTCTGTACGAGCTTGTTGGTCAGCCAGTCCGGCAGGCAGAAGCTATCGCCGTAGCCACCATCACCAGCACAGCCAGGGAGGGGGGGGATGCCGCTGTCACAACCGTAGCAAATGATGCTGTCCCCACTGCCATCGTCGTTGTTATAGGGCGTGTCGCCAGGCCCGCCTCCGTAGGGCTCCCTGCTGTCGTCTGACCCACGATTGCCGTTGCCATCAAGCATGCGGCGGCCGCCTGAATGGCCATTGCCACCATCACGGTTGTTGCCTGAATAGGCTTCGACCCTCCTGTCCTTGTTCTTGTCCTTGTTCTTGCCCTTGCAGCCATCAGGCAGCTTGATCTTGGTGATGACCGGGTCCCCGACAGTGAACGTCGCGAGGATGGCGGCCTCGAAGCGTGCGCCGCGGTAAAAGTGGTTGGCGGTGGGTTGGATGACATCGGGGTTGTCGACGTCGGCGCCAAAGAGTTCACAATGCACTGCGGTGCACCCTGGAGTGCATGCATGCAGGCAGAGGACAGAGACACACATCCGAGATGAGTTTGCCATCGGTGGCCGCACAAAGCGAACATAAAAGCATGCAGAAGCACGACGCCGGCGGCATGCGAATGCAGGCCGGCGAAGGAGAAACCATGCTATGTGTGGGAGAGCATCAGGCAGGAAGGAGGGAGAGCAGAAATGTGATCCGGACACGTCCTGCACACGGATGCAACAAATAATGAAATAAGGATTGTGATTGGCTGTGAAGTCACGTGCGGCTGAGGCCGTCTGGCTAGTCTGGCAGCTGCACACAAAGCATGAGCGTGGTTTTGCCATCATGTGCATTGCCATCATGGGTGTCAATTGGCAGTTTCGGCATGCATGCGCCTAAGCGTGGTGTCTGCATGGAGTGCTGTGCGGCCGAGCACAACGCATCAGGTGCTATGGTGATGGACTGCTGGTGTACCACTCCCAGCATAGCCACTCCCAGCGTAGCCCGCGTACAGAGGGCACCGCCTCGAGTTGGTTATGAGCTACACGCCAACGCACCGCCGCACGCACCAACCCTACCACCCACGATCTTTCCCTTGTCATCCAAGTGAGGCAACACTGTACTGTTAATACCGTCCGTGAGTGCTTTGTGAGGGAGCACCAGTTCGTCATATGATCACCTGGCCAGCATGCTGCACAGGCGGTTCAGCATGCATGATTGCACGCTGTGATTCTCTGCAGGTTGATGGCTCCTAGCGGTCCTGCAGCCCTTACCCGTGGGCATACGGAACGGGCCTTTGCCCGAGACCAGCGCGTAGCGGCCTTTCACGTCGCAGCGCAGCAGCACGTCGTTGCGCTCTCCGGGGTATGCCAGCAGGTCACTCAGCGGCTCCGTGCCGGGCGGCGCTGACGACAGCCGGCGAGGCAGCTGGCTCAGTGGCACCGTGTCCTTACCCAGCAGGTACCAGCTGCAGCATCAGCAAGGGCAATACGAGGTGAGGGGGGTATTTGAGTGCTGGCTACTGCCACAGTGGCTGCTACCTATACGGCTGTATTGGAGAATAGCGTGCATGTCTGCATTCCCGTATTCCTTATGTTAGTAAGGAATTAAGGGCTTACCGGCTCGAAAGTCGTTTTAGGGGAGGCGGGGACGGCTCGGCAAAAACCCCTCAAGAGGCCCAGGAATGCCTGTTACTTTGCAGAATGGTCTTTATTTATACCCTAATTTCGAGAAATCTGCACTCAGGTGAATATTTGGAGAGGTTGGGGAAGAGCTCGTTGTGGGCCACCATGCGAGCATGGTGGAGCGTGTGGTGACGTATCGGAGCCCGCAAAGGCAAGAGCCACCTTCAAGTTGCCTCTAAAAGTAGTATCATTAAGTGTATGACTTTAATGTGTGACGTTGCAATATTTAGCAGGACTCATAGCAGTGTTAGTGGTGAGGCCGACTGCAAGCGTGTGCCGGTTTCGGGCGGAGTTGGACGTAACGAGCCCGCACAATCAGGGGCGACCTTCACATTGCCTGTAACAGGACTATTATGCTATTTATAGCTTTGTTGTGTGCAGCTGTGAATACTCGGCAGGCTTAAGGCGGTGTTGGTTGTAGGGTCGACAGAAAGCGTGTGCCGGTTTCGGGCAGCTAAGTTGGGTGTGAGAGGCAACGTGGAAGCCAAGGATGAGCAGTAAAGATGCTGCTGAATAATGAGTTTTGACAGCCAGCACCCGGCCTGTGGTACAGCTTACGCTGGAGTGGCGGTGCGTAAAACGGAGGCTAGGTTGGTGTGATTTTTACCAATGGGCGAACTGACTTTGTCCAGACGCTTCGTTTGGGTATAGGTTTTTCATCATATGCGTTTCAGTAGTAAATATGACTTTGACTGAACGTCCAGGCCGTTCCGAGGACACGTAGATGACGTGTGCCGTTGGTATGTGACACGAGAGTCAGCGCAAACGCCTGCAGGAAGCTGTTGCTCTTCGGGAAATATGCAAGTATGCCGCTATTTGGTTACACACACACAATGTTTCAACACTCAAGGCCAGTGGCAGCTTGTGCGTCCAGCGCACCGCCGTGCGCGCAAAGTATGCGAACCGCGCAAGTCGGATGGCACCCACGCCCGCGCCGCTGGTGCCATCGGGGCCAGCACACGACTGCTGTGAGCATGTGTGCCATATACGTGTGCATGTGTGATGGTGGGCAGCAGCACACCCAAATGGAGCCGCGCACGCGTGCACTGTATACCGCCGCCAGCGGCGCCGTGTGCGCGCTAAAGTCAGGTAGGGCCTCTACCCGGGCCGCTGGTGCCATCGCAGCCAACGCATCACTGCTGTGATCGTGTGTACCACGTGCGTGTGCATGGATTGGGGGGGGGGGGGGGGGGGG